>SJYA01002726.1:3928436-4030366 GCA_006410615.1 Neotragus moschatus
CTCCAGTGTTCTTGCCTGGAGAATCCCAGGGACAGGGGAGCCTGGTGGGCTGCCGTCTAAGGGGTCGCACAGAGTCGGACACGACTGAAGTGACTTAGTAGTAGTAGTAGTGGTAGTAATAGGATCATTTCGGCAACAGTGGTGATTGGATTCTTAAGGGGAAGAAGAGGTTGGGGAGAATAAGAGATCCCCCCTTAAGAGTCTAGTCTAGAGAAGAAATCTTTCAAACATGTGAATAAGACCATATTAACCTTCTTTCGTAAATCCTTAGTGTAAAGTCGGACTCCGGGGGTCACGATGGGCCACCTCTTCTCTCCCCCGCCGGTGGGGGAAGTCCCTAACGGAAGGAGCCTCCCAGATCCCGGGGACCAGTGACAGCACACTTCTCCAGCTAAAGCCGCCCCACCCCAGCCTCGTAAAAGAATCTATCACCCTGGGACACCTTGGCCTGGTGACCTATCTGAACCCCCGCCCATTAACCTGACCATCCCTCGCAACAAACTTATATAAACTGCTTTTAACACAGTCCGAGTGCAGACTTCCTCGACCTGCCTGGTTCAGGTCCAGGAATCCCCGGCTGGTAGCGCTTTGCTGTTAAAAAGACACTTTTTTTTTTGGTGTCCTAGTTGTCTTTTTACCTAACACTTAGATTCCCCATTGCCTTCCAGATAAATTAGAAGCTCCTTGGAAAATCCCACAAGTCTTTCATGCCAGTCCTTTCTACCTTCCCAGCCACCTCCTCCGTGCTCCCAGCTCACTCAGTACCATGGTTCCTTGGATATTTGCTGTTTTCTTTGCTTGCAGTGGCTCTCTCAAGCTTGTCAAACTTATTCTCAAACTTCAAATTCCAGTTCAAATATTATCCTATATAGGAAGGCTACCCATGTTACCTGAAAGGGCTTGATTCTCCCTTATCACACAACTCTTTAAACATGTCTTTATGAATATGATCTTCACCTGGTTTAATAATGTTTCCTTTCTTCTCTGTTTGTGAGCTTCTTGAAGTGAGTGATTATGTCTGGTTCATCTCAGATTTTCATCATTTAACTTGGTACTTGGCGTGTAAAAGATGCTTTGAAACCAGCACTTTCCTCCCAATATTTATGAGACTGGAAGAAAGAACGCAGTTAGAGGCCTCAATCCCACATCCTACCTGTATTTTCTCAGCCTAACACTCCAGATCCATCTTGAACCACAGGAATTTTGCACATATGTATGTGGACAATCTACCCCTTATGTCCGACCTCCATCCACACCGCTCCCCACTGTAAATGGCCACTTCTTAGCCACCTTCAACCCTATGTATGTGTTTCCAGTGATGCAACAGTCTTGGAAGGACAGATCTGGGCCAGAATCTCTCAGAGGCAGACTTGGACCATTTAGACAGGGAACCTGCAGTACTGAGCACAGAAACAGAGCCTAGAAAAGGGGTACATGGGCCCACAGTGGCAGCGTCTCTTTGACCTTATGTACTCTTTGACATGTGACTCGAGATGTGACCAGAGAAAGGACAGAGCAGAACCCAACTTCCTGAGGTCCCCAGCTTTCTGGCACCAGGGCCCGGTGTCATAGAGCATAATTTTTCCACAAACGGGGGTGGAGTGGGGAGACAGTTTCACGAGCGATAGTGAGTGAGAGGTGGAAACGTGGATGTGGTAGCCACCACCATGTTGGTGGCAGTTGGAGCTATAGATGTAGCCCAAGAAGAGAGTACAGATTGAGAAGAGACTTCAGTAACTGGCAAAGAGAGTCATGAAGAAGACTAAAAGGCATAGCCAGAGACAGATGTGAAAATCCAGGGGATAGGGAGTCATGGAGGCTGTAAGACACGAGCGACAGTTTCAAAAATGATGGAGAAGATCACCCTGCTAACTGCCAAATCAAGCATGGGAAGGCTGAAGAGTGTGCATGGCGTTTTAATAAATAAGAGGTCATTGGTGACCTTAGTGGAATCAATCTCAAAGGAGGAATGACTGCTGAAGGCATGCTATGTTGTAGTTAAAGGCAAAGTGAGGGAAACGTCAACTTAGTTTGTCTTTCAAATATGTGACTATGACCACTTACGCATGGAAAGGCCAAAATATAAACATATTCTGATTTTTGTAACAGAATCTCAATGAGGGGTGATATTCAAAGCATTTAGCAACAGGAAACTATGACCCTAGCCAGGGAGAACAGGTGCCAGTTATGAACTTCTCCTAAAGCCATAGAAGCACACACTGCTGAGGTCAATCCTGCTCCCAACTACCTAAGAATCAGCTGTCTGAATCCTTATTCTCACATGATCAGTTCACCCTGGCCAGTGAGTATGTAGTAACAACAAAGCAAGCTGCCCCTTCATGCTCATAGGGTGACCTAGAGCTGGGTGAGTGTTTTCTCAAACATCTGCTGGCTGGCGGGAGAAAACTAAAGCTGTTTCTCAAACTTTTGGTGCTAAGATTCTCCAGCAATTTTAGGGAAAAAAAATGCGTCAAAGATTTAAAAATTTCTTTTCATATCAGCGAGAGGAGTGTTATCTTCTGTCTTTCACTAAAGATCTATATTTGGCCTCANAGAAAACTAAAGCTGTTTCTCAAACTTTTGGTGCTAAGATTCTCCAGCAATTTTAGGGAAAAAAAATGCATCAAAGATTTAAAAATTTCTTTTCATATCAGCGAGAGGAGTGTTATCTTCTGTCTTTCACTAAAGGTCTATATTTGGCCTCATGATAAGTCGTGTGTGCTTGCAAACTCAGTCACTTCAGTTGTGTCTGACTCTGCAATCCCATGGACTGTAGCCCACCAGGCTCCTCCGTCCATGGCAGTCTCCAGGCAAGAATACTGGAGTGGGTTGCCATTTCCTCCTCCAGGGGATCTTCCTGACCCAGGGATCGAAACCAAATCTCCTGCATCTCCTGCATTATTGGCAAGTAGGTTCTTAACCACTNCCCATGGACTGTAGCCCACCAGGCTCCTCCGTCCATGGCAGTCTCCAGGCAAGAATACTGGAGTGGGTTGCCATTTCCTCCTCCAGGGGATCTTCCTGACCCAGGGATCGAAACCAAATCTCCTGCATCTCCTGCATTATTGGCAAGTAGGTTCTTAACCACTGAGCAACCATTGAGCCATGCTCAAATGCTGCATCTAGATGGGGCTTCTCTTCTCAATGGCAGTGTCATTCCCGAAGCCCAGATGCACAATGCCTGTCTGTCTTCAGGGAGCAACGTCCGTCCATCGCTTCTTTCTGAGGAGCAGAAGAAACATTTAAGTGGCCCCCATGCTATCTCATCCTAATCCTTNAAAATTTCTTTTCATATCAGCGAGAGGAGTGTTATCTTCTGTCTTTCACTAAAGATCTATATTTGGCCTCATGATAAGTCATGTGTGCTTGCCAACTCAGTCACTTCAGGTGTGTCTGACTCTGCAATCCCATGGACTGTAGCCCACCAGGCTCCTCTGTCCATGGCATTCTCCAGTCAAGAATACTGGAGTGGGTTGCCATTTCCTCCTCCAGGGGATCTTCCTGACCCAGGGATCGAACCCAAATCTCCTGCATCTCCTGCATTATTGGCAAGTAGATTCTTAACCACTGAGCAACCATTGAGCCATGCTCAAATGCTGCATCTAGACGGGGCTTCTCTTCTCAGTGGCAGTGTCATTCCCGAAGCCCAGATGCAAAATGCCTGTCTGTCTTCAGGGAGCAACGTCTGTCCATCGCTTCTTTCTGAGGAGCAGAAGAAACATTTAAGTGGCCCCCATGCTATCTCATCCTAATCCTTCTAACATCCAGATCTCCAACTATCCTGGCTCCCTGGCTTCCCTCTCTCCGCTCCCGTCACCCACCTGGACCACTCAGAACAAAAGAGTCCTCTTCCCCCNGTCAGAGAACAAATCAAATAGTTAACGTGGTTTGGATCACTTAATTTTTTGAACACGTGCTCTTGTCTACAAGTCCCTCCCAACCCTCCCTTGGAACATTGTCACTTTTTCCAATTAAAATACAAACTCAGCTAAGTTTTTTTTCTCCATCTTTCTTCCCACACCTGTCTGTCCCCATTTCTCTGTAGATTTGTTCATCTGGGGTAGATGAGATGTAAGAAATTACTGAGAATGGGATGGTTCCCTGTTTAATCTGCTAATTTGGCTGGGCTAGAAGTTAACGTACAGCACCGTATCAAGGGCATGAACATGACGTGCATCCTCTCCCAGGCAGCCTCCTCCGGGAGAGTGGCCTGTGGTGGCAGCATCTCTGAAGGAGAAAGCTTAGAGGCTGGATGAGGTGGCAGAGAGCTCCGTCTCACTGGAGTTCAGGGTTCTGAGTAAACCACTTCCATAAAAGAGATGATTTCCTGGTATCTAGCATGTTTCAAGAGCCAGGAACAAACTTTAACAATTACTTAATTATATCCCTGCCTACCCAGTTCTGCCTCTGAATCTAGGCTGCTTCAAAGGGCCCAGCGTGCAGGCGTTCAGGGCTGAACTGGTGGGAACATGCTGTGGCTGCAGTAAGGGGTGAGAGGAACCTGGATTCATGAGCCATTTGTGTCTCTGCTCTGTTCAACCAGCTGCTTGACCTGCGGTAGGTTGGGGCCCTGCTGTGGGCTTCAGTGTCCTCCCAGTGAATTGGGACGTTCTGAGGAGTAAACGAAATAACACCTCCCCAGAATGTTGTTTGAGAAAGTGCCTAGCTCACGGTTTTCCCACTTCCTGTGTCAGACTGACCTCCACAATGTTCCTGAGTCCTAGAGACCCTGGAGACCATAGAGGGGAACATCACTGTGGAATGTCAGACCCCAAATCTTACTTGTATTTATGTTAAGACTGTCTTAATCAGTATTCTTCCACATACAGGAGGTTACCCTCAAACCGTGAAAACCCCGAACCTAGTTGCAGGTACGGGCATAGCTATTGTTCTTTATGTTGTTGTTGTTTAGTTGCTAAGTCATATCTGACTTTTTGCAACCACATAGACTGTAGCCCACCAGGCTTCTCTGTCCAAGGCATTTCCCAGGCAAGAATACTGGAATGGGTAGCCATCCCATCCAGGGGGTCTTCCTGATGCAGGGATGTAACCTGTGTCTCCTGAATTGCGAGTGGGTTCTTTCAGGCTGAGCTGTCAGTGAAACCCATTGTTCTTTATAGCTTGTAATTTCGAACAAATTTCTCATAACACCCAGTTTTACTGATGATGATGTGGAAGAAGAAGAACTTGCCAGAGGTCACCCAATCAGTAACCAGAGAAGGATATTTAGCCAGTTTTTTTTTCCTACCGTATTGCACACATCTTCCCTTTTTGGAGAAGTGAAGCTGTCACCTAATTGACTAGTTGATACTAGTTGTCACCTAGAGGACTCTATTTTTGTTTTCACTTCCACCCTCTTTCCAGAAGCCAAAATGACTCTAAGAAAGGTGAAGAACGTGATGCAGAGAGCAGCATGTCATCAAAGAGAAAGGTGAAGGAGCAGCAAGGCCTGTGGCCAGGTGGCTGCTCGGGGTGGAGGCCTTGGCTGCTGACCCTGGAGGTCCTGTAAGCAGCCAAGAGACCCATTTTTTCCTACATGACTCCCATTGTTAATCTCGATTAGACACTGACTGACTGCAGGAGCAGAGCTCCAAATGCTCTGTGCAGCAGTGATCTTAACATAGCACAGGAAAAGCACTCAGTTCTCAATTCCACATGGTGGTTCCCCCAGGGCAGCCTAGCATTGCCCTTCCCCACGGAAAGGGGTAAACACACAATGCAGAAGAATGTTATTGAGTTTCCCAGGACACTGGGCATGTTTGCTCCCTAGCTGACTGCAGGTCAAGAACCTACACTCATTCTCAAGTTCATGGTATTGTTTCCTGATTCTTTAGCCTGAAGGTCTATCTTCCCAAGGAGGGAAAGAAAGCTGGCATTTTTGCTTAACCAAATATGTAGATTTATAGATGGCTCCGGCCTGGGCACCATGTACCTGTTAGGTGACCAAGAAACTCGTCTCTATTTAGATAAACTTAGAAAGTGTAGCCGAAGGCTGTGTGAAAATATTCCAAGTGGAAACAGAGCTTGTTTATATAAATTTTGTCCTGGAAAAAGATCTTTTGGGAAAGCAGTGGCTTGGAGCTGTAAAGTACACTTTTCTTTAACTCTGTTGATTATATTCAATGTTATTTTGAGTGAGTGAAGTCGCTCAGTTGTGTCTGACTCTCTGCAACCCCATGGACTATAGCCTACTCCGCTCCTCCATCCATGGGATTTTCCAGGCAAGAATCCTTTAGTGGGCTGCCATTTCCTTCTCCAGAGGATCTTCCCGACCCAGGGATCGAACCTGGGTCTACTACATTGTAGGCAGATGCTTTACCCTCTAAGCCACAATGTTGTTTTAGTATTTTTAAACAGTACAATTTGGTATGCTCTTATAAATTCTCTCATTTTCCAATAATCTCATATATTTATCTTGTCTATTTAGATGAACTCTTTTGGGAGTATGAAAAGTCCCCTTCTTTTCTTTATTTTCTATTCATCCATCATATAACTGTAGTAAATAATTACCTTTTTGACCATCCTTCATCTGAAGCACCTCGCTCTCAGGAAACCCCTGTCTTATGTGACAGAACCCAGTTCCTCTTATTAAAGCTGAAAATTCCAGACACTGGATTTTTCCCTTACAGTTCTGACAAAGACATATGATTCAGCTACTACCCATCAGCTGGTGTCTTTGTAACTACGATTGTTAGGAAGGAAGGAACATGCAGAACCCAGGCTGGTGGTGAGCATTAGATACCGTGGCAACTACTCCAGTTCCTGGAGGCAGCAGAGTCAGTGATTCAAGTGTCAGTATCCAAGAATCACTGCTGCTAGAGCTGGCAGGATAAGCTGTAATGTCCAGACACAGGGTGATGGCTCTTCTGTCTTCCCCGGATGAATCCTTTAATGGAATTTATAGTAGCATTCCTGGCTGCACAGTCTTCAAGACTATTCTCTGGACCCCTAGAAATTCTTTGAGTTACCCAATGTCCTTTCAATAAATTCCTCTTCTTAAATTAGCTAGAGCCTATTTATGATGCTTTCAACAAAGCATCCCAAGAGATACAATGTTTAAGCAAACACTCAATAAATATTTGTTAAATGACTAATTAAGAACTTCTGATATTTCTCCAAGTCCTAATGAAATTCAACACCCTCCTAAAGAAGATGTACACAAATAGGGGTGGAGAAGTGGAAGTAAAGTATTTATGGAACAAAGAGTAGAAGAGATTTGTTAGAGCAGCAAATTGGCATTGAAGAGCAGTGGGAAATGGGGCTGTAAAACTAGGTTGGGAAGATACTATGGAGGATCTACACTATGGAGATACCATGGACCTTAAAAAGCCAAGCTAAAAAGTTTGGGACTTGTCTCCAGGTTTGGGGGTGTCTATGCAAAAATAGAAAATTTGGAGTAGTGACTATCATTTATTCCAGACTGTTTTTAGCACAATATTCCCAACATATTAGTTGTAGAATCTACATATAGAAAATATTAACAAGGGCTTCCCAGGTAGCTCCATGGTAAAAGAATCTGCCTGCAAGTGTGGGAGGTGCAGGAGCCACAGGTTCGATCCCTGGGTTGGAAAGATCCCCTGGAGGAGGAAATAGCAACCCACTCCAATATTCTTGCCTGGAAAATCCCATGGACAGTGGAGCCTGGCGGGCTATAGTCCATAGGGTCTCAAAGAGTCAGACATGACTGAGTATGCATGTACAATAAGGAATAAGGCATCTGTAGTCATAGATGTTTGGGAACTAGTAGATCAATTAAAATTTGGAAGATTTCTCTGCTTTCCTCAGAAGATGAATTTCTAAGATCGTTCAGTAAGCAGCACTTCTCAGACTTACTGGATATGAGTTTTACTCACCTAAACCTGTCGATCTGGAGTAAAACATGGGAATCCACTCCAGTATTTTTGCCTGGAAAATTCCATGGACAGAAGAGCCTGGTGGGCTACAGTCCAGGGGGGTTGCAAAGAATCAGACACAACTGAGCGTGCATGAACGAAAACGTGTTGATGTAAGAGAACCCCACCCAGGGGTATTATCCGGGTTTCCAATATCAATCAAGTTACTTACTTGAAAAAAAGTTATGTAAATAAATCCAAATAAAGAACATTTAATTGAAATGAAAAAAAAAAGAGATAAGATGATAATTGCTTCTTGTGGCTGCATCCTGGCTTCAGGCTGCATCTCTCTTTAGTTTTAATGTAATTGTTCCCAAGTGCTTTGTGACCTCAAGGTTGACACCCTATCACAGCGATTTTCTCAGGGATATGTAGTCATCAGCTAATGGCTTTAGTAAAGGAGAAGTTAAGCAAGGCTCTGCACATTATACATGCTTTTTAAACTTTATTTCTTATAACAGTTTTATGTTTATAGCAAAATTGAGGAAAAGGTGGAGAGATTTCCCATATACTCCTTGTTTTCATGCCTGAAGAACCTCCTCCATTCATTGTTACAATCAATAAACCTCCACTGACATGTTGTAATAACCCAGTGTCCATAGTTTATGTTACGGTTCACTTAGGTGTTTGAATAAATGTGTAATGGCATGTATCCACTACTATAGTATCATACAGCCTGTTTTCACTGTGTTAAAAATTCTCTGTTTTGGCTATTTAGCCCCTCCACACCCTCACCCCCTGGAAAACACTGAATTTTTAACCTTCTCCATAGTTTTACCTTTTCCAGAATGTCATATAGTTGAAATCCTACAGTATGTAGCCTTTTCAGTTTGGCTTCTTCCACTTAGTAATATTCATTTAAGATTCCTCTATGTCTTTTTGTGGTTTTTAGATTATTTCTTTTTTGTGCTGAATTATATTCCACAACATTGATGTATCACGGTTTACTTATCCATTCATCTATTGAGGAACATCTTGGTTGCTTCCAAGTGTTGGCAATTAGGAAAAAAACTGCGGTGACCATCTGTGTGTAAGTTTCTGTGTGAACACACATTTTAAATTCCTTTGGGTACATACCAGGGAGCTCAACGGCTGGATTGTATGGTAAGAGTAAGTTTAGTTTTGTAAAAAGTTATCAAACTGTCTTCCTAAATGGCTCTACCATTTTGCATTCCCACCAACAATGAGCAAGAGTTCCTGTGTCTTCACATCCTCACCAGCATTTTGTGTTGTCATTGTTCTGGATTTTGACCATTCTAATAGATGTTTAGTGGTATCTTGTTTTAATTTGCATTTCCTTGATGGCATATGTAGTTTTGATAATAATCCTTTTCCTTTATTTGATCCTTTGTTGTTTGCAAACATTTTTTTTTCCCCTAGTCTATGGCTTGCTTCTCCTCCTCTTGACATTGTCTTTTGCAAGAGCCCAAGTTTTAATATTGATGGAGTCCAGCATATCAATTATTTCTTTCATGGATTGGACCTTTGGTGTGTTATCAAAAAAATCATTGCCATACTCAAAGTCATCTAGGTTTTTTCATCTTCTAGGAGTTTTGTAGTTTTGAGTTTTATGTTTAGGTCTGTGATCCATTCTGAGATAATTTTTATGAAGGTTGAAAGTTCTGTGTCTAGGTTTCTTTTTCTTTTTTTTTTAGTGTGGTTGCCAGTTATTCCAGCACAGTTTGTTGAAAAGACTATCTTTGCTCCATTGTATTGCCTTCGCTTCTTTGTCAAAAATCAGTTGACTATGTTTATGTGGGTCTATTTCTGGGCTCTTTATTCTGTCAATATTTGTCTTATCTTTTGCCATTTCTACACTGTCTTGGTTATTGTGGCTTTACAGTAAAATCTGAAGTTAAGTAGCATTAATCTTCCAATTGTATTGTTCTTCTCCAGTATTGTCTTGGCTATTCTGCATCTTTTGCATTTCCATGTGAAATTTTGAGTCAGTTTGTCATTGTCTACAAAACAACTTGATTTTTAAAAAATTGGGATTGCATTGAATATATAGATCCAAAAATAAGAGACAGAGACACTGAGGTCTTAAGTGATTTGTCCAAGGTCATATATCTTGATTCAGTACTGGAGTCAGATAAGCTGATTCTACCAGCCCTCTGAAATACGCTGGCTAGTAAATGAGAAAGGACTCTTCTCTGAGTTTTGTTTTTGAAGTTTCAGGAAGTAAACCTAAAGTCTGGATTGGAGCTGGGCCAAGGAGAGAGTCAGGCCTCTGTCTTAAAACAGGAGGTCTCAGGAGCAGTGCAAAAATAACACTGGCCATTTACACCTGGCTTAGGGTGTAATGCTAGCCTCCCAGAAGTACAGAAGAGTCTTTCAGGTAAAAATTTT
The DNA here is from genome assembly GCA_006410615.1 of Neotragus moschatus. Classification (NCBI taxonomy): domain Eukaryota; kingdom Metazoa; phylum Chordata; class Mammalia; order Artiodactyla; family Bovidae; genus Neotragus; species Neotragus moschatus. The sequence goes on from SJYA01002726.1 coordinate 3,938,678, forward strand.
GGATGACATATAAAATATTAGAAGTTTCCTTAGTATTTCGCATATGTGAGTCTTCATCTCCAGTGATTTCGCACCTGCCATTAATATTCTTTCCCACTGTAAGTGGTAACCTCATAGGGATGGCATTTCTCTCTGCTGCTGCTAGAAATGGCCAAGGTCACATTCCAGAAAAGGATGCTTGCTTTGCGAAGCATGCCATTCCTGAAGAGAGATAGAAAGTTAATGTTTGAAGACATTGTCAACCTCATTAACAACTAGCAAACCTCCCTATCTTTTACTGTTGCTATAACTTTGATCCTTTCCCCAGAAAAGTGATAATAAAAAGTGGAATCAGTTCAGTTCAGTTCAGTCGCTCAGTCGTGTCCAACTCTTTGCGACTCCATGAATTGCAGCATGCCAGGCCTTCCTGTCCATCACCAACTCTCAGAGTTCACTCAAACTCACGTCCATCAAGTTGGTGATGCCATCCAGCCATTTCATCCTCTGTCGACCCCTTCTCCTCCTGCCTCCAATCCCTCCCAGCATCAGCCTGCTCAATTAAAGAACAATGGTTTTATAGAGGTTAATCTTGTTTTTTCAAGACTTGTGTTTGTATTTGGGGGCTGGTAGATTTTATATGCCATCTATCAAATGTCTGGAGAAGGCAATGGCAACCCACTCCAGCACTCTTGCCTGGAGAATCCCATGGACGGAGGAGCCTGGTAGGCTACAGTCCATGGGGTTGCTAAGAGTCGGACATGACTAAGTGACTTCACTTTCACTTTTCACTTTCATGCATTGGAGAAGGAAATGGCAACCCACTCCAGTATTCTTGCCTGGAGAATCCCAGGGACAGAGGAGCATGGTGGGCTACCGTCTGTGGGGACGCACAGAGTCGGACACGACTGAAGTGACTTAGCAGCAGCATCAAGTGTCTATTTTTAAAACTCAATGTGATTTATTCAAACCCTGGACATTCTTAGTGTTTGACAATGCTGGGAGTTAAGGGAGATGGCAAAAAAGAAAAAAATCAGGAAGGATGTCACTTGTGGGTTTCATTTAGTTTTGTTGCCACAGCTTAAGTCAAGAAATGCTTGAATTTTAGAGCCAGATGGGAAGTTAAGGGGATGTATCCAAACCACTCTTCCTTTTACCCAACTCAGGAATCCATTGTACAATAACCCTAACACATAGTTCTACAACTATACTTGTATGTCTCCAGTGATAGAACACTTAATATTTNCTTGCCTGGAGAATCCCAGGGATGGTGGAGCCTGGTGGGCTGCCATCTGTGGGGTCAAACAGTCGGACACGACTGAAGTGACTTAGCAGCAGTATAAAAGGCGGGAAGTCCCTCCAGAGTCCAAGCAGTAAGTTCATTGGCTGGAAGATGAGGAGAGATTTTTGGTACATGTTCATTGGTCAGGGGATAAACATAGGTCTTCTGTAAATCAGATATTTACCAGAAATCTGTCTCTCGGTTCTTTAATTACATTCTTCTGAGGGTACATGTGTCAAAGAACCATATCCTCTGGTTATATTTTAAATTGAAAATCCTTTCAGAGTACAAAAAGAAATCCAGCCAAAACAAGGCTCTGGGTATGAACAGTGCTGTGTTTTTGTGTTGCCAGGCACGGGCATGTCTTACTCACAAGAAACTGGTAAGCAGTAGGCTCAGTATCCTCGGTCTTCCGGCCTCGCCACAGAACCGGGGTGTTCAAAGGCTGGTCAGCATCAGCAGCTACCTGAGAGCAACTGAGGGCTGATTTTCTTCCCTCCGGGTAAAACTCTTCTTTCCTCTTCTGGAAGATGCTATGGACCTTACTCTACATACTGGATAGAAATATGTCTGATCAGGAATATCCTAGTCTACAGGCTTCTCTGATGGCTCAGTGGTAAAGAATCAGCCTGCTGATGCAGGACACTCAGGTTGGATCCCTGAGTGGGAAGATCCCCTCGAGGAGGAAATGGCAACCCGCTACAGTATTCTTGCCTGGGAAATCCCATGGAAAGAGGAACCTTGTGGGCTACAGTCCACAGGATCACAAAAAAGTCAGATACAACTTAGTAACCAAACAACAACGTCCTACTTCACAGCAGTTACTTTAAAAAAAAAACAACAACAGGAGAGGAAAATCCCTTATTGCTGCCATATTTCAACGTGAGGAAACCACCTCACGTTGAGCCTCCAAGGCTCCAAGCATGAGCCTCCATTAGCCACTGATTAGAAAAAAATGTACAGCCAGGGGTGGAACTGAGTCCGTGGGACTTGTCCTTTGGGAAGGCTCTGCTAAAGGGTTAATGCTAAACAGAGAAAAGGAACTCATCTAAACCCTCAAAGCCATAGAATTGTTCCTTTAGTCCTATTTTTGGAGGTGACTCCTTTACGGCTGGACTTCAGCCAAATAGAGACATATGGGGTTCCTTCTGTACCTACCTTTTTGGTTTTCTCTGCAGCCCAACTCTCACTCTTGGTTGTTCAGCATCTCTCCAGGTAGGCCTCCCTTTCTGGGAATTCACACTGCATACTTGGTGTGTCCTATTGTAACACTTTTTAAATGTGAAAAAAATGCCAATGATTGCCATTTAATGGTAGTTCATGGTCTGGGGCCTGATAAGTGAGTAATCAGCAAAGCAGATTAACCAGTTTCCTCCATTCTAGATACCACATGTTTTTCCCATTTGAACGTTTCTGAAGGTATGTCTTACAATGATTGATGTATGGATCTAATGTGTTAGAATTTCCCCTGCCTGCCCCTGCCAAGAAACCATTGACTTGATGGCACTAGAGCTAAGAGGACTTGAGAGAAAGAAAATATCCAAAGTGGAGTCCAAGTAATAATAAAAATGTCATTATATTACATATTGCAGACTTTAGATTTTAAATGTCATTTATTTTTTCTAGATTATACTATCATGTCATTCATAATTCAAAATGTACATTTGAGATACAGCAAAAGTCTTCCTTTGAATTCTGTCCCCCAACTGCCCAGTTCTCCCACTTCGAAGCTGTGTTGCAATTTTCTTGTATGTTCTTCCAGAGATAGTTTATTTATATGTCAGGAAACATATATGTAATTATCTCCTTATTTATTCAGATGATAGAATGCTATACTCACTTCCCCATTTCTTGCTTTTCTTTTTATGCAAGAATATGTCTTAGAGATTACTATGTTGCAGTACATCAAGAATTTCCAATTTTGCCTTTATAGCTGGGTAATATTCCATTTTATAGGTGTGTAGTGATTAGTTTAGGCGCTTTCCTAAAGAGAACACCTAAGTTGTTTCTAATCTTCTGGTATTACAAACGCTACTGTAGAGAATGACACTGTATTCATGTCATTCTGTGCAGGCATGAATAGGATCAATTTTAGAAGGGAAATTGGTATGTCAGAAAGTATGTGCATCAATACATTTGAGAAATATAGCCTATTTGTCCACCATAGAAACTGTACTATTTTATATTCCTGTTAGTAACATATGAGAATGCCTATTTCTCCCTATCAGGTCAATAGAGTCTATTATCAAACATTTTTATCTTTGCCATTCTACTAGGTAAAAAATGGAATTGCAATGCAATTTTTAAAAATCTTAATTGAAATATGCTTTATTCATAAAGGTACATTTATCATCAGTGTACAGCTGAATAAATCTTTGCAAATTAAGTGCATTGCCTAACGAGTACCCAGTTAAGAAAGAGTATAGACCCTACAACTTAGAAGTCCCCTTTATACTTTCTTCCAGTTCATGTAGTTTTTGCATTTATCTTGGGTGAAAGTAAACTTTTTGAAAACTGTGTCATTGTATTTTGAAATAACTTGAAATGAGACTTAACAAAAGTTAAGCATCATTTCGCGTGCGTAAGCACCATTTACATTTCTTTTTCTCTGAACTGTATGTCCCTATCTTCTGCCCAGTTTTAGATTAAGCTGTTGGTGTTTTTCTCTTTGATTTGCAGACATGATAAGGAACTTTCAGGCCACAGTAGAAAAGATGTGAGCACTATGCTGGAATTTATGAACTGTAGTTGACCCCTGAGAGTGGATATTCAGCATTCAGAACTCCAGAAAACCAGTAAAGAGCGAAGCAGCTCAATACCTGATATAATTGGCCAAAGGAGGCTTCTGCCCTGGACCAGAGTCTAAGCAGCCCATCACCTCTCTTTTGTTTAACTTGCAAGCCTGACTGCCCCCAGCCCATCCTCCCCCCCCCCCCCCCCCCCCCCCGGAAAAAAAAAAAAAACCGGGGGCAGGAGGGNATACCTGATATAATTGGCCAAAGGAGGCTTCTGCCCTGGACCAGAGTCTAAGCAGCCCATCACCTCTCTTTTGTTTAACTTGCAAGCCTGACTGCCCCCAGCCCATCCTCCCCACCCCACCCCACCCCACTGGAAAAAATAAAAAAGCCTGGAGCAAGTAGGTTCATCTGTCCAGTGGGTGATTCATCCTCAAGTAACAAGCAAATGTTTTGGGGGTAACTATTTGAAAATCCAGCCTGGTCAAGGGAAAGACCTGTTACACAGCAATATCTGAAAAGACTCTCAGGAAACATGTGGCAAGAAACCCCTCCTAGAAGAGAGGTGCCATTCATGAATGAGCAGCTGACCAGGGTGCCCCCAGAGTACCCCATCCTGCGCTCAGCTCTGCTGCCACAGAAAGCAACAGCGTCAGTCTTTGCCTGGATGCTCTGCTTCAGAAACAGCCTCCTGGGGAGGACACACACAGGAGGGGAGTTTCCCTTCAAAACAAAAGCAAGTAGGAGTTTTCTGTTGTGTTCCCCACCGCCCCCCCCCCCACCCTCTGCCTCTTCTCTGCCCCTGACTGGACTGTAACCTCGCACCACATGCCTTCCAGCAAACACTCATCACCCGATAAATCATGTGACCCCTTCTGTTTATTTAGAAGTGCTTGCCAGGCTGGGGCCTCTAATCCAGACTCTGGTCTGTAACCAACTTCAGAGTCGTTTTCCCTGGAAAGGGAACTTCTGAAGACCAGATAAGGCAACCTATTCATTTGCATAGAGGAGCTCCCCCGAGTCATCCCCCTGGCTGTAGAGAGTGAAAACATCAGACAGTTTACAAAGCTGCCCAAAAATGTCTTCCAGAGAATACCAGCCCTGTTCAGTTTCTGCACAATATGGAGTAGCTGGAGAAAATCTCCTCTCAAAAGTAATATTAGGTTCCTTTTCAAAACTTTGCTTAATGCTTCAGATTCTGGAATCAACAAAATGCAAATGCAAATACTTTTGCTGAGTGCTTTGGCAAAACCTCTGACTGAGCAATTTAAACTCTGATTAAAAAAAAAAATAAAAGGCTACTTATAATGAGAGGGAGGTGGAGGCTGCTTTTGAAGAGATTAAATGCCTGGCTCTGAGTCCCAAGCAATATATCTGTGAGTAGACCCAGGATCTTCCAAGGTCAGAATCTCCTGGGCTGAGCACAGAGGAAGTTCCCCAGGTCCTATCCCAGGCCTGAAGAATTAAAATTGCAAGAAGTTGGGCTCCAGAAATATGCTAAAAACAGACCAACAAAACAAAAAGTACAGCTGCAAGAAAAAAAAAACCTCTTCAGGTGAAATGTTATGCTTGTTGACATGTGACAACTCTGCTTCCAAAACACAATTTCAAAGACCTAGAAATGGCCTCACTGGCCTATGGACAACTAAACGGTGATATGAAAAACTTCTGGATGGGACAGAACCTTCACTCTGTAATCTACCTTTCCAGATGTTTTTACCTCCTTTCAATCTACTTGCTGGCTAGGTTTTCAAGGTAAAATGGGCACTTTATTCAGTTTGAAATAAAAAAAGACCTCATCTCCTAGCTTGTCCTTAGAGGGCAGAAGTCATGTGATTGGATGAGGGTGCCCTGAGAATGCACCAGTATAACACACGTATAGCTGTGCAGATGCTGAAAGGAGTGAAGTGGGAGCAGGAAGTAGAGACAGTGAACTGAGACTCATAGGCAGTTGTTCAAGTAAGCCATTACTTCACATTTCCAGATGCCATTTTAAAGCCTGTCGAGCCCGTGACCTCAGACCCAGTTTCTCACCTCTGAGTAAATGAATTGGGAACAGAATCCACTCAGGGATCAGAGCTGCCTATTACTAAAAACCTTGGGAGTCTTGGCCAAAAGGTCACTGCAGCATTACCACTACTCAGGAGCTCCCTCTAGGCTCCTAGAGGCTGCCCCTGAGTAATCAGGGCTCTGTCAGCAGAGAAGAGGGCGGTGGCTGCCGCACAGCCCATAGAGAGTTGACATCGTGGCCGCAAGGATGGTACATTATCTTTGGTAGGGAGTTTCCTCCTTATGCTGCTGCTGCTGTCGCTCAGACTCTGTGACTCTGTGCAACCCCGCGAACTATAGCCCACAAGGCTCCCCTGTCCACGGATTCTCCGGAGTGGATTGCCATTCCCTCCTCCAGGGGATCTTCCTGACCCAGAGATCGAAGCTGCTTCTCTTAGGTCTCCTGCATTGGCAGGTGTGTTCTTTACAACTAGCATCACTGGGAAAACCTCCTTCCTTATGGCCAAGAATAAATGTCCTGCCCTAGAGAGAAGGAGTTCATTTGATTTTAGAAAATAAGACAAAGGAACAGTTCTCATCTGACTGCCTTGTTTTGTTTCATTGTCTGGAGGTAGATACCTGCCTTGTTCTAAAGGTAGAAGTTTAATTTGTTTCCTAGAATATGAGACATGTGCGTGAAATCTGAGTTTGCCGGAAAGGCCCCTTCTCTGGAAGTCTCCAGCAGGTCCTCCCTCCTCATTTTTCCCATTTGCCCCTCTGCTGAGAGAAGCATATGTTCAGCTGGGGCATACCCACACGCGCTGGCATTTTTCACCAAGGCATTTCCAGTACTATCTAAGTGAGGTTCCCAAATCTCCAAGCTGGACATTGTTTCCTTTTTTCCTGAAGCAAATAAAGCCTGAGCAAAGAGTCCTGTGTGCTCAGCAACTTTGGTGTGTTAGTTTGTCTTCCAATCTGGCCTCACTCAGGGTGCTTATCTCTTAGAAAGGGAGATTATTACCACACACACTGGGCTGGAAACCGCTTCGCTGACAGGTTTAAGAGTCTTAACAAAATAAACAGCAGAAAAAGGCAAAACTGTGTGCAAAATGGCTGCATGTGAGAGGGAGGCTGTGGTGGGGGTGAACGTTGGCATTTCCTTCCAGACCAACTGCTTGTCTCCTTGTATAGGGACAGCTGCTAAACCGACAAGCCCTTCACCATACCTGCTGATCTGGTTTATGACTCATGTCTTGAGAGAACCTTAGTGTGTTGGTGGTTACTCTTCCTGTTTTTCATACCCAGAAAGCAACACAAATAATAGCATCATGCCTTTGAGTTTCTCCTCATCTTTCTTTAAAGGGACCCAGTTGAAGACTCTTTTCCTTGGATTTGACAGAATCTGAGCTATGAGCAGTATTTGCAAGCAGCTTGAGGAGCCATTTACTTCTCTTTCTCTCTTCCTAACACCTCCTAGGATAGGACTGCTGCTGCTGTTCAGTCGCTAAGTCGTGTCCGACTCTTTGCAACCCCATGGGCAGGCTTCTCTGTCTGTGGGATTTTCCCAGACAAACACACTGGAGTGGGGAGCCATTTCCTTCTTCGGGGATCTTCCGAACCCAGAGATCGAACCCGTGTCTACTGCATTGCAGGCAGATTACACAGAACCACCAGGAAAGCCTATGAAAGGGTGGGATTGGGGGTGCTATGAACGATGGTTGCAAGGAATAAATGGGAAAATATATTTAAAGCACTTAGCATAGTGCCTGGCACTTTCATAAACTGTAAATCATAACTATTGATGGTTATTATCATTGACATCATGAGTTCCCCATACCAGAACATTGCAGAACATAGAGATTTTGATAAAGGTTACTTTGAACCTCTTTTCTGAGAGGGTGGATCTTTAATCCATGACAGTGTATTTACTTGGTCGTGGGTCTCGGTCCACTTAGTTATCATAGATGTGGGATGAGTCACAGATAAATTCTCAAAAAGGGGGTGTGCAGCACAGCAGGGACACCTTTTGGCCTCAGCAGCTCTGGTAAATACAGTATTTTCTTCCCTAATCTTGTTTTCAAAGGGGCTCACAAGGGAGCGTTCAACCACAGTCACACTGTTTACTTTTTACTACCAATCCCATCCTCCCCAGCTATCACCAAAAAATAAAATGAAAATAATAGACAACATTATGTTTAAAGATGGCTTTTGCTTAAAACTACTAACCCAGTGTTAGGGAAGCAGCTGAGCCAGTGGGGAGACCTGTAGCCTGTCTGACACAGATTCAGACACTAGCTTGGCCACTTTCTGGCCGTGTGACCTGCTTGACATTTGGGAGCCTCAGTTTCCTCATTTATAAAATGGAGATAACAATGCTTACCTAACAAGGTTTCTGTAAAGGTTAGAAACAGCAAACGTGTCTGACTTTTTGCAACCCTATGGAACATAGCCTGCGAAGGCTCCTCTGTCCATGGAATTCTCTAGGCCTGAATACTTGAGTAGGTTGCCATGCCCTCCTCCAGGGGATCTTCTCAACCCAGGGACTGAACCTGAATCTCTTAGCGCCCCTGTGAAGCCAAAGATAAAGATACCTACTAAAGAATTTGTTTAGTTGCTAAGTCATGTCCCATTCTTTTGCAACTCCATGTAACTTGCCAGACTCCTCTGTCCATGGGATTTCCCAGGCCAAGAATACTGGAGTGGGTTGTCATTTCCTTCTCCAGGGGATCTTCCTGACCCAGGGGTCAAACTGTGTCTCCTGCACTGGCAGGCAATTTCTTTACCACTGCCACTAACGAAGCTCACTAAAGAGATTAGGTACTCAGTAAAAATGGTAGCTGGTTCCAGGGTTCTTTTCGCTTTTCAATCCCACCCAAGTCTAAGGATAAACGACTTCTCAAAGCATATTAATAGCTATGCTTATAGTGTGCCAAGCAATCCTCTAGGCCCAGCTAGTTTAGTTCTCTCAACAATACTATGAGGCAGATGATATTATTACCCCACTTTACAGATGAGGGAAATGAGGCATAGAAAAGCTAAGTATCTTCTCTAAGACCCCATAGCTAGTAAACATCAGCAGATATTTTCTCAGTCAATGTGATGTCTGAGTTCCAGCTCTTGGCCACTCTTCTAGGATACCTCTTTTGGATGACCCACCTAATGATGGAGGAGAGGACAGGCTACAATCTTCCTTTCCAGATGGCCTGCTGGATGGCCTAGGGACCTAGACCTTGCCTCTAGATGAAGTCAGAAGAGCCATACCCTCTTACAGGGACTTCCTATTGGTTTTCCTGGGACTAAATCTGGAAAAATAAATACTATACCAATGACAGTTTTTTGTTTGTTTTTGGAGGGTTATTTTGGCCATGCCATGCAGCATGTGGGATCTTGGTTCCCTGACCAGGGATTGAACTGATAATCCCTGCAGTGGAAACATGGAGTCTTAACCACTGGACCACCAGGGAAGTCCTACCAATGACAGTTTTAAAATTACTTTTTGAAGTGGAAAGAAGGGTCCACCATGGAAGTCCAGGGTTCTGCAATGAGGGCTCCCTGTCTCATTTTGGGGAGGCCATGTGGCTTAGTGGAAAGCCTCTTAAAGTAAACAGTTTCTATGGATGATCAGTTTTGGCTATGTGACTGCTCTGTGAAAGGAGATTAATAAAACTTACATCAGAACACAGAATTACTGCAGAACTTGCATTGTTCTAAGAATGAAATGAGATGATACAGAGAAAGCTCCCTGAACAGTGCCAAGACTACAATGGATTTTCAGTGAAGGAACATCGTACTCTGCACTTTCAGCCATCTTGCACAACTTCTAGAATGATTAATCTTAAGAAATGATCAAGAATTTTGGACTGCTTGTCTCTGAAATTAACAATCTATTGGATTGAACATCAGACATTTTGCTCAATTCCTCCTGCCTTGAGCCTCATCCCTAGACCTGGTTTCTACCACTCTGATATCTGCTGTTGGCCAAACCTCTTCCAGGAAGGCTTGGCAACCACCAGCTCTTTAAACAATGCTCTCCTGCCTTCAGGGGAAACTTGGAAGAAGAAGTTGGCCTGGCAGGGGAAAAGTTTGAATATAAAACTAGAAGTGTGGCCAGGCCTTAAGTTCTGCATCTTATGATGAGCTAGGGACACGACCGTCTCTTTGCCATTTGTGGCTCAAGCACCTCATCTATAGAATGGAGAGGTAACTATATTACAGTGGCTATCACTGAGGCCACTTCCAACCCCTCCTCAGATGAGTGACCTCTTTCCCCATTGAGGTCCCCAGCACCCTGAATTCACTGACTTGGGAGGGTCATGACTTGATGGCTCAGCATTACTAGGTTTTCTGGAGAGAGAAGCAGGAGGAAGAGAAAAGCAAAATGGCACACCAAGATAAAGCAAAATTATGAATCAGACTCTCTCCCCAGGAAGAAGAATAAATCTCCTCTGGACTTCCTGTAGCAGCAAAGAAAAGCCTTTAATTTCAGAGCCAGAGTTATTTGTATATTGTCTCAATGTCCTTTCACGGAGAGCTCATCGCAAAAGCAATAACAAAGGCAAACGAAAGACAAGCTATTGTTTTGTTGTATTTATGTCTCTAATGTAGGAAACAGCATGAAAATATTGGTAAAGAAACTCAGTAAGTCTCTGCTCCAGGGTATACAAAGGCAGCAGGGCCAGATGTTGGAGGACATGATTCCCCTGAAAGAACAAAGGAGAAACATGTTGAATTCCACAAGGGACAGTGGTGGGTGGGAGTTGGGGGATGAGGAGTATTCACTCAGGTGCTCACGAAGCAAGCAAGAAGCTGTGTAGCAAAGAGCCTTGTCTTCATCGGTGCAGATGCCACTGCCTGACAGCTGTGGGCTCATGGACATAATTGTCATCTCTCTGTTCCTCATTTTCTTCATCTATGAAATGGGGATAAATACAATGCTGCACTCACAGGACTATGGTGGAAATTAACCACTTAATATATGTAAATTATATAAGAATGTGCCTGGAAAGTGTTAAATACTAACTATTAGCTGCTATTCTTATTATATGTAGGTCTGTGGAGGAGGTCTTCTCACAGTCTGAGAGCTATAATGATAGATACCCACCACCATTTTAGGGAGGCCATGTGGTACAGTCAAACTCGTGTTGGTTCCACTACTGGGGAAACATGGATGGGGATCCTGGGTCCATCACTTTCGAGCCTTCACCCTGGGCAAGGCTGAAGAAACCATGGGTCACGGTGGGTCAAAGTGTCAGGTTTCTGAGGAATACGGCCTTACTCTAGGTGTTCTGTGAATACAGTATTGTCCTGGCCTGTGGGGCCCCTTGTAAGCCTCTTTTCTCATCATTGCCACTACCATCATCATCGTCCCCATCATCGTTGTGATCAGCCAGGTAGAAGAAGAGTAAACATTTGTCATTGTCATTCTCCTAACACCTCCCTGTTCAGTCTTATATTTCTCAGAGAATGACCATTAGGACCTGAATAAACTGATTCTTCAATGATGTAGAAGAAGTTGTGGGTTTTTTAAGGTGAAATTCATATAATATAAAATTAACTATTTTACAGTGATCAGTTCAGTGGTATTTAGGACATTTACATATTGTACAGCCATCACCTCTATCTAGTTCCAAAACATTTTCATCACTCCCAAAGGAGACCCTGTACCCAGTAAGTAGTCACCTCCCATTCTTCCCTTCTCCTCGGCTCCTGGCAACCACTGATCTGCTTTCTATCTCAATTGATTAACATGTCTGGATATTTCATATGAATGGAATCATACAATATATGGCTGCTTATTTCTGTCTGTCTTCACTTGTCATGAAATTTTGGTGGTTTATTCATGTTGTGGAATGTAGTTCATTTCATTTTGTGACTGAATTATATTCCATTGTGTGTATACACTACATTTTGTTTACCATTTGTCACTTGAAGGATATTTTGGTTCTTTTTGCCTTTAGCTACTATGAATAGTGAGCATGGGTATACAAGTATTTGTTTGAATACCTGTATTCAGTTCTTCTGGGTGTATACCTGGGAATAAATGGCTGGGTCATATGGTTACTCTATGTTTAAACTTTTGAGGAACTACCACATTGCTTTCCATAGACTTTGTACTACTTTTTATGTTCAGTAGAGAACTTTAGTTTTGAAAAATAGTCCTGGTAGTTGAAATTTTCTCTTTTCTGATCCAGATTGGCCAGTGAGGTGGAAGGACTGCCCAATGGGTTGGAGGAACAGTAGCTTTAGGGACCAGATCTCTCTGCTGCTTCTTAGTTGTAATAAGACATTAACTCTGTCTTGGAAAATATCATTCTACTAAATCATTAGGGAAGTGGGAGGGGAAACATTGGAGAAGACACTGAACAGAATGGACTGGAAACAAGAGGCCATTTTATAGGCCATTATGTGTAAATGGCTTTGAATCTGAATCATTTTCTTGACAAAGTAACATATTATCCTTGTGTATTTATTGATGCTGCACTCAATATGCCAGCAAATTTGGAAAACTCAGCAGTGGCCACAGGACTGGAAAAGGTCAGTTTTCATTCCAATTCCAAAGAAAGGCAATGCCAAAGAATGCTCAAACTACCGCACAATTGCACTCATCTCACATGCTAGTAAAGTCATGCTCAAAATTCTCCAATCCAGGCTTCAGCAATACATGAACTGTGAACTCCCTGATGTTCAACTGGTTTTAGAAAAGGCAGAGGAACCAGAGATCAAATTGACAATATCCAGTGGATCATGGAAAAAGCAAGAGAGTTCCAGAAAAACATCTACTTCTGCTTTATTGACTATGCCAAAGCTACTGTGTGGATTGTTTGACTGTGTGGATCACAATAAACTGTGGAAAATTCTGAAAGAGATGAGAATATCAGACCACCTGACCTGCCTCTTGAGAAATCTGTATGCAGGTCAGGAAACAACAGTTAGAACTGGACATGGAACAACAGACTGGTTCCAGATAGGAAAAGGAGTACGTCAAGGCTGTATATTGTCACCCTGCTTATTTGTGAGTACATCATGAGAAACGATGGACTGGAAGAAACACAAGCTGGAATCAAGATTGCTGGGAGAAATATCAATAACCTCAAATATGCAGATGACACCACTCTTATGGCAGAAAGGGAAGAGGAACTAAAAGGCCTCTTGAGGAAAGTGAAAGAGGAAAGTGGAAAAGGAAAGTGAAAAAGTTGACTTAAAGCTCAACATTCAGAAAACTAAGATCAGGGCATCTGGTCCCATCACTTCATGGGAAATAGATGGGGAAACAGTGGAAACAGTGTCAGACTTTATTTNGAATACCAGACCACCTGACCTGCCTCTTGAGAAATCTGTATGCAGGTCAGGAAACAACAGTTAGAACTGGACATGGAACAACAGACTGGTTCCAGATAGGAAAAGGAGTACGTCAAGGCTGTATATTGTCACCCTGCTTATTTGTGAGTACATCATGAGAAACGATGGACTGGAAGAAACACAAGCTGGAATCAAGATTGCTGGGAGAAATATCAATAACCTCAAATATGCAGATGACACCACTCTTATGGCAGAAAGGGAAGAGGAACTAAAAGGCCTCTTGAGGAAAGTGAAAGAGGAAAGTGGAAAAGGAAAGTGAAAAAGTTGACTTAAAGCTCAACATTCAGAAAACTAAGATCAGGGCATCTGGTCCCATCACTTCATGGGAAATAGATGGGGAAACAGTGGAAACAGTGTCAGACTTTATTTTGGGGGGCTCCAAAAATCACTGCACATGGTAATTGCAGCCATGAAATTAAAAGATGCTTACTCCTTGGAAGAAAAGTTATGACCAACCTAGATAGCATATTCAAAAGCAGAGACGTTACTTTGCCAACTAAGGTCTGTCTAGTCAAGGCTATGGTTTTTCCAGTAGTCATGCATGGATATGAGAGTTGGACTGTGAAGAAGGCTGAGCACCAAATAATTGAAGCTTTTGAACTGTGGTATTGGAGAAGACTCTTGAGGGTCCCTTGAACTGCAAGGAGATCCAACCAGTCCATCTGAAGGAGATCAGCCCTGGGATTTCTTTGGAAGGAATGATGCTAAAGCTGAAACTCCAGTACTTTGGCCACCTCATGTGAAGAGTTGACTCACTGGAAAAGACTCTGATCCTGGGAAGGATTGGGGATAGGAGGAGAAGGGGACGACAGAGGATGAGACGGCTGGATGGCATCACGGACTGGATGAACGTGAGTCTGAGTGAACTCCAGGAGATGGTGATAGACAGGGAGGCCTGGCATGCTGAGATTCATGGGGTCACAAAGAGTTGGACACAAATGAGCGGCTGAACTGAACTGAACTGAATTGATCACAATCTTGAGGTCTCTTGGGAATTTGTTGTCTGAAGTTGTATTAAAAGCAATTGAAGGGTAGCGTGTGTCAGAACCCCCTCTTGGTGGGCAGTCCTTCCAGGAGCAACTGTTGTACAGGTCAGTGGGTGGGGCAAGGAAGTTACTGTAATAGCTAGAAGAGCAGGACTTGAGGGAGAGTGTGGAGGGTCAGGACCAGGGGAGCTCCATGTCTGCCATTAGATCAGAAGGGTAAGGGCAGAACGTGAACATGAAGTCGCTCAGTTGTGTCGGACTCTTTGTGAGCCTATCGTCTGTAGCCTACCAGGCTCCTCCTCCCATGGGATTTTCTAGGCAAGAACACTGGAGTGGGTTGCCATTTCCTTCTCCAGGAGATCTTCCCGACCCAGGGATTGAACCTGAGTCTCCTGAATTGTAGGCAGACGCTTTACTGTCTGAGCCCCCAGGGAAGTCTTCAAGGGCAGAGTGGAAGCCAAAGAAATACCAAGCCATCAGGGGTCAGGGTGGCAGGTTTACAATCTAATAAGGCAAAGGCAAAGAATTCTGGATGAGGCATTAACTGTAATGGGGGTGGGATGCCCCAAGCTCATTCTTCTCAGGGACTTTTTTTCATTGAGTTTGGGAACAGAGTCAGAGACAGAATCTGGGCAGGCAGTGAACAGCCATTCTCCACAGCTTCCAGCGAGAGCTTATTAAACAAGTGTGGCGGCTCAGACAGTAAAGAGTCCTCCTGCAATGCAGGAGACGCAGGTTTGATCCCTGGGTTGAGAAGATCCCCTAGAGGAGGAAATGGCAACCCACTCCTATATTCTTGCCTCGAAAATTCCATGGACAGAAGAGCCTGGTGGGCTACAATCCATGGGAACTCAGAGTCAGACACGACTGAGTGACTGACATACACACAGCGAATGAATGAACTTTATCCAGATGTCTGCAAAGATACTGATATCAAGAATAAATTATAAAACTTGTGACCCAGCAAATGCGGAATCTCCTTTCTTTGAAAATAGTCACCATAGCTCATATACTTGTCCATGTTGTCCCAAACCGTATTAGGAATTACCAGATTTCAAACAGATCCTCAATTTATTCCTAAGAAGGAGCTACTTATTTCTCAGTTTCCTGAAGCACTGTAGCAACGATGTCCCATAGTGGGTAGTCAGGTATAAAAAAATCCTAGAAGTTCATTTCAGACCAAAGGTAGCTATTGCATTCTGCTCTCACATCTTTCTCTGCTAGGAACTCCACCAGAACCACAGGGTATGGGAAATCTTGTTGGGGTAGGGGGATTGGAAAGGTCCCAGGAGCTGACTGGCGATTCTTTGGGATAACTAGAGGACAGTCCCTGATAGGTTACCGGAGGAAGTCTTACTCAGCAGGGTTAATGTACTTAGGTCTCCAAACTGCCAGAGTACAAGAGGTCTTTCCTGCAACTTTCTTTGTTCCTCTTAGTCAAGAAGCAACTCTGTTCCTTGGAGTAGAGCCATGTTTATAGAAGAGTCTACTCAGAGACCTTGTGCTCTTAGGCATACCTCATCCCACTCTCCAAAGTACTTCTCTGTAGGTGCTAAACGGGAGGAAATTCCTTCTGGAGACCGCACCAGAACCACATAGCTCTGTTAATGGCAGCATATTGAGTTGAACAGCTTTAGAGAGGGGATTCTGGCATCCAGGATCAAGAGATGTGGGCTCCTTGGAGCCCTCTGGAGTCAGTGAGCTCACCATAGATAGTGTCTCCTGTACCAGGGCATAGTAACAGCTGAAGATTTGACCCCCTTTCACCCTTTCTTTCGTCTGTGGGAGTTGTGTGCAACTTGGAAAGTAGATCAAGGACATCCTGGCTCCCAGCTGACAGCTCCACCTGCAGCCTGGAGGCCACGCCCCTCCCCAGCCAGCAGGCAGAGGTCCCCAAGTTCACAGAGCTGGTGCTCCTTCGCCTGGATTTCTGCTGTCTCGTGGACTGCCCTTTCCAGACCATTTCCCCCATAGGCAGCTCTTTCCAGGGCTCCCTCAAGACTCAAATCCAAGTGTCGGAGTGAAAAAGTGAAGGCATACATCTTAAAGCAGCAGGGACCAGCTGCCAGGTCAATTCCCCTGAAAACAGGGCTTCCTGGGGAGCGCCTGGACCATCTCAGAATCGGCCATCTGATTTCCTGCCAATGTTGCTAATTGTCTTTTTTTAAAAAAAGGATAACATGAAAATAAGATGTTTTCATGTGATAGAAAGGGATGGGGTGGAGGGGGGAGAGAAGTTAACTAGGAAGGTTCTCCCTGTGGCCAGGGAAGTTAAGGGGTAAATTTTAGGAACTCCCTGAAAGCTTTTTATTGTATTTACCAGGCCACCCTGCCAAGGGGAAGATGAGAAGTCTTTGCGCCTGATGCCCGATTCAAAGCCCTGGGTGCTTAATAGGGTGACACAAATGTCTGTGTTTCTTTTTGCTTTTGACCAAAAGCCGTAGGGAGGGGCCGCCCCTGGGGACAGTAGGAGAGAGGTTTGCCAAAGGGTTCAGTCGCCACCAAACTCGTTCCCAGCCCGGGGGCCCAGTCTACGGGCCGGAAGGGCCTTGGGCCGCAGCCGAGCAGCCGAGGGGCGGGGAGGGGTGGGAGGGGGCACTGGGACAGTTCCCTTCCCTTCCCGCCCCGCCCGGCTAGGAGAGATACGGAGCCCGAGCTTTGCCAGCGTGGGCTCGGTTTGAATCACGCCTTGGGGTGCTTTTGCCAAATGAAACTGTGCGTTGGGGTGAGGGGGTGGGGGTGGTGTCCGGCGATTCCCTGCCTCCCTCTCCTTCCATCCCCCTTCGCCGCTCTCCTCGGCCAGGGAACGGCGCTCGGCAGAGGTCAGCTGGCTGCCTTTGTGGCCGCTTCCCAGGAAGGAAGAAGCGTTGTCTGCAGATCAGTTTATCAGCTGGCTTTCCTGTGCCGAGCGCCGCCGTTTTCCGGGGACAGCCGCCACCCCCGTGATTCCCAGCCGGGGCTGCCGGTGGTGCGTGAGAGCAGGATAAATAGGCCATTGTGAGGCCGCTCAGAATCCAGGTTCCTTATCAAATTATCCACCAGCGAGAAAGACATTCCGCCCCTACTGGCTGTCATCTCTGCTTCTCTTTTCTGTCTCTGCAATTACAGCCATTTGAGTTTCTGTTGTTTTCGGTGTGGGATTCCCCCCTCCAGTTTTGAAGCGACTGTATCCAGAAAGCAGTTTACTTGTGCATACTGTATGAGGCAGGACTCGGGGGCGTGGCTCCTAAGAGCGTTTTCTCGGGGGTTGGGTTTACAACCTCGGATTAGATTCTTTGGCTTTCCTATGTGTCCCTCTCACCAACTGCAAGTCCCAAGGAGACAGTTTTGTAAGGCTTTAGATCCAATGGGGGTTTTCTTCTTGTTGTTTTGGGGTTTTGTGAATATTATTTATTTTTATTCTTTGATAGCCTTGAACTGCTTTATGGACACTAAAGATTTGAAGGAGAAAAAACACTGTGAAACTGGTTATCTGGTGGAGGCTAGGAGGAAGTAGGATAGTCTGAGGAAGGCTAATGCTGAGCTGTTTGTGTGTCTGCCTTCTGGTTTATTGCTGCAGCAGCAGGCCTGACAGGAGTCGAGCTGGATTGGAGATCCCGAGTGCTTGACTTACTAAATAGCCATTAGCCACCAGAGCTGGTTTTAGGGCCTAGGACTCTTGTGGTTGCACAGAGTCTCTTGCTCAGAGGGGAACCCATGCTTGGTTTAATATTCTGCTGTTATCATCCTGAAAAGCTTAATTTTTGCAAAGGACTCTGCAATTCCACTTTCCACTAGGATTTATAAATTATGTAGCTAATCCTGTGGGTAGGAACATAAGTTCATTTCAATAAGTTTGAATAATGGTTTGAATAAGTTCCCATTTGAGGTAAAATGCTGGAGATTCTCTTAGTTTTCAGAATATCTACTGCAATGGTTCTGATGGATTAGAGAACATTCTACAGAGTAAACTGAGGCCTCTGGCATTATGACATCTGCAGTGAGCTGTGCCTGCCCACTGCCAGAACAAGAAAATGCACCCAAGCAAGACTTGGTTCTATCTGCCGCCTCACAGTTCTTACTTTAGGAAACTTAAAATGTACACTTCTCAGACACCTAGTGATTTCCATGATAAGATGCTCTTTTGTGCAGTTATCCCTTCTCTTTCCTTTCATCCACTCTGAAATGGCTGTCTTCCACATCTGGAGGTCAAAGCAGCATTGAAAATGGACTCATCCTATCAGAAGTCTCCCACAGTTTTAGAGACTTGTGTTTAACATTTTTACTACCTGAACAACTTTTGGGAAAGTACTCTGAATCTGAGGCTTCGCCCTTCTGAAAGACGGTTGGGTGTGTGGAGTAGGGGTGGGGGGAAGAGTGGGAAAATTCATAATAAATAAACAAAATATTATTTTTCTAGAAATAATTTATATAAGAAACAATTTTCTTGGCTTAATGATTTAAATATTCTCTTCTAGAGCATATTCAATCATTTGCTTACACCTCATTAATTTATGACTTTACTTTTCATTCAACAAAGATTCTATAGGACTGGTACTAGGAAACATTGTGATTCAACAGTGAAAGAGAAGGGTATTCAGAATAGTGACTCTATAAACAAGTAACACCTCTGTTTACAAGTGTTACAGGTACTAAGATAGGAATATGTATCAGGGTACTTTAGGGCCACAAAGGAGTTGGTAGAATCAGTTCCATTTGCTCACCATTCGTGAGTATATTTTTCTTTACAAACCTTAATATTATTACTATTGTTAGTAAACAACAAAGAATTGACATGTGTTAAGCACTGTACAAGCACTTTCTCAGTTGTCTCAAAATATGATGAATTAGTTCCACTTAGAAAACCCATTGTATAGACCTAAGGCTGGGACATGAAATAAAATGTTCAAGACCACATCGTTCCTAAGAAGTAGAGTCAGGGTTGGATATAGCTCATCTCCTCGTAAGTTTGTGCCTTTTCAAGGAAGGCTATCCTGCCTCTAACACGCAGCTATAGTGCCATGTGCCGTCACAGTTTATACAGAGTGAAAACCACAAAATACACTGAGACAACCATCTCCAAAAGGGACAGCTTTGTTCTCTCCTTACCAGTAAGATCATGCTTTTTAATTGCCTCAGGAATTTATGAGTGCCAGTGATGTAAATGGCTCCCATGAAATGAGACTAAATTCCTAAATGTAGGATGGGTGCAGAGCAGTTTGCCATTCCTTTGTCGTTGTTGAGTCACTCAGTTGTATCTGACTCAACAACACAGTTGAGTCAAGACTGTAGCCCACCATGGGACTTCCCAAGCAAAAATACTAGAGCGAGCTGTCATTTCTTCTCCAGGGCATCTTCTCAACTCAAGGATCGATCACGAGCCTCCTGCCTTGGCAGGCAGATTCTTTCCTGCTGAGCCTCAGGGAAACCCCATTGGATCCAGGCATGGAATGCTACTGTGGGTTTCCCCGGTGGCTCAGCAGTAAAGAATCTGCCTGCCCACGCAGGAGACATAGACTTGATCCCCGGGTCAGGAAGGCTCCCCCAAAGAAGAAATGGCAACTCACTCTAGTATTCTTGGCCCGGGAAATCCCAGGGACAGGTAGGGTCTGGCAGGCTACAGTCCATGGGGTCTCAAAGAGTCAGACACAACTCAGTGACTAAACAACAACAGCCATTCCCTTGGGAGGGGATTTGTGGGCAATCAGGAATCTGGTGAATTCCACCATAATGGAAGATCAAATCTCCGCGTTTATACCTTAGTGATCAGTTTTAGAATTTCCATGTCAGAGGTGCAGGAAGTCAGCATTTGAGGCTCATTTCTAGAAATCCCTTTAGGGTGGTTGGCACTAGTGGCTCCATCAGAACCCCCTGAGTTTGGGATTTTAGAGATTTCCTGGTCTTACACACCACACTGCAGCAAGGAGCGGGTGGCAGAGGCTGGCGGTTTAGGGTCAGGATGGGGTTGAGGGTGGAGCAGGGCTGAAGACGTGGCCAGGATAAGGTCATGGAGAGGCAGAGTGAATGCTAGAAATAGAATTCAGGTCTAACACCTTCCCGTCTGCAGGGAACGGCCTCCAGGTAACCTGAAACACGGTTAGCTTGGGGCAAAGCAAAGCAAAATTGAGATATTTTTCTTTCTTTCTTCCTTTCTTTTCTACTGGACCCTAAAGACAGACTCCTTGGCTGGGTGATAAACATTTTCACTGGGGAGAGGCCCTGTGTGGCTAAATTCAGTTCCTCCCACTCCGAGATAGTCCCTTGCTCTAACCTTGACCTGAATGTTTAACAAAGCTGTGAAATGGAAGGCAAGATTAGAAAAGACCAGCAAACAGAGAAAGAAAAGAATGAGTCATTGTAACACTGTGAAGAGCTCAGGTATTTGATGGCCAGGCTCTCCATTGTTGCTTGGGCCCAGCTTATGGCTGGACTTTTTAAAGAGTATTGTTATTATTATTACTTGAGTAAAAAACATAAATGATCATTCCAGTGGAATCTGGTAACATTTTTTATCCTACATAGCTGGTGAATATTAACCTGTAGTTGTTAACTGGAAAGCCTCTTATTTGGAAAGATATCAACAAAGTAAGTTGTGTAAACAAAATCCCTACATATATAAAAACAATTGTTTGGGAAACAATATGACAACTTTATACTACCTGTCTTGGAATGGCTAGGTAACCAGGGAAACTGTATAGAGGGCATCTTTGTTGTTTAATTCATTCTTTGTCAGGGAGTGAATAGCTGTGGGTTTTTGTGCTGTGAGAAAAAAAGACATAAGCTTATCTGTCCTCAGTGTGTGATGCCCGCGCTTAATCACTCAGTCTTGTCCCAACTCTTTGCGACCCCGTGGACTGTAGACCTCCAGGCCCCTCTGCCCAAGGGGATTCTACAGGCAGGAATACTGGAGTAGGTTACCATGCCCTCCTCCAAGGGATCTTCCCAATCCGGGGGTCGAACCCAGATCTCCTGCATTGCAGGCAGATTCTTTACTAGCTGAGCTACCAGGGAAGCTTCATGATGCCCCAGAAAGATCAAAAAGATTCAGATCAAAAAGATTGAGATTCAGATGTATCGGGAGCTACATGATGGACTAATGGGGCTGGGAGCATAAGCTCCCTCCCTGAGCTCC
Source organism: Neotragus moschatus (assembly GCA_006410615.1). NCBI lineage: Eukaryota > Metazoa > Chordata > Mammalia > Artiodactyla > Bovidae > Neotragus > Neotragus moschatus. The sequence goes on from SJYA01002726.1 coordinate 3,960,116, forward strand.
TTTGCTTTAGGAGGAGAGAGTCAGCAAGGGTGAAGTTTGTATTCATTACTGGGGGCTTCTTAGAGGGGAAAATGAAGTGATAGTTGCTCAGTCATGTCCGACTGTTTGTGACCCATGGGATTTTCCAGGCCAGAATACTGGAGTAGGTAGCCTTTCCCTTCTCCAGGGATCTTCCCAACCCAGGAATCGAAGCCAGGTCTCCCGCATTGCAGGTGGATTCTTTACCAACTGAGCTACAAGGGACGCCCCAAAATACAGGAGTGGGTCGCCTATCCCTTTTCCAGGGGATCTTCCTGACACAGAAATTGAACAGGGGTTTCCTGAATTGCAGGCAGATTCTTTACCAACTGAGCTGTCAGGAGAGGTGAAGGAGGGATAAAGAGGTCAAGCCAATGACTGTTCTCCAGGTTCACTGCCTGGAGTGGGGATGAGTCCTGTAGGAAGAGGGCTTGTCAGCTTCAAATAAATGTGGAGGGAAGCCCTGCTCTCTAGTCCTGCCTGGATCACAGTGAGAGCAGCTCATCTGTCAGGAGAGGTCACAGACTGGCAGTGTTTCCTAGGTGACGGCCCCCAGGGTGAGGATCTCAGTATTGTCCATGGGAGCAGGTAGCAGCAGACGAGGCAGTGGTGAGCAACCCCTTGATGGAGATCTAGAGCAGGAGAGTAGAGGAGAGTGAGCCCATGTGGGACACTATTGATTGACTTACCGCTGGATGAGACTTGAAAGTGACTGGAAGCAGAGGTGCCGGTTCGTTGTGATCACTGCAGTGAAATTACATGGTGATCACACTGTGTCTACATGCTGGGGAAGCCAGTGAAGAACTGAATATAGAAGGCTAGTTCCAAGCAATGCCAGAGGAACCAGGGTGGGCTTTGCAGGTCCCTTCAAATTCAGAGTTTATGATTTTATAAAATAAGAACTATGAAAAAAAATCACAAGGGAAAATCAGAGAAGAATCTGTTCGAGGTGTGTATCAGACATCAATTTGATTATGCCCCTCTCCACAGCCTGTCTGATTTATGTTGACTCTTTCAGGCTTGTCTGACTCTGGCTCCAGAGTTATATATTTTACCACAATGAAAACAAATAAAGCATAGGCAAAATTTCTCAATAATGGCCAATATTCCGAAAATTGATCTGAAACCAAACAATTGTATTGTCACAGAACTCTTAAAAATGTTTGTAGTCTTTCTTTATGTGAGGAATTGTGAACATAGATTTTGTTTTCTTGAATGTTAACATTACTTGGAGGTTATGAAAAATGTTCTTGGTAGCACAACAGTGTTAATGTACTTAACACTGAACTGTATACTTAAAACTGGCTAAGCTTTTAGGTTCTAATGTTATATATATTTTACTATGGGCTTCCCAGGTGGCTCAGTGATAAAGAATCTGCCAGTCAGTGGCAGGAGATGCAGATGTGGGTTCCATCTCAGAGTCAGGAAGGTCTCCCTGGAGGAGGAAGTGGCAACCCCACTCCAGTACTCTTGCCGGGAAATCCCATGGACAGAGGAGCCTGGTAGGCTACAGTCCATAGAGTCACAAAGAGTTGGACACGACTCAGCGTCTGAGCATGCACTCACATATTTTACTAAGATCACAAAAGAAAGGGGAAAGGGGGGCCTTGGCAGGCTTAGAAATTTCTCAGCTGAAAAAGGACACCTCAGTGTACCCAGGGATTCTGTTACTATGTGCATTTTGGGAAGCCAAGCACACCTCTCTGTTCCTGCCCTTTATTACATGATGAAGCATATTTGCAGTTTCCATATTTTTCATGGAGCATTATTAGAAAGGTGCTTTGTTCCCCTTCACCACTGACACCCAAGGTCCTACCTTCTAGGGTTTCTGATTGACAGCACTTCTCAATCCTTATGCACCGGGTGGTCCTCAAGACTAGTTCTCGTCAGAGTGAACATGCCTCCTACGAGAACATGGCACCTTTTCCATGTGCTCTCTTTGCTCTTCTGCAAATGAAGAGGCTTGGAAAGAAGGAGGAGAAGGTGGGACATTGTATAAGAAGAAATGAGCCTGGATCCCCCAGTGACTGCATGGAACAGTTTTACCGCAGCCTTGCATGGGACTAGGGCAGGAGTGAGAATTAATTTATGTTGCATTAAGCTGCTGGAATTTTACTCTTGTCAAGGAGTTAGCCTCCTCTGACTAACACAACCATAAAAGGTATTACAGACACAGGATGTATATTGATGCACCTGTAAGCTGAGGAAAGGTCAGGGTAAGCAGGGGAAATGGAGATTACCTGTTTAATGATTCTCAGGTGTAAGCATTTCACATTGCTCATTAATCATGTGGCAAATATGTTTAAATAAACATAGACAGGCAATTCCTGTTCAACAAATATCTTAAGGGAAAGGGGTCTTGTTGAGGCTTGGACCAGAATGTTAATACCTCCCTTTGGGCTCAGCACAGCAATTGTGACAGAAATCAAAGGAAAAGATTTCCCAGGGAAAGATGAAAATACAGCTTGCGAGGAGAGGGTCAGGAGCCCTCAGTGTAAGAGTTGGTTTCAGAGTTCCTGTTCTTTCAAGTCTAGGAGATTTAAGATATTTTTCTAAAATGAAGATTAATGCTGATACCAGACAATGGAAATTAGGGCCCCTTGACTCTCAGGAGTTCCCCCAAGCAGTGGTTTAGCTGTATTTTTCAAGTATACCTGGGTTGAAGATCAGCCTACTACTGCCCCATTGCCAAGAATCAGAGGATTAAGGGCTGTGGTATTTTAAATATTTCACATATCTTTGGTTCCCCCTAAAAAGTACTTTGAGAACATATAACCAAAACTAGGGGCTTCCCTGGTAGCACAGCTGGTAAAGAATCCACCTGCAATGCAGGAGACCCCAGTTCAATTCCTGAGTTGGGAAGGTCCTCTGGAGAAGGGCTAGGCTACCCACTCCAGTATTCTTGGGCTTCCCTGGTGGCTCAGACGGTAAAGAATCTGCCCGCAATGCGGGAGACCTGGGTTTGATCCCTGGTTTGGGAAGATCCCCTGGAAGAGGGTGTGGCAACCCACTCTAGTTTTCTCGCCTGGAGAATCCCCATGGACAGAGGAGCCTGGCGATCTACAGACCATGGGGTTGCAAAGAGTCGGACACAACCGAGCATCTAAGAACAACACAACCAAAACTAGACGAAGACCAACGCTAACGTACCACGTGTTAATCTCCTCCATTTCTTGTCTTTTGTGGTGTTTTCTTCAGTGTGGTTACATTTTAAAGTTATAAGCCAGAGCTACCACTGAATGGTAATCATGATCGCAAGCTGCTGTTTTTCGGGATTGTAATCTCTTTAAACAATGATCCAAGGTTACATTAAGAAATGCTGCTGAAGTTGAGGGTTGGGAACAGATGCTGCTACAGATCTGAACACAAGCCAAAGACTGTTTACACTCCTTCCTTGTCCCCTCCCATCTCATCAGGAGCAAGACCCTTCTTTTCCAGGAAGAAGGAACTCGGCCCCATCAATATTGGTTTTTGGTGGGGAACTCTGATAAGAGAATCTGTGCCTATCTGGGGACTGGAGAGTGTCAGTGCCTTGGTTCCAACAAGCCGCCTTCCTATAGTCACCCCAGAGGAAGAGCAGAACCCACACGGCACACTTCTGCTTGGCTCACAAGCCCCCCTTTCAAGTGACTTCCAGAAACACTTCCTTAATTTATTTAACTCTTAGGAGAAAAATAAAACGTAGACAGTAGGTTCTAGCGATGATAGTTTCAATCCAAAACAAAGAGGCTGTGTGTCAGACCGTGGGAGGCCGCGATGCTGATGCCTAGAGGTTGCTCCTGGGCTGTGGAAAGGAGCCTGAGCCAGCTTCTCCTGTCTTGTTACTTGGGTTTCCCCACTTGCCAAGAGGAGCAAGCCCCACTCCTCTCCTGACCTCCCCCTTACTTTCCCTTCTGACGAATCCCCGCCCACATCAGGGCAGACAGGTGGGCAGGCCCTGTGGGTGAGAGCTGGGTGAGTCAGCTATCTGAATGACCTGACTCTAGGAAATATGAGGGTGGTGCAGAGAGAGGGAGCGGAAGTCTTAGGAGTGTCCCGCTAGTGCAGGGTGCAGTGAACTGTCATTAAGTAGAAATACTGAAGCAGCGAGACCACTGAGTGCCGTGCAGCGTGAAAGACCCAAACAATGGGCCTGGAGTCTCCCACCAACTGGCTCTGTGATCTTCTCCTCCTTGAGTTTTTGTTTCCTGGAGACTGGACAAGCCATTTAAACTCAGCTGTTTGCTAATTCTTTGTGAGCTGATTTTGAGCCCTTTGCTGTGTATGGGTCTGGTTCTGCTCATGTCTCACGGTCATGTGTTCACTGGCCCTACAGAAGTCAGCAGGGAAGCTGATGTGTGGCTGTTGCAATAAGAATCTGATTTTAGATGTTATTATCTTTTCAAGCATATTAAATGAATATTTTGTCTACTGTTTTTCAGTTGTTGTTTTAGCCTAAAAGTATATGCTGTGGAGTTGCACTCAGCCTAGGACATGGCCTGTAGTATGGATGGAAGGATGAGCTCCATAAAAATGATAAGATCTCATGAAATTATACACTAGTGTAGGTATACATTTATATGTGTGCATATATATAAGTGACACTAGTGGTAAAGAATATACCTGCCAATGCAGGAGACTCAAAGGACTCAGGTTCGATTCCTGGGTCGGGAAGATCCCCTTGAGAAGGGCATGGCAACCCATTCCAGGGTTCTTGCCTGGAGAATCTCATGGACAGAGGAGCCTGGCAGGCTACAGTCCATGGGGTTGCAAAGAGTTGGACACGACTGAAGTGACTGACCATGCACACATACAAGGACTCACGTGCATATGTGTATATATGTGTGTTTGTGTGAAACTGGGTTTAAATAACATACCACATTTTTTTTTTTTTAAAGTTCCTGTGTGTTTTCCTCTGTGGTTTCATTACAATTTTGTTATGTTCTATTTATCTCCATTACTTTCTGGCCTCATTGCCGTCCCTGTCTGTATCGCTGCTCAAAGCAGAATTTTAAGAACACCTTAAGGTGTTTTTAAATGAAGCCAGTAAACAGCTTTAGCCGACACCTCCAGCGTGGCACAGTGACACAAGCCAACACAAACAGAGAGTGGGAGGTTTGCTGACAGCTCTGGGCACAGAGACCTCAGGACTGGTTTGGTGAGGCAGACTCAGAATCAAGCAGTGACTCGCGGAGAAGCCAGGGAGAGCTTAATCGTGTTGGCTCTTGTACCAGCTCCCTGAACAAGGAAAGGACATTCTAGAAGAGGCTGAGCCGTTTTTTAGTCAGCGCAGGAGAAAAGACATCCACAACCAGCCCAACTAGGGCAGAAAGACCGGTACACAGATGCTAACTCAGCACCTCCTGTGTGAGGTCTCAGGCAGTGCTGGGTCCACCTGTCTTCTTTTATGTTTGGTGTCTGGAGCTGTAACTAAGACTCCAGCTTTGTCCTGTGTGCTAGTTACAATATAGATTGGGCCACTGTGATGACAAGATTCCCAAACAAAGTGGTTTCAGTAAGAAAAGAGTGGTTCTAATATATAAGCTCTGGTATCCTGTCTAGAGTTGGCTGGTACCTTAGGGACCCTGCTTATAAAGTGCTGTGCTCCACTAAATGTTCTTCACTTATCCTATTAAAAAAAATGAAGCTATTCCACAGCCATACAGTAAGCCTTAAAAATCCAAGAGAGTTTGTGGAAAAATAAAGGAAATAGAGACAATCAAGCACTCATTGCAGGGGGCATTGGCAATATGGTATAGAGGTTACGTGAAGCTTTATCATAGTTATTATCATTGTTTTCTCTGCAACTTCCTAGACTGTGAGCCTGGGCAAGTTACTTCTCTGGGCCTAATTTATAAAAAGATGATAATAGTGTCCACTTTGCAGTTTGCTGTAGGCTTGCCTGTATTCATGAGTTAATACGTGCAAAGTTCTTAGAACAGTGCCTAGACCACAGTTAGAGCCCAACAGTGGATACTGTTGATACCCTACCTTCATAAACTTCACATGAGTATTTATTGCAAGCATTTGTGACCCTGCCTCTAGCCTCCCTCTGGCCTCTCAGGGTGTGTTCTGCTACATGCAGGGCAGATCATAAGTGCGGAGAATTTAAAAGATAGCCAGTTGTTCTCAACCAGGAGGCTGAGCTGTCTTCCACAGCTTTCTTGCCTCTTGAGAGACAGTCCTGAGATGTGTTCTCTATGGTTCCACAGATGTCCATCCCCAGGGTGATTGAGCTCTGGTTTCCCACATTAGAAACCAGCTCATTGACATATTAGGTATTGCTTCCTTGCTTCCCGTGGTTCATCTCCCCACCCTCCGGATCTTCCTGGTGTGACCACCCACATTAACTACTTGCACTCAGGATCAGCCTCTGGGATATGCCCCCTAAGACACATTCCTCCTCCTACACGCTTTTGTCCAACCATGATGATCTTAGGATGCACTCTGACCCTGATAACCCTGTCTCTTCCCTTTTCATACACCTCTAACTCCTGGTGTTCCTTTTCTCACTTTAACATCTGCACCAGGATGAGACAAGTACAGATTCCACACTCCTCAAACCTCCCCCCACGCTCCCCACCCCCCACACCAAGGTATATACTAAATTCCATGAAAACCACAAAGGAAGTGGAATCTTATGGCAAAGAATATTCAATGTCTTTAGGGCTTGCCGCCCTGCCTAACCTCCTGCAGATTTTTTCTGATTTCTCTTGGGGACCGCACATATGGCATATTGCTTAGAATTGTGCCTGGGTTGTGACTGCATTAAATCTGAAACATGGGGGAGGACCCAGGTACACAGCTCTACATCCTGTTGTGATGGATAAGCATTCTCTGCATTTCCTCCCTGGGGCAGGGAGAAGTTGGAAGTGTTTTTCGTGAAGACAGGAAATATCTTCACTACTACTTGATGAGTGAGATGGAATTATCCTAAAAGAGCAGGTCCATGGGGTGAGGAGAAAACATATGTGGGCTGGATTGTTCATGAAATGATTAAACAATAATGCTCTCTGTGGCCACACCCTACTATTTGACACAATGGGGAAAAAGACAACTTGGCAAAATAAAATCAATGTTGGCTTCTTTAAAATGTGCAACCATTTCACTGTTACACGTGTGCAAGTCCCAGTGCCAAGGAACCCAAAGATAATACAGGTAGTCCTCATTTTGACGTGTGCAAGTCCCAGTGCCAAGGAACCCAAAGATAATACAGGTAGTCCTCATTTTGTAGGGTTCCCATATATGTGAATTTCAGTCACCACAGTTGAGTTTAGTTAAATAAAACCAGTCCCCTCTAGCAACATGGTTCAGATTTCAGTCACCCTGCTATCTGAACTGTGGGTAGTTGCATGAAGTACAGAGTGTGCTGCTAGCTCATCAGTGCACATATTTAGGGAGCTCATCACCTCTTCAATATGCACCGCACCATCACAGTCATGTCACTCCTTTCAGACTCTGTTAGTGATTGGTCACTGTGCATTTGTTATTCCGTTTACCCACAAACAGCAAAATGTGTTGTTGGGTTGCCTCCTTGTCTTCCAGTGATCACCTGTGTGCCATTTTACACAAATGGATAATCAATGGAATGAATTGCCAACAAAAATGAAAGCAAAGAAAGAAACAAAAGGTGATAATTCAGGAAGGAAAATTCAAATCGAATGCAAATTACTTTTAGAAAATCCAGCTGAGCATGGGAATGTTGACGTTGGAGCCACTCTGGTAAGTGACCAAAGAGCAAAGGAATTTAGGAACTTATTGCCATAAGTGCAGAAAATGAAAAAAGATGATGTCTCAGGGGAAGTGACACCACCAAAAAAATTAAAAACAAATCCCTCCTCTAGCCCTCCCTCCCATGCATGCATATTAAAAGGACTCTTGGATACATCATGGTATTAAAAATACAAAGGATAGTATGGTGGAAACATCCAAATTTATGAAAGAGACTGACGATGTACCAAGGCATAGAAAAGGTACTTGCTTTGTATTTTGTTACACGATAAGAAGGCAAGCACTGTTCTAATTACTCTACATGACATTTTTACAAAGAAATAAAACACTTTAGCTCTCAATATTTCCAATCTATTTGTGTGCTAAATATTTGCTTTATTGATTTTTCATTTTAATGTGCATTTATACCTGACAGTGAGAGAATTTTTACCATTTTCCAGAAGCTTTGCATATTTTATTTGGTTGCACTGGATCTTAGTTGTGGCATGTGGGATCTTCTAGTTCCCTGACCAGGGATTGAATCCAGGTCCCCTACATGGGGAGCTCAGAGTCTTAGCCAGTGGACCACCAAGGAAGTCCCAAATTTTATTTCTAATTCTTGTGACAGTGCTGTTTGGTAGATATTGCTATGCCTATCTGGTGGATGAGAATATGAGGCTCAGAGGGCCAAGCTCCTAACATACACCTGTTTGATGGTAAAATCTGTGCCTCCTTGCCAAATCAGGGTTCTTTATTTGGCTGACATTTTTTACTCACATTATGAACTAATGAATAATTTTCTAGCTTTCTGTGTTTTAAAATACTTAGAAGCACAGACTAATAATGATCACAAACATGGTTAATAAGAAAACAATGCAAACTTAATATGTCATTTAATCACCTTGAGCCTCAGTAGCTATTGACTAGCTCATTTTATAGGGTGTATATGAGTCCCTTGGACTGCTGCTGCTGCTAAGTCACTTCAGTCGTGTCCGACTCTGTGTGACCCCATAGACGGCAGCCCACCAGGCTCCCCCGTCCCTGGGATTCTCCAGGCAAGAACACTGGAGTGGGTTGCCATTTCCTTCTCCAATGCATGAAAGTGAAAAGTGAAGGTGAAGTCACTCAGTCATGTCCAACTCCTAGCAATCCCATAGACTGCAGCCTACCAGGCTCCTCTGTTCATGGGATTTTCCAGGCAAGAGTACTGGAGTGGGTTGCCATTGCCTTCTCCAACTAGCCAATCCTAAAAGAAATCAGTCCTGAATGTTCATTGGAAGGACTGATGGTGAAGCTGAAGCTTCAATACTTTGGCCACCTGATGCAAAGAATTGACTCACTGGAAAGGACCCTGATGCTGGGAAAGATAGAAGGTAGGAGGAGAAGGGGACGACAGAGGATGAGATGTTTGGATGGCATCACTGACTCGATGGACATGAGTTTGAGCAAGCTCCAGGAGTTGGTGATGGACAGGGAGGCCTTGCGTGTTGCAGTCCATGGGATCTCAAAGAGTTGGAGACAAATGAGCAACTGAAATATCAAAGTTTAAATGAGATAGCAGATAGACACACAAAAATCTTTCCAAGTTATTAAAGGAAAGGTGCCCAAGTTTTAAATGCTCTTTTCCTAATATCGCAAATAAAAAGTTTTATTTCTTTTACTTATTTATGAGTTACCATTTTTACTTTAAATATTACAGAAGAGTTAAAAAACCTTCAATATAATGAGTGCTTTTTCACTCACAGATTTAATGTCTATCTCAGTTAAGAAAAGGCAGAGGAAGGGAGGCTCATTGTTTTGCCAGGTTGATATGGAAAACCTAACACTCATCCAGCATTCTTTGGGAAAGGAAGTGGAAGTCTCCTGTATCAGATATTTTGGAAAGAAATCAGCACCAAATAGGCTGGAAGTTCCAAATGGGCTCTTTCCAAAAGCACTTTTATTGATTCTTGTTGAGTCCTCATGAAATTGAATAGTTGCCTCTACTATTTGTATTCTGAGTCTGACACTACTATCAGTGATTTTCTGAGGATTTAGTGGAGATTTTTTTTGCTGCCGTGTGTGTGTATCTGTGTGTGTGTTAGTATCACCAGATCCTAAGCATTTATGGAAAATTGCCTTCAGGGGCTATTAACTCTGGACTCTCTCCAGGCTGCCAGGTTCATCCTAGATGGCTCCTTCCAACAGACAGACAAGGTGCAGTTCATCCTCAAGGATATTTCAGATCACTATACACCTCATTGGTTTATTTGGTCCCAGGGGCGACCTGAAAGTACCTACAAAAATTTAGACGCTGCCGCCATCTTGTTCTTTCTGCACCAAGAGAGACTTCCTTAAACGGCTTCTAGGAAAGAAAGTAGAAGTGTTTGGCTGGGACAGCTGCAGCTTGACTTTCTCACAAAGTTCAAAGGGTTATTTGATCAGTCACACCCTCCTGCAACCTGGCTTTGTGCAGCCACAATTCTAACTATAGGACTGCCTACTCCTCAGATCCCTTTAAGGAAGGTGCCTTCAGAGCACAGCTCAGCTGAGGGGAACTGTCTAAAAAGAAGTGACCATTTTCTTCTTTAAGAGGGAAAAAAAATGGCATGGAGTCAAACATCAATAAGTATACAGTTGATTCTATTTACATGACACACTTTGAGTCCTGCCTTATACTGAACAATAGTTATCTCCCCTGCACAGGCTGTAGCTGTGAAGTGTGGGTGCTTCAAACTTGCCTACTGGAAACCGGGTCCAGGGCCCTTTCTCTGTCAGCTGTAATAACATTCACTATGATGTAAGTTCCACCAACATCTTTCAACCCAGGAGGAAGTTTGGTTTGGCTGATTTAAACGTAGGAAAAGAAAAGCTTGTTTTCTTATCCTTCTTCTAGACTAGCCTGAGATTTTAAATTAAGTTGTTGTGATCACCTATATTTATTTATATGTGGAAAATGTTATCTCACACATTGATCACAATCTTTCACAGACTTTGATAAGATTACAGATGATCTAACTGTGTATGCTAAGTCACTTCAGTGGTGTCCAACTGTTCGAGACCCTCTGTCTGTGGGATTCTCCAGGTAAAAATACTGGAGTGTGTTGTCATGCCCTCCTCCAGGGGAGGAGGATCTTCTCAACCTAGGGATCAAACCTGCAACTCCTGCATTGCAGGTGAATTCTTTATTACTGAGCACTGGGGAAGCCCCAGATGACCTAGGAGATTATTGTAAATTGTTTCCATGCAAGCTTATTTATTTTCTTATTTTACTCTTTCTCTGTGGATCACACTCAATCTTATATGTAGGAATATGCCCAAGTGACAGGTTAAAAGCTTGTGTAAAAAAGACAATTTTTGGAGAAACTAGAAAACAATATCCAACAATAAAAGGACAGTTAGGATAGATGTGTTCAAGAATGGCAGAAGCTCATGAACTTTTTCTTACGGTATCAGATAGCCTAATTTTAGGCTTGTAAGCCATTTGATCTCCCTCACAACTACCTAACTTTGCTGTTGTGGTGCTAAAGAGCATAGACAGTCGTCTGTGGTTGAGGCTGGGATCCAATAAAACTTTATTTACAAAACCAGGTAGCTGTTTGCCAGGTCACAGTTTGCCCATTTTTGAATTACTCTTGAGAGTCCCTTGGACTGCAAGGAGATCCAACCAGTCCATCCTAAAGGAGATCAGCCCTGGGATTTCTTTGGAAGGAATGATGCTAAAGCTGAAACTCTAGTACTTTGGCCACCTCATGTGAAGAGTTGACTTATTGGAAAAGACTCTGATGCTGGGAGGGATTAGGGGCAGGAGGAGAAGGGGACGACTGAGGATGAGATGGCTGGATGGCATCACTGACTGGATGGACTTGAGTCTGAGTGAACTCCAGGAGTTGGTGATGGACAGGGAGGCCTGGCTTGCTGTGATTCATGGGGACGCAGNAGAAGCTCATGAACTTTTTCTTACGGTATCAGATAGCCTAATTTTAGGCTTGTAAGCCATTTGATCTCCCTCACAACTACCTAACTTTGCTGTTGTGGTGCTAAAGAGCATAGACAGTGGTCTGTGGTTGAGGCTGGGATCCAATAAAACTTTATTTACAAAACCAGGTAGCTGTTTGCCAGGTCACAGTTTGCCCATTTTTGAATTACTCTTGAGAGTCCCTTGGACTGCAAGGAGATCCAACCAGTCCATCCTAAAGGAGATCAGCCCTGGGATTTCTTTGGAAGGAATGATGCTAAAGCTGAAACTCTAGTACTTTGGCCACCTCATGTGAAGAGTTGACTTATTGGAAAAGACTCTGATGCTGGGAGGGATTAGGGGCAGGAGGAGAAGGGGACGACTGAGGATGAGATGGCTGGATGGCATCACTGACTGGATGGACTTGAGTCTGAGTGAACTCCGGGAGTTGGTGATGAACAGGAAGGCCTGGCATGCTGTGATTCATGGGGTCGCAAAGAGTCGGACACGACTGAGCGACTGAACTGAACTGAACTGATAATCCATTTGATGCATGCATTTGTTATGTTGCTTTAAGCTGAAAGTAAGGGAAAACCCAACTAAAGAGGCCTTAAAAATCATGTCAATTCACGTAAGAAAATTATCTCATATAAGAAGTCTCATTATAGGGAAGTCCCAGGGCTGGCTAATTAAAGCAGCCTGATGATGTCATCCAAGGCCCAAGTTTGTCCCATCTTTCTTCTCTCCCATCCTTGGCTCATTGGCTTGTGTCCCAGCTGCACAGTCACAAGACGGCTGCTCCAGTTCTAATGATGTATGCAGGGGCAACCACATCTGGAAGAAGAAATAAGACTCCCTGCCACCATGTATTTCTTTTTAAGAGTAAGACAGTCTTTCCAGGAAGACCCTTCCATTTGCTAGAGCATGTCTATTTAACCAGAACTGGGACAGAACATTTCAAGAAGGGTTTGATCTATGTTAGTTGCCTGCAGCTTCTATGACACCAAACATGGTGACATAAAACAACAGAAATGTATTCTGTCCAGTTCTGGAGACCAGAAGTCCAAAATCAGCATCACTAGGCCAAAATTCAGGTATCATTAGGACCATACTCTCTCAGGGTGTTCTAGGAGAGCCCCTTCCTTCCTTTTCCACTTTCTGGTGGCTGTTAGGATTCTTCAGCTTGTGGCCATATCACTCCAACCTTCAAATCTCTCTTTGTTCCATTTTCTTTTTTTTCTTTTTTTAATATAAATTTATTTATTTTAATTGGAGGTTAATAACTTTACAATATTGTATTGGTTTTGCTATACATGTTTGTTCCATTTTCAAATCACCTTCTCTTCTGTGTGCCTGTGTGAAATCTCCTTTTGCCTGCCCCACCCTTTGTTTAAAATATGAATGCTTCACAAATTTGCATGACATCCTTGTGCAGGGGCCATGCTAATCTCTGTATTGTTTCGATTTTAGTACATGTGCTATAGAAGTAAGCTCTGCCTCTTTCTTGTAAAGGCACCTGTGATGGCATTTAGGGCTCACCCATATAATTCAGTGAAATTGACTTATCTCACGATGCTTAAATTAATCACATCTGGAAAGAGCCATCTTCCAAATAATGTAACATTTACAGGTCCAGGGATTAGGATCTTATAACTTTGGGGATCATTAGTCAGCTTCCATCTTGGAGAACTTTGTCAAAATAAAAACTTTGTTAAAGTAACAGCCATTAAATCAACTACCAGCAAGAAGGAACTACCATGATTCTAGATTTGCTTAATTCAAATAATAGAAGTGTTGGCCTAAAAATGTTGGAAATCAGGCATGGAAAAATCTGGAATATGACTGTTATATAGGCAAACATCAAAATCTGCTATCGCATACTCATGTGCAACTATTGTGTTTAGCAAGAGCTTACAATGACTTAAGAAAATAAATTTTGTGAAGTAACAGGAAGAAAACCTTTTATCTATGGTATGGTCACAATAGAGAATGAAATTCTCTTGTGCATTAAAAAGATGGAGACAATACGCAATACAATACTCTAGTGTTTCCCTGGTGGTGGTAGAAGTTGGGGTTATTGACTTTCTTTTCTCTTTTTTGTATTTTCAAAAATTTTTATGAAAAGTATATATATATATACAACTTAAATTAAAAATATTTTAATAAGAAATCAATAGTATTGTTATATGGTAATACTAGAGTATTTTTAAAAGATAATATCAGTTTATTTCGCATCATGTCACTTAATTTCTCTATCTCATTTAGTTTACTATATCAAAATTATACAGAATAGCCATAGACCCCGGCTACCCACTCCAGTATTCTAGCCTGGAGAATTCCATGGACCATATACTCATGGGGTGGCAAAGAGTCGGACACGACTGAGTGACTTTCACTGGCTCCACCCAGACAAATTCTTCTGCAAAAAGACCTAGAGCCCTTACCTTGTCATTAGAGTTATCTTTCTGAAATATGGGTTGTGAGATCCACCATGCGTGCACATATGCTAAGTCACTTCAGTTCTGACTCCTTGTGACCTTATGGACTGCAGCCCGCCAGGCTCCGCGGGGAGCCTGGGATTCTCCAGCAGGAACACTGGAGTGAGTTGCCATGCCTTCCTCTGAGATCCACCTTGCTTCTCATCAAAAATATTTAATGTCTTTTTGTTGCTTTTGAAAATGTCTTTTCTTTTCTAACTCTGGCACTTAGAGTTATACCTCACAAGAGTTGTACTTTTCAAAGTCCCTGACACCAGATGCGCCCCCTACTCAGTCGTGTTCTTTTTCCTCTGCCTTGGCCATTTATGGTCTTTCTCAAGCTGATCTCTACTCAGGGGTTCTCCCTGTGGTCCCAGATGGAGGAGCAGCTCAACTCCACCAGGGATCTTATTAGAAAGGCAAATTCTCAGACCTCCTGAATCAGAAAGTCTGGGGGTGAGCCTCCTCATGCAAGTCTTGACAAACCTTCAAGGTAATTTCAATATATGCTAGAGACTGGGAGACTCGGGGTTATCTAGTTTTGTCCTACTTTCTTTATTATCGTGTTCTTACATCTGTCGCAATCAACATTACTAGAATCACCACTGTATGACTCATCCTAGAGAATTTATTTGTAAATCAATTTTACAAGTATATATGAGGCCAGCAATTGGCCTTCTAAATGAACAACATACCTATATTCCTATGATTTTCTTGCTACATCAGTCATTTTTCCTGTAGGTAAATATTTCTTAGCTTGTTTTTATGTATTTTATGCGTATGAGTCAATGAACCAGGGCAAGGATGAACACTCTTTATTAACCATCCTCTGGATCACTTATTCTAAAATTATCAAATGCCTACTTTGAGCAAACATTGTCTATGATTCAAAGCCATTCCTTAAACTGCAGTTCATTGAATAGGGCTGGTAATACATGATCATCCCGCTGTCTCTTCCATTTTCCTCAACTAAACCAAAAACATACCCGGAAGAATCACGGCCATTCTGCCTAAAGGCCCAAGAGAGAGTCCCTCACCAACTTTGCTTGTAGTTTTATAACCTCAGGCAGATCACCTTTCAATAGAGTCTTACATTCATCATTATGGAAATAGAGATGGTAGAGGATTTTTTCCTTTGATTATATGGATTCTCATAGGCTAAAATCTTTGAGCTTCCACAGAGCTCAGTGATAAGGGAGGATTTGGTTCAGGTCCTATTTGTTTCTCCACTGTTATCTGAAGGAACTGTGTTTTGATCTCTGATCAACATCTAATCCCATGGCTGGCACATATGTGTGTGCGTGCTCAGTACTCAGTAGTGTCTGACTCTTTGCAACCCCATGGACTATAGCCTGCCAGGCTTCTCTATTCATAGGATTCTCTGGGTAAGAATACTGGAGTGGGTTGCCATTTCCTCCTCCAAGGGTATTTCCAACCCAAAGATTGAACCCATGTCTCCTGCATTGGCAGGTGGATTCTTTACCACTGAGCCATCTGGGAAGCCAGCTGGCACATAGTGAAAGCCAAATAAACAATTATTGGATAAAGGAAAGAAACAATGAAAGGATGGAAGGGTGGAAGGATGGAAGAAGGGAGGAGTGAGAGGGAGGAGGGAAAAAGGATGAGAAGGAGGGAGGAAGGGAGAGAGGAGGAAGGCAGGGAGATGGCTACATGTAGATCAGACGCAGCTTCCGATCTGGGGAAATGCTTAGGGAAGACAGAATTGGAACTCTTAATACTTAGTCTCTAACACGTAACCTGTGCCAACAGCTAACTAGCTAGGTATGCTCCAACAGTAAATTAACCATTAGTTCTCTCCCTGGAGGATGTTTCTGGCAGCTCCTCCCAGGTGCAGAGGGTGAGGCCTCTCTGAGAGTCCGAGAAAAGGGCTTTGTGAATTGTAAAGCAAAATGCAGATGGTAATTAACTAACGCAGCACAAGCAAGGACAAGTCTCCTGAGCAGTCCCAGGAGAGACTGTTTTGCCTTTTGTTGGTCATTTGAATTCTCAAAATTGTCCTCAGCTTATCCAAAATCAACCTGAAATGATCTGTGATTAAAATTTCCCCTCTGAAAATCTAAGCAACTTGGGTATTGTACGAATTGGACCATTTGTAGATAATTTATGAATAATACTCGCCTTTCAAATAGCCTCTGTCTTCCCAAAGAGCCCTCTGTCCTGTCAGCGGGACTGCTGCCAAGGCCGAAACTGCTAAACTGGGCCAGAGACACTGAAGTCACTGGTGTCTCTGATTCTTCTAAGAATTTGGGACACTTTATTGAAGCATTTGTTTTTACTCATATAAAATGTAGGCTAAAAAGTTACTAGCTATCTTTATGTTGGGAAAGGCTTTCAAAATTGTAATGCATGTGATTCACTCCGCTTTTGCTTTGTCTTATTGTTGTTGTTCAGTCCCTCAGTCACGTCTGACTCTTTGCAACCCCATAGACTGCAGTACGACAGGCTTCCCTGTCCTTCACCATCTCCTGGAGCTTGGTGAAACTCATGTCTACTGAGTCAGGGATGCCATCCAACCATCTCATCCTCTGTCACCCCCTTCTCCTCCTGCCTGCAGTCTTTCCCAGGGTAAGGGTCTTTTCCAAAGAATCAGCTCTTCTCATCAGGTGGCCAAAGTATTGGAGTTTCAGCCTCAGCATGAGTCCTTCTAATGAATATTCAACCCCTAAAGAGTTGATTTCCTTTAGGATGGACTGGTTGGATCTCCTTGCAGTCCAAGAGACTCTGAAGAGACTTCTCCAATTCCACAGTTCAAAAGCGTCAACATCAATTCTTCAGTGCTCAGCCTTCTTAATGGTTCAACTCTCACATCTATACATGACCACTGGAAAAACCATAGCTTTGACTATATGGACCTTTGTCAGAAAAGTAATATCTGCTTTTTAATACACTGAGCTTGCCATAGCTTTTCTTTCAAGGAGCAAGTGTCTTTTAATTTCATGGCTGCAGTCACCATCTGCAGTGATTTTGGAGCCCCCCCAAAATAAAGTCTCTCACATTTCCATTGTTTCCCCATCTATTTGCCATGAAGTGAAGGGACCAGATGCCATGATCTTAGTTTTTTGAATGTTGAGTTTCAAGCCAACTTTTTCACTCTCCTCTTCCACCTTCATCAAGACATTACTTTGTTTACTGCTAAAATAATTGAAACTCAAATCAAATACTGAGCAGAACCCAACATATCCTGGTCACGGTAATATTCAGGGGCTTAAAACAATGACTAAGCCCTCCGTTCCTTTTTCACAGGATTCTGTGGACATGAAAGGGAGTCAGTAATACCATCTTTTCCTTTCCCTTTCTTTCAGGTCAGTCCCGGCGGGCACAGTCTTAGCCTGTGTTTGCATGTGCCTCTGAAAGGCCAACTCAGCTGAATTAAATGGAACAGTGGCACTTTGTGGTACCAAACCAGACAAGACCACGCAGAGATGAGCTGCCTGGGGAATGATGTCTGTTCTTATATGTCGATTGGGTTATCATGTGGTNCAAGCCAACTTTTTCACTCTCCTCTTCCACCTTCATCAAGACATTACTTTGTTTACTGCTAAAATAATTGAAACTCAAATCAAATACTGAGCAGAACCCAACATATCCTGGTCACGGTAATATTCAGGGGCTTAAAACAATGACTAAGCCCTCCGTTCCTTTTTCACAGGATTCTGTGGACATGAAAGGGAGTCAGTAATACCATCTTTTCCTTTCCCTTTCTTTCAGGTCAGTCCCGGCGGGCACAGTCTTAGCCTGTGTTTGCATGTGCCTCTGAAAGGCCAACTCAGCTGAATTAAATGGAACAGTGGCACTTTGTGGTACCAAACCAGACAAGACCACGCAGAGATGAGCTGCCTGGGGAATGATGTCTGTTCTTATATGTCGATTGGGTTATCATGTGGTTATTTTTTTCCTTGCCTCTGCTTAGCAGGAGTGATGGAAGTCTCATGCTTGTTCACACCCTAGGATTATGATACATTTTATTAGCTCTCAATAATGCTCAAGGAAAGGCAAAATTTTTAAATGGTCAAGTTCAAAAGAGAGCATCACTAGTTGTGATCTCTGTGTCTCTGTCAAAATTCCACCAGGTCCACTCCCACACCCAAAATGCACATGCAGAGCCCTCCCCGGCCACTGGCTGGGGGTGTCTGAGTTCACACATATTCCTGCAACTGGCTCTGTGGACTGGAGGTCTTTACATTGCTCCTCAAGGATCCACTAATGGCAAGTAATAAAATGGATTGCCTGGTGCAGAAGAGAGTCATATGGACTTAATTGCATAAGAAACAAGAAATTTATTAAGCAAGGCTTTTATGGTGTGGAGGTGAGAGCCTTTTCATTTCAGAAGGTATACGGCATAATACACTGAGCTGTGCCATTTCAAACATAATGGACACGGTGTAATGTTGAGAAGGAGCACATAGCCATTTCTGAGAACATTTTTCAGTTTGGAAAACGTCTGAAAAAGCAGCTTCACAGTGGAACTCTTCTCTGCTTCTCTCTAAATTCCAGAGAGTCGTTCTCTGTGTGGTGTCCATCCCCCTTCTTGTTCCCCTTATGTTTTATAGCGTTGGCTTTCTATAGGCTGGAAAGAAAGTTTCTAGGGAATGCCATAAGTTGAGAACCAATAATAAGGCCACCGTTCTCATAAGCAAAGAAGGCAAAGTTTGATAAGCTCTCTTTGCTGGGGCGAATCTGCATCATGAATCTCCACAGAGGACACCAGTTAGGGGTGAAGGTTTCATCTTCCTTGGTGGCTCATGTCAGGATCTTCTTGGGTGGTCAGACATAACACTTTTGTTTATAAAACAGGGAAAGAAAAATGTCCAAGGCTCAGAACAATCCTGGGCACAGATAATAACAGGAAACCCCTGTATCTTTCCAGTAGTATCAACTTGGGGTGACTGAGCTGGGACATGAGTGCCCCTGCCAGGGTAGGAGCCACATATTCAGGGCCTGAGATCCAGGGTCAGGAAGAGAAAGTTAAGTGTTATAAGTGAAGACAGCCCTGGCTTCAACAGCACAGACTTCACCTTCATTGCATGGACACATGTTTGCCCTAGGAAAATGGAAGAGAAAGAGGATTGTGGGCAATGAGTCCAGCAAGGGGCCTCAGAAAGGGGTCTGGCCTACTGAGCTGTATTCAGGAAGGAGATTGCAACAAAAGTGAAAGTGTTAGTTGCTCAGTAGTATCTGACCTTATGACCCCATGGACTGTAGCCTGCCAGGCTCCTCTGTCCCTGGAATTCTTCAGGCAAGAATACTGGAGTGGGTTGCCAATCCCTTCTCCAGGGGATCTTCCTGACCCAAGGACTGAGCCCTCATTTCCTGCTTTGCATGCAGATTCTTTCCCATCTGAGCGACAAGGGAAGCCCCTCAAGAATATGGAAGTTCCTCAAGAAACAATTGTAAAGTGTGTGGGGAGGAAGAGGGACAAAGGCTGCTTCCTCATTTTCATTGGCGGTGCCCTGGGCAGGGGGTAGGGGCAGAGGTCCCACCTAAGCAAGCAGACAGCAGAGTTAATCCCTGTTCAGCAGGGAGGCGGCTCTTTGCAGGTGACTTCATGATGTCATTTTATAAGACCTTCTGAACCTACCCAAGTGTGTTTAGTCCTACGGGCTTCATGAGCAATGGCTCTGGGGAGCAAAAAGAGTGAGTCAGGTAGGAGTAATGACAAAGAGGACAGTCAGTCATAGGCAGCAGATCTGATAAGTGAGTTTTAACAGTGAAAAGAGGAGAAAGCCTAGTGAGTGCACATGCCACAAGAATTACCATGTGCCACAGCTGTGGATGGGGCCATGCCCCGGTGGTCCTCCCTTGTCCCATCCACAGTTGTGGAAGAGCTGGTAGGACCCTATGTTGATGAACGGGTTTGACTTCTGAGTCACGCTCTGAAGGGGTAGCAAGCAGCACCAGGGGAGACAAGAAGGGTGGCCCTGAGAGATGGCACTAAGAGCTGGGCATGGCCCCGCCAACATATAGCAACATATAGCTTCAGTCTTCTAACCAGCAGGAACTAGTGTTCTTTCAACACTCTGAATGAACTTGGAAGTGAACTCTTTCCCAGAGCCTGCAGATAAAAGCCCATCTAGCCAACACTCTCATGTCAGCCTGTGAGATCCTAAATGGAGAACTCAGCTAAGCCCACCCGGACTTCTAACCTATTATTGAGTTAGAAATAATAAGTGAGTGTCTTAAGCCACTAAGTTTATGATCATTTGCTGTGCCAAAGTAGAATAGTATAACAGCCATGCTTACACGTTTGTAACTGCTTCCACACTGCACATGCAGAGTTGGGTAGTAACAACAGAGACCTCATGCCTACAGAAACTAAAATATTTACTATCAAAAAGTTTACTCATCTGTGCATGCGTGCTAAGTTGCTTCAGTTGTGTCTGACCCTTTGCAACCCTATGGACTGTAGCCAGCCAGGCTCCTCTGTCTGTGGGATTCTCCAGGCAAGAATACTGGAGTGGGATGCCACATCCTCGTCCAGGGGATCTTCCCAACCCAGGGATTAAACCTGCTCCTCTTAAGTCTGCTTGCATTGGCAGGTGGATTCTTTACCGCGTCACCTAGGAAGCCTCTTATTCATCTGTTCTTTAACCAAAAATGTAACCTCACGTCAGATGTGTTTAGTGAGAGTTTTCTACCTGACCCAAGAAGCTGTCCTAAAGACCTGTTCTCCACTCCAGTTTTTAAAAGGTTGGGTGGGTTGGGGTGAGGTGGGATGGGTGAGGGGGAAAGAGAAAGAGCACACATATTTTCAGAGGAAGAAAACCAGGGTGATGTGTACCATATGCATATTCATTTTCCATATTATGAATTTTTATAATAGTTAAATTTTGTGTAACATATGATATTAAATTAATAATGATAACTGTGATTATTAAAAGACATATTGTGCCCCCCCCCTTGCCATGCGTGCTCCCTGGTGCAGTGGCCTAGAGATAAGAAGGTGTGAAAACCATTACTTTGTGATTAGAACTTGAATTCACTCAACTGGTTCTTTTTTTTCAATGTGTGTGTGTGTGTGTGTGTGTGTGTGNTCCATCACTGTGATCCTGCAGTCTGCCATGGATTCGCCTATATTTAAGACTAATTATTATAGGCATGGCTTCCCTGGTAGCTCAGTTGGTAAAGAATCTGCCTGCAATGCCAGAAGATCCCAGTTTGATTCTTGGGTCAGGAAGATCCACTGGAGAAGGGATAGGCTACCCACTCGGGTATTCTTGGGCTTCCCTTGTGACTCAGCTGGTAAAGAATCAACCTGCAATGTGGAAGACCTGGGTTCGACCCTGGGTTGGGAAGGCTCCCCTAGAGTATGGAAAGGCTACCCACTCCAGTATTCTGGCCTGGAGAATTCCACGAACTGTATAGTCCATGGGGTTGCAAAGAGTCGGACACAACTGAGCTACTTTCACTATTGACTATTGACTATTATAGATACATAGAAAATAAAAACTCACCCTAGTGATTTTGGGGAGTGAACAAACCACTGCCCCTAAACCTGTGCACACTTCTACCTCTGAAAGAAGATACATTTGGTCTATGTGGCTAATTGGAGATTCTTCACTGGATTTCACTAAGGGAACATATGGGCCCAGGGGCCTTCTCTCCCCGAAAGAGCCAAGACCTAACATGTGCGCATGCTGAGTTGCTTCAGTAGTGTTTGACCCTTTGTGGCACCCATGGACTGTAGCCCACCAGGCTCCTCTGTCCATGAAATTTTCCAGGCAAGAATACTGGAGTGATTTGCCATTTCCTCCTCCAGGGGATCTTCCCAACCCAGGGATCAAATATGTGTCTCCTGCCTTGGCAGGTGGATTCTTTACCACTGAGCCACCTGCGAAGGCCCCAAGACCTAGGCTGAGGTCTTATTTGATCAGGTAAGAAGATCAAAAGGTTTGAATAAGGAAACTATGGGGCAGTGGGAGAGTTTACCCAGGGTTTATGATTTAATTCCTCTACTTGCAATATTTTTTTAGCAATAGGTGGGGGGGGTGTTGAAATGGAGGGGGGATAGACTCTCTTTATATTCATCCTGATAACTGATTAAAATGATTGCCCTATTCTAGTACACATTAAATGGGGTTGAGGTCTTGGACTGACATTAAAGTGACAGCTGCCCTTTGAGACCTTGGTCTTCAGTATTTCTCTGGTTTACAGAGGGGTCAGAGGGAGATAATTCCAAAAAGGGAGTCTTCTTATCATAATAATGTCAGGCCTGGGAAGAGGGAGGTAGAAGATGTTTATGGGCCTTTGGAAAGAAAGAGTGTGTCAAGTCAAGCTCTTCAGGCTGATGGGAAACAGAGGCATGCTTTCAGGAGCCCTTGCACTATAAAAGGTGCCTTTGATGTCTGCTTCCTCAGGAGTGGCTTCTTTGGTCACTGGATATGCCCAGGTGGGTCTCAGCACACAAAGGACATCAGGTGAACATTTTAAGGGTGGAAACAAGGTGCCTTCTTAAACCTTCACCATCTAGTAATACTTTACAACTGTTTCATAGCCTTACCAACTCCCACTGCCTGAAAATGCCTCTCAGTTGGTAATACCTCCTCTTCTGAGCCCACTCATGGAGTGGATACAGGCTGCCCCTTCTCGCCAGTATCTCTAAGATTTTCTTCAAGATCACAGTATCTGAACATGCTAGAGCCAGAAGGAAACTTAGCATTCTTTAGTATAAAGGAAATTTTTCAATGAGGAGCAAGGCCTAGAATGGTGAAGTGACTTGCTAAGCTAGTCACTGGAAGAGTCAGCTTCAGAAACAGCTGTCACAACAGTCTTTTGCCTGTCTCCCTACCTAATATTGTTAAGGGATGAAGGGTGTCCTAAGTCTGAGAGAAATCCTTGTCTTCTCCCTCAGGTCCCCAAAGCCGCCACAGTCCCTATCACCTTTCAGTGTCCCAAATCATCTCCAACCTATTAAAGAATACCACTGACTTTAAACCCCACATAACAAGAGACCTAGTATATCCCTAGGTTATGAGAAAGTCCTGGGCAAGAACAGAACCACATACCCATAGACCTGGCACTCCAGGTAGCACAGTTACACCTCTGTGCAGTTTAATTATGAAAAAAACTATCTGTAATTGAAACATAGGGCTAGATTATTCCTTTTCCTAAGAGCAAATTTTCTCTCATTGCTTGGTACATAGGCTTTCCCTTGTGTCACAGATGGTAAAGAATCTGCCTACAGTGTAGAAGACCTGGGTTTGATCCCTGGGTCAGGAAGATCCCCTGGAGAAGGGAATGGCTACCCACTCCAGTAATCTTGCCTGGAGAATTCCATAGACAGAGGAGTCTGATGGGCTGTAGTCCATGGGGTCTCAAAGAGTCGGATGTGACTTAGAGACTAAACAATAACATAAAGAACTGAGAGACTAACACTTTCACTTTCTCCCAGGCATACTTAAAGAACTTCAACTCATGACCTCCTGAAGCCAGCGTAGACTTTTAGGTATATTGCGGGAAAGCCCACTCAGACTTCAGGAAAATTTCCCCCGGGGAGCAGGAGATCCAAGGACTCTTAGAAAGGCAATTTAGCATTAGGTTGGAATAGAGTTTCTTGCTGAAAGTTCTGGTTCTCATCATGTTTTTCTCAGTGTTTATAAAATGTGCATATTTTATGTGTTTTCAAGTTAAAAAAAAGTCTTAATGGCCTTTAGGGGTCTTGGGCAGTGTTGTTTATGCTACTTTAAGAGGCAGATCTCTCAAAGATAGGCCTTGGCTAATTAGAGTCAGAAACCAGGCTGAAGCAGGACTCCTGTTACTCCTCCTGGGCTTCCCCACTCTCTCACCCTCTGCTGTCCCGAAGAGGAAGGATAAAATATGAGACTGTTTATCTGTTTGCCAGTCTGGTATGTGGGAATAAAATCACTGATAAATACTGTTAGAGAGTCATCACAGATAAAAAACAAATACCTCTACACCCAACAATTAAGACCAAAAAAACGGGCAGAAGAACTAAATAGATACTTTTCTGAAGAAGACATACAGATGACCAATAAACACATGAAAAGATGCTCAACATCACTATTTATTAGAGAAATGCAGATTAAAATTATAGTGAGGTATGACCTCACACCAGTCAGAATGGCCATCATCAAAAAATATATATAATAATAAATTCTGAAGGGGATGTGGAGAAAAGAGAATCCTCTTTCACTGTTGGTGGGAATGTAAATTGATATAGCTACTGCAAAGAACAGTGTGGAAGTTCCTTAAAAGTCTAAAAATAAAGCTACCATATGACCCAGCAATCCCACTACTGAGCATACACCCTGATAAAACCATAATTCAAAAAGACACATACATACCCCAATGTTCGTTGCAGCACTATTTATAGTAGTCAGGACATAGAAGCAACCTGTGTGTCCACTGACATATGAATGGATAAAGATGTGGTACATATATACAATGAAATATTACTCAGCCATAAAAGGAACAAAACTGGGTCATTTATAGAGTTGGACCTAAAGACTGTCATACAGAGTGAAGTAAGCCAAAAAGAGAAAAACAAATATCATATATTAACACATATATGTGGAATCTAGAAAAATGGTACCGATGGACCTATTTGCAGGGCAGGAATCGAGATGCAAATATAAAGAGCAGATGTGTGGCCACAGAGGGAAAAGAAGGGTTGAGACGAATTGGGAGATTGAAATTAATACATATATCCATATATATACACTACCACGTGTAAAACTGATAGCTAATAGAAAGCTTCTGTAGGGCGCCAGAAGCTCAGCTCGGTGCTCTGTGATGACCTAGATGGGTGGGATGAGACTGGGGTTGAAGGGAGGCCTAAGAGGGAGGGGATATATTTATACATATAGCTGATTCACTTTGTTGCACAGCAGAAACTAACATGACATTGGAAAACAACTATATCCCAATTTAAAAAAAAAGACACTGTGGTCATGAATATACTGTTTCCCGATTAAGAAGAATTATACAATTTTTGCGAAGGACTGAATTAGAAACAGTTTTTACAGCCTGTACTTACCATGCCACACATTTCCTACGCTCCTCAGTGCCAGCCCTGGGATTTTCTCGTGCAGGCCTCTTCAATTCCCCCACTATGAGGTGCTAGTCCCTACCTCTGCCTTCCTTGGGCTTCTTACTCCTACTTGGATGGAGCACCACCACCACCACCACCCCCTCCCCCTGTGCCCTGCCAGCTTCCCCTTCCCAGTCTGGGGAAGCCAAGCTCTGCCTTAACTCTAGTCCACTTCCCTGGAGCAGCTCCCTAGCCGGATGCTGTCTCAGCTAAATCTGTCCACACTCACAGTCTCAACCCCTCACTACAGGAGATAGCGCTGGCTGTTGTTTTAGTCATCTGATCTTTCTTTCCATCTTCTGAAGATGTAACCTCTTTGTTCTTTGGGGAATTGTGCATCACCCATTCTATGGGGCTTCCCTGATATACATTCCAAGAATCTTCATTTCTAAGTCTTTCCCACTCTTTTAGTGGCNGCTGTCTCAGCTAAATCTGTCCATACTCACAGTCTCAACCCCTCACTACAGGAGATAGCGTTGGCTATTGTTTTAGTCATCTGATCTTTCTTTCCATCTTCTGAAGATGTCACCTCTTTGTTCTTTGGGGAATTGTGCATCACCCATTCTATGGGGCTTCCCTGATGTACATTCCAAGAATCTTCATTTCTAAGTCTTTCCCACTTTTTTAGTGTCCTCCCCAGTAGAATGAAAATCACTCAAGAAGGCAGGGCTGTGTCTACAGGAGTCACCACTTTGCCTTCCATGTTCACCTTGCTGCCTGGCACATAGTAGAAACCCAGTGGGAAATACTTACAGTAGGAAATAAATACCCAGGGTTAGAGCTTCCTGACAAACAAAAAAAGGACAATTAATTATTCAGGTGTATAAGACAGTATGGGCTACCCACATGATGCTAGTGGTAAAGAACCTGCCTGCCAATGCAGGTTAGACATAACAGACATAGGTTTGTTCCTTGGGTCAGGATGATCTCCTGGAGGAGGGTGCAGCAGCCTACTCCAGTATTCTTGTCTGGAGAATCCCATGGTCAGAGGAGACTGGCAGGCTGCAATCCATAAGGTTGCACAGAGTTGGACTTCACTGAAGTGACTTAGCACGCATGCATTAAGATGATATGCAATGTAAGTAGAGGATGAGGTGGTTAGAAAGCATCACCAATTCACTGGACATGAATTTGAGCAAACTCCAGGAGATAGTGAAGGATGGGGAAGCCCGGCATGCTGCAGTCCATGGGGCTGCAAAGAGATGGATATGACTTAGCGACTGAACAAGACAAAACTTCGCTTTTGCATAGAAAGGTCTGGAGTGGGTTGCCATTTCCTTCTCCAAGGGATCTTCCTGACCCAGGGATTGAACCCATGTCTCCCACACTGCAGGCAGACGCTTTAACCTCTGCACCAGGGAAGCCTCCATAGAAAGGTCAGTGCTGTTCTTATCCACACATGTGGGCATTTTTTCATCTCTCTACTTCAGTTTGACCATGATTATGAAACCTTTAGCACTGAACCCCTCTGTAGACCAGACAGTCTAGGAGGAAGTCAGAAGGTGTGGTAGAGACACCAGGCAGAGCTTCTTTGGCAAACAAGGGGAATTGCCAGGAAGGGAGGGTTGCAGACAAGCGGGAGGGTCAGGGAGGAGGAGGTGTGGTGGGGAGGACAAGCTTGAGTGCTCCACAAGCAATCTTGAGACACTTAGAGGTGCCTAGCCAGAATCTTCAAGCACAGAGAAACCACTCTTAGGCCTTCCTTCCAGTAGCTCACTTTTTGTTTACATTTTCTGGATAATTCTGTATTTTCAGTTTCGGGTCACTAAGGCAGAGAGCTTCTCTTCTTCCCATTGTTTCCCTGGGGATGTGTTTGGAAGAACTGTGAGTAGCAGGACAGGACTTCTCTCTCCTGACCCTTCCCTACTTCATTTCCATGCTAGAGTGGCCCATGGGATCTTTATGTAAAAACAAATTCCACACTTTTGGGGATGGAGTCTCAGTTTTCTATGAACCTTTCCTAAAGAAAAGCGAAGCCAAGGAAGGAATGGAAAAACCTCAGATCACCTGCCCTTCAGGGGATTATTTCTGCTGGCTCAGAGGTGACCCTGAGCTAACATATGAGTCACTTCAGTGTCCCCTAGTCTCCCTAGGGGGCCCATTTCTCCTCCCTCCACTTCTACTCACCTTTCTTCAATTCCCAGAACTCTCCTGAAGGTTCTAATTTCCCTTTTAAATGATGGGGAAATAGTAATGTGTCGCTTCTCCAGGGTACTTGAAATTTAGAAAGGGACAAATCCTTAATCCAAGGGAATGAGTCTCTAGGTGTGGAATTTAGGTACCAAGAGGAATTTTTTCCATGGTAAGAGCCCTTTCCAGAGTTTCTGAAATCATGCCATGTATGTACTTGCCAATCAGCCTATTTCTGAGACCAGCCTTCCTTACGGAATGTCACTGTCTACGATTTTTATTATTTCTGGGTCCTCTAACTCCTCAAGCATCCCTCCCCACCCCAAATCCAACTGTTTGGTGGCCAAACTGTCTTATTTTCCCAAGAAAATAAAATAACCCCTGGAAATGTCAGGTCTTTAATTATTATTATTATTATTTTTTTTTACTAAATAAGAGTTTTTCAGAGTAGAAATTGTTCCTTGTTTATACTCAAGTTTCCAGTACCTAGTACAGTCCATGGCTCATAGTAAGTGCTCAGTAAATATTGAGTAAGTTATCAATTAAAAAAAAAAAAAAAACCACACACACAAAAAACGCACAACCTAAAAGTTGAGAATTTGGCAGACAAAACTGAGAACTTAAGCCCAGGACACAGCCTTTCAGATTGCTTGGAAAAGCTGTTCCAAAGGGGTAAGGGAGGAGCCAGGATACATAGGAGTTTTGGGAACAAAGACCAGGTAGTCGGAACCTCACAAGATACTATTANGGGATCTCATTAACTTTAATTATTTCTTTGGTTGTCCTATATCCAAATGCAGTCACATTTTTGGGCTAGGGTTTCAGCATGTGAATTTTAAGAGGACACAAGTCAGTCCATAACAGCCAGTAAGGGAATCTCTATGATGACAAACAGCCAGTGGGCTCTCTGAGTAGTTCTAGGCCTGAATCATTTCCTGTGTTCTGGGCATGAATTTCACTCTGACATGCCTCCGCCTTGATAAAGCTCTGAGATTATTCTGTGTGATGATCACCTTGAGTGAAGCTAGAGCACCGTGAAATAGCTCGGGGGACAGAGGAGCCAAGGGCAGCCTCTGCAGCAATGTTAGGGGATAATCAGAGCCTCTTCCCTGACGGATCTCAGGTGTAACTGGGAAGTGCCTGAATGCCAGCCGTCAATGCAGTTAGTTGATTTGGTTGTTGATAAAAAGGGATAACTCAAGAAGATGAGAGCACCAGAGGACAGTTGGGTGACAACTGTCTTCTCTAATTCTGTGACTAGCTTCTTTGGATATTTGCTGGAAAGTACGGTTTATGGGAGTTATTTCCTTTAAGCTGTGGAATGCCTTTATTATTTCTCCTCTTTTATGCATCAGATACATCTGTTAGGCCTTCCACAGGATAGGAAGTCCTGGTGTAAAAAAGTGATGTGAATATTATGGCGCAATTANGTGACTAGCTTCTTTGGATATTTGCTGGAAAGTACGGTTTATGGGAGTTATTTCCTTTAAGCTGTGGAATGCCTTTATTATTTCTCCTCTTTTATGCATCAGATACATCTGTTAGGCCTTCCACAGGATAGGAAGTCCTGGTGTAAAAAAGTGATGTGAATATTATGGCGCAATTATTCTGAACCAACGGAGGAGGCTAATTAGCCTTTCTCAGTTACAGGACTAATACCTGTCCCGGTGTGCATGTTAGTTTTAAAATGTCTCTGGAGAGAGATGATGATTAATTCTCCTGGAGGAAAAATGCATGCAGGATCAGAGAATGTTGGCAGTGGGTGGGACCTTGGGACCACCTAGGGCAGCCTTCTTCCCTGGCAGCTGAAGGCAATAAACCAGGAAGAGTTTGTGCTTGAGTCAAGGTCACAGCCAGTCAGTAGGACAAGAGTCCAGGCCTTCTGGGTCTGTCTCTGCTCTTTCTACTAAACTTTTTCTATCTGTATCAGATAATTGCACAGGGACTAGGAAATCACACCCTCGCCCCACCCCCACCATCCACCATCATACCCTTGGAGTACATCACCCTTGGGGGCAAAGATAGGTGCTGGAGCCCTGGTTTCTTTCTGGTTTGCCGTTTTCTTGCCATTTATATGGTGCACAGAGTCATTTATCACATTTCCAGGTCACACTTTCCAGGTCAGTCTAGTTCAGTCAGTCATTAGGACAATACTTCACTGTACACATACAGTGGTGTGTGTGTGTGTGTGTGTGTGTGTGTGTGTGTGTGTACTCTATATGGGCTTCCCCGGGGACTCAGACAGTAAAAATCCACCTGCAATGCAGGAGACTTGGGTTCATTTCCTGGGTTGGGAAGATCCCCTTGAGAAGGGAATAGTTACCCACTCCAGTATTCTCCCCTTGGAAATCCCATGGACAGAGGAGCCTGGGAGGCTACAGTCCATGGGGTCACAAAGAGTCAAACATGACTAAGTGACTAACACTTTCACTTTCAGAAAACTAAATAGTCCTGTTAAGAGGGGAAAAGGCTTTTGCTGGCGGGGATGGCTGCTTCCCTGGTGGCTCAGACTGTGAAGAATCTGCCTGCAATGCGGGAGATCACTGGGTTTGATCCCTGGGTTGGGAAGATCCCCTGGAAGAGGGCATGGCAACCCACTCCAGTATTCTGGCCTGGAGAATCCCCAAGGACAGAGGAGACTGGTGGGTCGCAAAGAGTCAGACATGACAGAGCAACTAAGCACAGCACAGTATTCTATATATGGTCTTAATTATAATGTTCAAGAGGTCAAGACAAACAGACAGATGGAATTGGATGGAGATCTAAGGGGGAGAGAAAGACCGCAGTGTATCAGGGAACTTGATCTATGATAATGGTGTTAGTCCAGATCAATAAGAAAAAAAAAATTGTTTAGCGATGTTAATAGGAAATTTGTGTCACTATATAAAAAAAGCAAAACAAGATCCATTCTTTATACCAATATAAAGTGAGACTCCAGCTGGATGAAAAGACCTAAATGTGAAGATAATACCCTACAGCTAGTAGAATAAAATGTAAGATTTTGTGTGCGTGTGTGGATCAGCATGGGGAAGGGCATTCTAAAAAGACCCAAAGCCCCAATATAATTTATATAAAATGAAAATACATGTAAAAAACACCAGATAATTTGCAAAGAAACATAATTTCAAAGATAAGTATCAAACACATTCAAGGTATAGCTTAAAATGGGGATGGACTTGTTAAGGACTGCCTGGAGGACATTTAAAAATGAAACAAGAGGGCATCCCTGTTGGCTCCGTGGTAAAGAATCCACCTGCCAATGTAGGAGACACAGGTTTGATCCCTGGTCCAGGAGGATCCCCCGTGTCTTGAAGCAGCTAAACCCATGCACCACAACTGCTGAAGCCCAAATGCCACAGACTCCGTGGTCTGCAGCAAGAGAAGCAGCCGCAATGAGAAGCCCACGCACTGCAACTAGAGTGTAGCTCCTGCTCGCTACAATTAGAGAAAAGCCCACACAGCAACAAAGACCTAGCACAGCCAAAAAAAAATATTAAAATTTTTAAAATGAAACAAGATCTGAGCATGGTGTGAGTGATGATGTTAATGTCCAAATGAGCTGATGGTTTAATCAACACTCTATTTGAGGTCGAACATAAATATGTAAAATAAAATGAAGTAACATAAAATAAAGCAGGAGGAGGAGAAGGGGACAACAGAGGACGGAGATGGTTGGATGGCCTCACCGACTTGATGGACAAGCTCCGGGAGATGGTGATGGACAGGGAAGCCTGGCATGCTGCAGTCCATGAGGTTGCAAAGAGTTGGAGCAACTAAACAACAACATAAAATAAATAAAAACAAAGTCGATGAAAGATCTTAAATATTACCTTTAATTCTAAGGTCTGCAAAAAGGTAAATATTTGATGACCTGATCCCCACCCCATTTTTCTCTGTGGCTATTTACTCCATTATTCGTAATAATTTGGGGGAAAAAACCCTCTAATTTGGGAGGCAGCAATTCCTAGTTATCTTCCAGTACTATTCACTCCTTCTTCTATAGCAAAAGTATCATATATTATAGCTGGACATGTGGCTATCTGAAATGAAGATGACACTGAAGACCGCCTTGCAGTGAGATGTAGCCATGGGCCTACTCAGTGAGGTGAGAGGAAAAACAGTATTTCTCCCATCAGCCATGCATAAGGATTTTTTCAATCTTCACATCCTACTCCCTAATACCTAGCATTCTCCAACTGTCTGACTTTAGCTTGTCCTGGGATATATAAATCCAGGCACAGACTAGCTCCTTAACTTTAATCAACAGTTAACCTCTGTCCACATCATGAATAGTACAAATACACTTGACAACACCAAAAATACCTTAAGTATGTCGAAACCAAAACTCACAGACTGATAAGAATGCATCCTTGGGGTGAGTTACCCCTGCAGGGACAGAGCAGAAGGGGAAAAGAGCCAAGACAGATTTGTCTTAAGTGGCCATTGCTCTGGCCTGGATTCAAAGGCTCTGAAGTTGTAATTCCAGTTTGGGCACTAAATTCCCACTGGAGCCTAAGCAGATCAGTTCTTTCCAGTCAGTAAAGTGGAGAGACTAATAAAGGCCTCTCCTCAGGGCAATGAGAAGTAAAGTTTGTGAAGCACTTTGAAAAGAACGCTGCTGCTACAGTTTGCAAAGAGGAAAGCACTCAGAAGCAGAGGCCTTGGGCTTAGCAGGGACAGGAAAGGTCAGCATATCCCAGCCATGCGCTGATCTAATTAATCACCGGGCAACCCTGCCACTGGCCAGATTCAGATGTCTGTCTCTCTATATAATGTCTGGAAAGTACAGACGAATATGAAAGAGTCTCAGTATCTACCGAGAGGATAAAATGAAGTACCGCTGTGAGTCTGTGTATATGCAGGCGTGCCTGTGAGTGTTGTTACAGATTCATAATACATGTCAATATGCACCTCTCACCTTAAGAAATTCTTCTCAGTTTTTTCCTGTACCTAAAGCACACTCAGGGCAGCTGGTGGCATTGTGTTTAGTCACAATATTGATAATCACTAATAAAACATAGCAATGATTGCAACTTTAGGTATGACCCCTGACAGAGGCATCTACCAATGAACTAATGTGAGTCCATTGCTTTCTGGAAAATGTATATTCATGATTTTCTTATTGTAGAATTCTACAGCCTTGCCTTGTTATTTTGTTGTCTTCTCCAGAAACATTTAGTGTACGATATGAAACTTCATTTTTTTCACTTTCACTTTTCTTTTGAATCTGAACTATTAAATTCTGGAATTTCTTACCACTTTAATGTCTGTTCTTTGCAGGACAGACCTCTGGGATTTTCCTCTCCCAGTGAAAATCATATGTCCCTTTCACTGTTCCGTTTAGAGAAACTTTCCATAGCTATTCTCTGGAGAGAAAGAATTTTAATCATGTGTAATCTGCTCATATTCTATGTCTTACCAACAGAATGACTTATCTTTTTTTCTAGGGATAAAATTGAACTCAAAGACATTCAGGTTTTATTCAAAGCATTCACAAAAGGAAGACATTAATTATGGTTCCTATAGCTCTGTACTATTAAGCAAAGTTCATGTGTCTGTGGGTCTAGTCCTCTGAATTTCCAGAGGGAGCTGACCAAACACAAAAATACCAATCACACAAAAATTAATAAATGAATTCATCAAAGTAGCAGGATACAAGATTTACATGCAGAAATCTGTTGCATTGCTTTACACTGACAATGAAATATCACAGAGAAAATTTTTAAAAATCCTTTTAAAAATCATATCCAAAAAAATCTAGAAATTAAACATGACCTAGGAGGCAAACAGAGAAGGCAATGGCACCCCACTCCAGTACTCTTGCCTGGAAAATCCCATGGATGCAGGAGCCTGGTAGGCTGCAGTCCAGGGGGTCGCTAAGAGTTGGACACAACTGAATGACTTCACTTTCACTCTTCACTTTCATGCATTGGAGAAGGAAATGGCAACCCACTCCAGTGTTCTTGCCTGCAGAATCCCAGGGACAGGGGAGCCTGGCGGGCTGCCGTGTATGGAGTCGCACAGAGTCGGACACGACTGAAGCGACTTAGCAGCAGCAGCAGCAGCAGGAGACAAAAGACTTATATGTTGAGAACTACAAAACATCAATAAAGAAATTAAAGATGATTTAAAGAAAGAGAAAAATAGTCCATGCTCTTGGATTGGAAGAATTAGTACAATTAATATAATGGCCATACTACCCAAAGCAATCTACAGATATAATGTGATTCCTGTCAAATTACCAATGACATTTTGCACAGAACTAGAATAAATAATCCTAAAACATATGTAGAATCACGAAAGACCCAGAATTGTGAAAGGAATTCAGAGGAAAAAGAACAAAGCTGAAGGCATAATCCTCTGATACTACAAAACTACAATAATTAAANCAATTAATATAATGGCCA
The DNA here is from genome assembly GCA_006410615.1 of Neotragus moschatus. Taxonomy (NCBI): domain Eukaryota; kingdom Metazoa; phylum Chordata; class Mammalia; order Artiodactyla; family Bovidae; genus Neotragus; species Neotragus moschatus. The sequence goes on from SJYA01002726.1 coordinate 3,993,842, forward strand.
TACTACCCAAAGCAATCTACAGATATAATGTGATTCCTGTCAAATTACCAATGACATTTTGCACAGAACTAGAATAAATAATCCTAAAACATATGTAGAATCACGAAAGACCCAGAATTGTGAAAGGAATTCAGAGGAAAAAGAACAAAGCTGAAGGCATAATCCTCTGATACTACAAAACTACAATAATTAAAACAGTGTGGTATTGGCATGAAAACAGATGTATAGATCAGTGGAACAGAATACATAGCCTAGAAATACACCCACACACCTACAAAAGAGGAAATTAATTAATCTTCAGCAAAGGGGGAAAAATATACAATAGAGAAAAGATGATCTCTTCAGTAAGTGGCGCTGGGTGAACTGAACAGCTACATGTAAAATAATGAAATTAGAACATTCTGTAACATCACATACAAAAATAAATTCAAAATGGATTAAAACTTTAAATGTAAGACTGGATACTATAAAACTCCTGGAGGAAAGCATAGGCAAAACAGTCACTGACATAAATCACAGCAATATTTTTTAGATCCATGTCCTAAATAATAGAAATAAAAACCAAAATAAATAAGTGGTACCTAATTAAACTTAAAAGCTTTCCAAAGCAAAGGAAACCATAAACAAAATGAAAAACAACCTACAGATTGGAAGAAAATATTTGCAAATGATGAGACTGATAAGGAATTAGTTCCCAAAATATACAAATAGCTCATATAACTCATCAGAAAATCAAATGTCAGTGAAAAAACTGGGGAGAAGTCCAAAATCGGCATTTCTTCAAAAATGACATCCAAATGCTGAAAAGGTGCTCATCATCACTAATTATTAGAGAAATGAAAATCAAAGTACAAGGTATTGCCACCTCACACCAGTCATAATGGCCATTGTCAAAAAGTCTACAACTAATAAACGTTGGAGAGAGTATAGAGAAAAGGGAATCCTCCTGCAATATTGGTGGGAATGTAAATTGGTGCAGTAACTATGGAGAACAGTAAGGAGGGCCTTTAAAAAACTAAAAATAAAGCTAACATGTGATCCAGCAATCCCTGGACATATATTTCAGTTCAATTTAGTGGCTCAGTCGTGTCCAACTCTTTGCAACCCCATGAACTGCAGCACGCCAGGTTTCCCTGTCCACCACCAACTCCCGGAGTTTACTCAACCTCATGTCTACTGAGACAGTGATGCCATCAAACCATTCCATCTTCTGTCNCTGAAGACTAAAATTGGCTTGACCTGGTCTTAGACTGGCTAGGTTTTCCCAGCTTTCTATTACCTTTTTTCTTCTGTAGCCCTGTGGATACAAAATAGGAAGCAGCCCCAAAGTCCTGCCAATAAAAGCTCTTGCCAGACCAGAGTCCAATGGAGAGATATCAATTGTTCTTTTCTGTTTTTAATCTCTTTGTACAAGAAAACACCAACCTAAATATTCTAGCATTCCTTGAATATTTAAAAATATTCCGTTCAGTTCAGTTCTGTCACTCAGTCGTGTCTGACTCTTTGCGGCCCCATGAATCGCAGCATGTCAGGCCTCCCTGTCTATCACCATCTCCCAGAGTTCACTCAAACTCATGTTCATCGAGTCACTGATGCCATCTAGCCATCTCATCCTCTGTCATCCCTTTCTTCTCCTGCCCCCAATCCCTCCCAGCATCAGAGTCTTTTCCAATGAGTCAACTCTTTGCATGAGGTGGCCAAAGTACTACAGTTTCAGCTTTAGCATCATTCCGTCCAAAGAACACCCAGGGCTGATCTCCTTTAGAATGGACTGGTTGGATTAAAAATATTATTTTTGCTTAAATAATCAAAGTAATTTTTGATATCATAGTAGTAACACAATAGTACCCCTAAGATATAGTGGGAAAACTTAGGTGAATTCCTCATAAGAGGCCCTTCAGGGAAGCTGGGGAGTAAGAGTTGCACCCTTAATAGTTCAAGGAATTTGTCACTGTTGCCAACGGCTGTACTTTCCCACAGACTTCCCTTTCTCCCATGAATCTTTAATTCTGTTGGGACTTTAATAATCAAGTAACAATAACTCTTTAGAAGTTACTTAATGAGGTTTAGAGTTTGAAAAGCACATGTGCACACCTATCTCATAGACTGATGACAGTCTTTTTGTGATAGGATACTCAAACTGGCTCTGGATTTGGTCCAAAGTGACATTGCTCATGGAATTCAACCAGGTCAGCAAAATCGAAGTCCTGATTTTGTGCTGGAGTGTCAGTGACTGAAACAACTTTCAGTTAAAATTTGACTGTGGCTTGATTCCTTGCAGAATGGGAGATTTTTTTAGAGATATTCTGAGTAAAGAAAAGTCTTCCAAAGTCAAATGTCTGTGGGAAATGATCCTCCTCCTCTCTTATATAGTCACAATGGATGCTAGCATATTTATTGATGGCTTTTCAATAAAGAAAATTATTTACCTTTTTTTGTTCAGCCTCACAGTTCCCCAGATTATTTGGCTATAATAAAAATTCTTTCTACTTCGGAAGCACTGGAGTCCTCTGAGATTAAGTTAACCTGACAAACCTTGAACAGAAAATCACATGCGGAAGTGAGCCCAAGTGTGTTCTTACCAGACTCTCTCCCATGTGTGAAGGTATTCCTTGTTCAAGCACAGAAATAGACTTGGAACAGCAGAGGGGCTGCGTCAGATAGATATACTGCCAAGAGATGCTGCGGCTCTGAAAGCTTGCCCTCATCTCTCTCTGCTCAGTTAACCTTGGTGACATAAGCTTGGGGCTGCATTTTTCTCATGTGTATATGAATTAATAGAGCCAAGATAAACAAAATTCCAAATGTAAAGGAAGAAAATTCATGAGTCCCTTGCGGCTCTTTGCCTACAGCAGAAGTTCTATGCTTCATCACTTCTGTAAGTAGCCATTCCTACCTGGCCTTCCCAGGGGAATAGGAAACCATTTTGCTAATTGTTGTGCTCTGTAATTCAGGAGATGTAATTTATGAGCTGTTCCAGAGGCCAAGGACCTTATCCCAGCAGAAAATGCAGTGCTGTAAGAAAAAACAGTGTTGAAATCCCCTCTCTGAAGCAAAAGGAAAAAGCAGATATTAAGACTCTTAGAGTCTGTTAACAAAATATATTAAATGCACATGTGCTAAGGTGATGGGTAACGTTAAAGCTGGTCTAAGTTGTCTATTGATATTTGAATGTTTGGACTAGTTGGGTTCTTTCCCATGTCACTCTCCCACAGTTAACCTTGACTCTGTTGTTGACCTAACCTGAGCCTTGCATACTTTCTACAGCAGGAAAAGGTTAGGAATTTATAAAAAAGTAAACAAGACTCTGAGATTGGTTACTGTAATAGTTACTTTCCTGTTGGGAATTTTGAATCTAAAACAAAAACAAGGAGATCAGGCTTGTATATGGTCTCCAGCTTGTGAGTCTACAACACAGTGTACACGCAGGCACTGAAAAGGAAGACTGGCGGAAATGGGGCAGGTTCACAGCATTGAAGAGCCAGACTCTTTCTAACACACACACTGCTGGACACATATCTTGAAATGCATTAAGCATATACTGACAGAGTTAAGTTGCTTAGATAGAAGCAGTTTGGAGAGAAATGGAAAAGGTGAAATAGAGAATGTATCCATAAACACAGTTCTTAAAAATTACATGCTATCTTTTTTTTAATCTCCATTAGGTAATGATTTAATGAAATTTTTGATGCGAACGTGGTCCAAGAATTATTTTTTAAAGTATAGAATTTATATTACCTATCACAAAGAATCTTTTTAGTCTTAAGAATGCAGCATGGCTATTTTTATTTCGACAAAGATAAAAGCAATTAAACTTTGCCTCTTTGCAAATACAGATGGGTATTTAAGTACCTAATTAAGCCTGAGTACAGGGCAAGCTACTGAGAGACGTGCAGGATAAAATTCATCGGTCTATTGGGATTGCCTGTTTTGATTACAGGAATCCACTTGCTTTGTNGAATGCAGCATGGCTATTTTTATTTCGACAAAGATAAAAGCAATTAAACTTTGCCTCTTTGCAAATACAGATGGGTATTTAAGTACCTAATTAAGCCTGAGTACAGGGCAAGCTACTGAGAGACGTGCAGGATAAAATTCATCGGTCTATTGGGATTGCCTGTTTTGATTACAGGAATCCACTTGCTTTGTTTGTACTCACCATTCTTATTATGTAGGAAGCCCAAACACTACTGAATAATCGATTGGCCTTAAATAAAAATGGGTGAAGTAAACAGTCTAGTTCTGCTATAAAGTAATTCTTCCCCTACAAAATCAACTCTCTCCGTCCTTTAACTGGTGTCTTTAATTCTATGGGTTGGGTTAAGAAATATATTACTTTGGGTTAAGACATTAATCCCTATTAAAAAGTAAACAGAAGAGCTATTACAGTATATTAAACCTTTTATGTTGATCGAAAAAATAGATTAATGTATCGCAATAAACTCTTTCCACTCCTGAAACTCAAGGAGAATGAACGTGTCAGATCCTTTCCCGAAATCAGGCTTTGAAGGGAAAAGTAATGTGATCTTTAGTATACTGAATGCCAAGGAACTGCCAGCAATAGGAGATCAGAATATCCAAGACCATCTTTCCTAATAAATAGCATTTTTCCAACAGTGCTTATTGTAAATACTCTCTCCCAACCCCAATTTAAAGGGCTGACTCTAGAAAGTTTCTGGGCTGGGCTTGTGTTTGAATTTTTAGAACCATCATATTCTCAAATCTTCACAAATAGAAGCAGTATTCTCCCCTAAGAAACACTTTTAGATCCTTTCAGCATCACTCTGTGCCTAAGGTTTTCTGTACTTCTGGTAACTGCCATTCATTCAACCAAAGTCTAAGCATGGTAAGATATTTCTGTAGCCCTCCTGCCTGGAATGGGAGGACAGTGGGAGAGACAATTCATTAGCAATGCATTGCTGTCTTTATGGCCTTGATGTCTAGTCCTTTCTGAAATGATCATATATGGCTCTTTAAATATTTTATTTTGTTCTGTTTTGAAAGTGCATTTAAAAAAATTTTTTTAANCTGGAATGGGAGGACAGTGGGAGAGACAATTCATTAGCAATGCATTGCTGTCTTTATGGCCTTGATGTCTAGTCCTTTCTGAAAAGATCATATATGGCTCTTTAAATATTTTATTTTGTTCTGTTTTGAAAGTGCATTTAAAAAAATTTTTTTAAATGGAGTATAATTGCTTTATAATGTTAGTTTCTGTTGTATAACAATGTGAATCAGCTGTATGTTTACATGTATCCCTTCCCTCTTGAGCCTCCCTTCCATGCCCACCCCCATCCCACTCCTCTAGGTCATCATGGAGGCCTGAGCTGACGCCCTGTGTTCTACAGCAGCTTGCCTCTAGCTATCTATTTTACACAGAGTAAAGTATATATGTCAGAGCTACTCTCTCAGTTCATCCCACCCTCTCCTTTCCCCCACCCCTGAAAGTGCATTTTTAATTAAATTATTGTGACTTAATGAAAAAAAATGCAAAGAATATCCTAGGATCTGTTAACAATAAGCAAACAAATGTGATTTTAAGGAATTTATTTTGAAATTTAATTGTATGTTGCTGCTGAGTAACATCAGTCCTGTCCGACTCTGTGCGACCCCAGAGACGGCAGCCCACCAGGCTCCCCCTTCCCTGGGATTTTCCAGGCAAGAACACTGGAGTGGGTTGCCATTTCCTTCTCTAATACATGAATGTAAAAAGTAAAAGTAAAGTCTCTCAGTCATGTCTGACTCTTAGCAACCCCATGGACTGCAGCTCACCAGGCTCCTCCATCCATGGGATTCTCCAGGCAAGAGCACTGGAGTGGGGTGCCATTCATATAAATTTAACCTCATAGTGAGTTATCCCATGTGCATTGTTCATGAAAAAATTTGGGAAAGACCAGAAGAATTTTCTTGCTTACTGACCCGACCCAGGAACCTCTGAGAGGAAGTTACAGTCTCAGATTCTTCATTCCAGGTGGGGACACCCAAAAGTCCTTTTTTAAACTTCCCTGGTCTAGAATTCATTTGACAAATGTGGTTCTCATCTATGGAAAGAATTCACAGCTATGACGAATTTTTTATTTTTTCAAATATCAAAAATCCAGCCTTAATGGTAAACTTACCCTATGCTGTTTTCAAGATAGCTGCCTAGTAGGCAGCTGGAGAGAAACTGAGTGATTCGTACAAGCCAAGCCCATGACCCTTGACTCACTCTGGTCCACCCAAACAAGGTTTCATGGAGGAAAACCCCTTTTATACAGTGCCTTTAACCATCAGTAGAGATTAAATTATAGAACCACTAACTGCATCACCAAATTTAGTCTAAGTTCTTGCAGTGAACTTTCTGATTCAACAGTACTGAATTTCATTTTGTTTTTCCCAGTTAAAAAACAGCCTCAACCAAAACAAGAGAGACAGAGGATGTCAACCACTGAATCTTTCTAATATCTTGACAGACTTCAAATGACTTTTCGGATTATAAGGTGTATATATACAGCTGGCTTGATTTCTGTGTAAGCAGATGTGTATATGGGGCTTCCCAGGTGGCGCCAGTGGTAAAGAATGTGTCTGCCAATACGGGAGATGTAAGAGACATGGGTTCAATCTCTGGGTCAGGAAGATCCCCTGGAGGATGGCATGGCAGTCCACTCCAGTTTTCTTGCCTGGACAATCCCATGGACAGTGGAGCCTAGCGGCTACAGTTCACAGGGTCACAAAGAGTTGGACACGACTGTAGTGACTTAGCATGCACTGTGTCTTCAGAACACCATTAAGTCCACTGAACATATTTGCATTTTTCTTATTCAGTGCTTCCTGAATCAGGCTGTCCTGGTTTGAAATGAATCCATAGTCTCTTAGCCTTCCATGCCTGCAGGGGCGCCCATATGGATCTTCTCTGCCATTCCCTGGATACGATTCTTTATTTTAGCATCATGGAGGCTGCTGACAACTCTTAATGATTATTCTTGAAGACTAAACCTAAATTACCCAAATCAGCCCTCCCTGAGGCTGGCAGGTACGCAGTGCTGTTACAGCACGCTGGGGATATACAATCTGCCGTGAATGGAGCTCTTTTTCAGCTGCTCTGGCAGGGCCACCTGCCGTCTGTGCCCCACTTCCTGCCAGGAAGCTCTGAGACCTTCAGCAGCCAAAGCCAAGTGATTAGAAAACTGGTAGCATTCGTGCCAGGAGCTCAGTCTCTGTGGGTTTTGTTTGCAGCCATAGAAAATCAGGAAGCCCGAGAAAAGAACTGCAGAGGCTATTCTCCTTATCCAAAGAGAAATGTTCTCCTTATCCAAAGACATAGGGAGGAGATTCTGCCTGTATGAAGGTAGTGAGAAAAGCTTGTGGTGAATTTTTCTTTTCCCATACCTTCATGACTAGCATTTGGCCAATAAGTTTCTCAAAATAAACAAACACTTTTGAGCGGCTTATCCATTTAGTAATGAAAAGGGAGACAGAAGTATCTTAATAAGACAAACCTAAAAGTTAAAAAAACAGACAAAATTAGCAATGAAAATTGGAAATTAAAAACTTTAAATGCCACTAAAAATATGGAATCGTAAGGATAAACCTGATAAAAATGTGTAAGACTTGTGCAATAAAATGTGCAAAACATCAGTGAGAAAAATTAAAGATCAAAATAAATGGAAAAATGTATGGTATTCATGCATCAGATGATTCCTTATAACTGAGATGTCCATTCTCCCTAAAATAATCTACAGATTCAATGTGATTCTAATAAAAATTCCAGTAGACCTTTTATAGAAATGGACTGAAATTCTAAAATTTATATGAAAGCACGAAGGACCTAGACTAGCCAAAACAACTTTGAAATAGAACAAAGTTGGAAGACTAATGCTAACTGATTTCAAGATTCACAAAGCTACAGTATGAAGATATTATAACAATGGTGTCAAGAGAGATCAATAAGACAGAATAGAGTGTCCAGAAATAGACCCACTCACATATGGACAACAAAGACACAAAGAAAATTCAGTGGAGAAAAGTGTTGAAATAATTAGTCACATTAAAAAATATGAACTTTGATCCACATTTTGCACAATATATAAGAGTCAACTCAAGTGGATCACAGACTTAAAAGTACAACTTACAAGTACAAAACCTCTAGAAGAAAACACAGGAAAGATATTTGTGACCTTGGGTGAGGCAAAGATTTTTTGGATATGACACCAAAGATATGATCAGTAAAAGAAAACACTGATAACTTAAACTTCATAAAAGCTAAAGCTTGTGCTCTTTAAAAACACATTAAGAAAAGGGAGGCTTCCCTGGTGGCTCAGTGGTAAAGAATATACCTGCCAATGCAGGACACACAGGTTCCATCTCTGATCCAGAAAGACTCCACATGCCTTGGGGCAACTAAGCCTGTGCACCGCAACTATTGAGCCTGTGCTCTAGAGCCCAAGAGCCACAACTATTGAGCCCATGTACCATAACTACTGAAGCTCGAACGCCCTAGATCTCGTGCTCCACAAGAGAAACCACTGCAATGAGAAGCCCATGAAACACAACTAGAGATAAGCCTATGCAGCAATGAAGACCCATCGTAGCCATTAGTAAATAAATCAATGTTATTTTTAAAAATACAAAAAAAAGATGTAATAAATGATACAATTTTTAAAAAAGAAAATGAACAGTCAGGGTACAAACTGGAAGAAAATAGTTAAAATACATATAATAAAGGATTTGTATCAAAAACATATAAAGAACTCTCAAACTCAATAGTAAGAAAATAACACAATTTCAAAAAATGCACAGGTGACTTGATTAGATTATAAAGTCCAAAATGTTGAAAAAGAAGACCATTGTCATAGTCATTGTGAAGAAAAAATACACTCACATTCGTCCCATTAGCGTCACTGTCCAGAATAGTTGCTGCTGGAGCAATAACAACAAGCAGCTCTGACTTGGGAGAGTTTCCACCCCATCAGCTGTTTCACCTAAAGGTCCTCAACTTTTTCAAAGAAGATACAAAGGCAGCAATTAGCACATGGAAAATCCTCCATATCATTAGTCGCTAGGAAAGTGAAAATTGAAAGCACAGTGAGATACCACTGCACATCTACAAAAAATAGCTAAAATTAATTGGACTGGCTGTACCAAATATTGATAAGAAGAACTAAAAGTTTCATACATTACTGGTTAGAATGTAATTCAGTATAACCACTTTAGCTAATAGTTTGCAGTTTCTTTAAATGCTTACACACCTGTGTTCATAGCAGCACTATTTCATACTAGCCAAAAAGTAGAAGAAAAATGTCCCTGGGTACATGAATAGATAAACACAGTGTGGTATATGCATACAATAGAATATTATTTGGCCTTAAAAGGAAAGAAATTCTGTCATATGCTACAACCTGAATGAAACTTGAAGACATTATGCTAAGTTAAATAAACCAGTCACAAAAATCATACTGTATAATTTACTAATATGAGGTATCTAAAGTAGTAAAATTTATGGAAGCAGAAAATAAAATATTAGGTGTTGTGAGGAGGGGAAAAGGGGAATTGTTACTCAATGGATATAGAGTTCAGATTTGCAAGATGAAAAAGTGTGAACTATTTTATAACAACATGAATGCTTAACACTACTCCACTGTACACTTAAAGTGGTTAAGATGGTAAATTTTATGTTGTATACTTTTTACTAAAATATGAAAAATGATTTTTTAAAAAGTTAAGTATATATTTACCATATAACAAAGCCATTCCACTCCTAGGAAAAATGGGAGTGTGTGTCCATATAAAGACTTGCGTACAAATATTCATAGGAGCTTATTTGTAATAACTAGAAAACAGAAAGGATCCAAATACCCATGAATAGATGGATGGATAAACAAATTGTGGTATAAATATAAGAATTTATTTCTGGACTTACAATTCTGTTCCATTGATTTATAAGTCTGTCCTTATGCCAGTACCACACTGCCTTGATTACTGTAGGCTTGTAATTTTGAAACTGGGAGATATGAGTCCTCCAACTTCTTTTTCAAGATCACTAGCTATTCTGAGGTTGTATTCAATCTCTGTATCAATATATCACCAAAGATAGAAATCCAATAGTCTCTCCCCAAAACCTGAATAAATGTGCCCTTTCACTTTTGATTATTTTACTAATACATTTTCTTTTCACTTTCTCCCTAAAGTTTGGTTAATTCTCTTCATAGGCTTAAAAAACTTTCCTAATTGACTTTTAGCTTTCTTGTTTGACATGATTTATCTCAGCTACTTTCATATTTCATTAAAAACCTTGCCTTTAACTTTGAGTCATTTTTGGTTTCCCTTGGAATCTGCCACAATAGATCAGAAAAGAAGATGTTAGTTGGTTCTGGTTTTCCTGGTGGCTCAGATGGTAAAGAATCTGCCTGCAATGTAGGAGACCTGGGTTCAATCTCTGGGTTAGGAAGATCCCCTGGAAAACGAAATGGCAACACACTCCAGTATTTTTGCCTGGGAAATCCCATGAGCAGAAGAGCCTGGTGGGCCACAGTCCATAGGGTCGCAAAAAGTTAGACATGGCTGAATGATGTCTCTATAATTACAACCATCTGAAGCCCACTATCAGCATTTTTTCCTTCTTTGCTGTGTCATTTTGATCTGAGACTTTTGAAGACAAGGATAAAGTAGAAAGAGATATAGCAAATCCAGCTCAGATTGTGTTGAGTTACCAGAGCATCCTGAGAATGCCAAATGTTTATGTGCTGACCTTGGCCTTGCACAGACTTGCTTTGTCTTCCTGGAGAAGCCTTCTTGACAGCTAGGGGCCGTGAAAGTCACTGGCCTGCAAAGGGAAATGATGAGATGAGGAGACCTCGACCTGTGGAGACATCCTCTTAATAAACGAAGCTGTTCTTCCTTCATCCATTCAGCCACACTGTGGACAGAGATCCCAGTGCAAAGCAGAGTGCCTGATCAGGGGCTGGAGCAGCAGAGAAGCAAGCCTGGGGCATAGGGGAGAGTGAGGGGTGGAGGGAGGGCTGAAGGGAGCCCCAAGGATGGAAAATTAGCCCTTGTAAAGCACGTCTCCTCCCCTGCCTCTGCTGTGTTGGATTCCAACCAGAGCCACCAGGCAATGGTACAGAGATGGGAGGGCTTGTCGTTGGCTGGAGGTCTCCCAAAATAGAAGATTCAAGAATCCTAACTTGCAAGGAGCGATGATGAAGTTCAAAACAGTTAAAAAGAGGGCCATTATCATCGTCAGTGTCAGGAAGGAGCACACCCACACTCAGCTATTAGCACCGTCATCTAGAGCAGCTGCAGCAGCAGTAACAACAGGCAGCTCTGCCTTGGGAAGTTTCCACCCCGGCCACTGTTCCACCCAAAGGCTCTCAGCCTTCCCAAGGCAGGATTGCTCTTGTCCTCAGTCTCAGCCTCAAGGAGGGAAACAGCAGCCCAGGCTATGGCTGACAGCTCCCCTCGGGGAAGATGGACTCTGAGCCCTCTGAAACATAGAGTGCTTTCTTTCCCTGGAGCTGTCTACCTGCCAGGCTTCTGCCACACTCACATCTGCCCAGCCGGTGCCCACCTTAGGAAGCGTGCTGTCTCCACTCTGGACCAGTTGACAGCAAACCTCAGAACCTGTTCTAAATCAGTGCCTGTCCTGATGCCCACCACTTTGCTCTTTTTAGGGCCTCAGTTTCCTCAATGAAGAGGTTGGCCTAAGTTGATTGTAAGATTCTTTGCACATCAGGTGTCCCAAGAGATTCGTAAGCACCCAGCTTGGTGTCTAGTACCAGCTCTTGCCTGGCTACTCCAAAAACCTTGATTTACACTCTGAGCTTCTGACCTGCCCCTGCTTTCCCTTCAAAACATATTCATCCTGTACCTTATATCTTCAGGGTCTTACTCAAACCATTCCAGGTACTTAGTACCTCTGCTTTCTCCATCCTATGGAGCCTATCAGTGGGTTATCCAGATAAGAAGCAAATCAGAATATACAAATTAATACTTTTCTGAGAAATATGTTTTTGAGAACCATGCACATTCTGATCACAGTGCTTCACTGAGTGAAAAGCAATAAATTAAAGGTACTTCCAAAAATCCAGGTGGATTTACTTGGATAATTGTTATGGGCTTCCCTGGTGCCTCAGACGGTAAAGAATCCTTCTGCAACACAGAGACCTGGGTTCGATCCCCGGGTTGGGTAGATCCCCTGGAAAAGGAAATGGCAACCCACTCCAGTATTCTGGCCTGGGAAATCCCATGAATAGAAACACCTAGCGGGCTACAGTCCTTGGGATCACAAGAGTTGGACACAACTGAATGACTGAACATTCAAGTCAGAATGCTGAACCTCAGACCTCAGTTGCGGCTTTTCAAACAGACAAGTTCTAACATGAGTTGAGAATGCCAGGCATATCCATACTCAAGATATAGAAAAGAAATTGGAGTGTATTTGCCACTAGTGAAATGGTGAGAGTTGGACTGTGAAGAAGGCTGAGTGTTGAAGAATTGATGCTTTTGAACTGTGGTGTTGGAGAAGACTCTTAAGAGTCCCTTGGACTCCAAGGAGATCCAACCAGTCCATTCTGAAGGAGATCAGCCCTGGGATTTCTTTGCAAGGAATGACGCTAAAGCTGAAACTCCAGTACTTTGGCCACCTCATGCGAAGAGTTGACTCATTGGAAAAGACTCTAATGCTGGGAAGGATTGGGGGCAAGAGGAGAAGGGGATGACAGGATGAGATGGCTGGATGGCATCACTGACTCAATGAACAAGAGTCTGGNAGATCCCCTGGAAAAGGAAATGGCAACCCACTCCAGTATTCTGGCCTGGGAAATCCCATGAATAGAAACACCTAGCGGGCTACAGTCCTTGGGATCACAAGAGTTGGACACAACTGAATGACTGAACATTCAAGTCAGAATGCTGAACCTCAGACCTCAGTTGCGGCTTTTCAAACAGACAAGTTCTAACATGAGTTGAGAATGCCAGGCATATCCATACTCAAGATATAGAAAAGAAATTGGAGTGTATTTGCCACTAGTGAAAATGTGAGAGTTGGACTGTGAAGAAGGCTGAGTGTTGAAGAATTGATGCTTTTGAACTGTGGTGTTGGAGAAGACTCTTAAGAGTCCCTTGGACTCCAAGGAGATCCAACCAGTCCATTCTGAAGGAGATCAGCCCTGGGATTTCTTTGCAAGGAATGACGCTAAAGCTGAAACTCCAGTACTTTGGCCACCTCATGCGAAGAGTTGACTCATTGGAAAAGACTCTGATGCTGGGAGGGACTGGGGGCAAGAGGAGAAGGGGATGACAGAGGATGAGATGGCTAGATGGCATCACTGACTCGGTGGACGTGAGTCTGAGTGAACTCCGGGAGATGGTGATGGACAGGGAGGCCTGGCGTGCTGCGATTCATGGAGTCACAAAGAGTTGGACACAACTGAGTGACTGAACTGAACTGAAATCCTAGAACTAACACTGCAGACTGAAAATGGAATGTGGTCCCTGGTCATGCTACTTGCAAGAAACTTCAGGTTTAAGAAATAAGCAGCAAATGTAAGCTGAGAAGGGAATGAGAGTCGGGGATGAAGAGGGAAAATATATGATTCTCTATACCTCTGAATTTCCATGCAAGAAAGAAACTCTGTACTTTATTTCATTAATCTAGTCAAATATTTCTGAGAGCCGTCCAGACGCCGGAGTGTTCTAAGAGCAGAGAAGCAAACAAAAATTCCTCCTCTCATTGATCAAGCATTCCAACTGAGGGAGGGAGAAAATAAACCCATCACATCAACAGAATATATAGGATGGTGGAAGTACTGTGGAAGAAATGCAGAAGGAACAGGGTGTAGGGAATGTGGAGGACATGGCTATTTTAAGTAGGGTTGTCAGAATAGGCTTGAATGAGAAGCTGACAGGTAAGCAAACCCCCAAGGGAGGCGATGGAATGAGTTGTGGGACATTTGGAACAAAATGTCCAGCAGAAGAAACAAGTGCAAAGGCCCTGAGGCAGAAACATGACATCTGAGGATCAGCGAAGAGGCCAATGTAGCTAGATTAGAGCATAGGAAATCAAAGGGGAGCCTGATAGTAAATGAGGATAATGAAATAATGAAGAAACAGTTTATGTAGTGTCTTAAAAGCTTTCTAAGGTACATAGCTTCTGTTGATGAAATAGAGGGCCTCCGAGAGTTTAAGTGGAAGAATGATGTTATCTGACTTAACACAGGATCCCTCTGGCTGCAAGATCGAGAGTTGACTGAAGGGGTCAGAAGCAGAAACATCAAGAGTGGAGACTGTCCTAACACTCCAGGTGAGAGACGATACGGATTTAGAGTGGGGTGAAGGTCAAAGAATTGATGCTTTTGAATTGTGGTGCTGGAGAAAACTCTTGAATAGTCCCTTGGACCACAAGGNGTTGATGAAATAGAGGGCCTCCAAGAGTTTAAGTGGAAGAATGATGTTATCTGACTTAACACAGGATCCCTCTGGCTGAAAGATCGAGAGTTGACTGAAGGGGTCAGAAGCAGAAACATCAAGAGTGGAGACTGTCCTAACACTGCAGGTGAGAGACGATACGGATTTAGAGTGGGGTGAAGGTCAAAGAATTGATGCTTTTGAATTGTGGTGCTGGAGAAAACTCTTGAATAGTCCCTTGGACCACAAGGAGATCCAGTAATTCTATAGGAAATCAACCCTGAATATTCATAGGAAGAATTGATGCAGAAGCTCCAATATTTTAGCCACCTGATGTGAAGAGCCAACTCATTGGAAAAGACCCTGATGCTGGAAAGATTGAAGGCAAAAGGAGAAGAGGGGGGAGAGGATGAGGTGATGAGATAGCATCACCAACTCAATGGACATAAATTTGAGCAAACTCTGGGCAATAGTGGAGGACACAGGAGACTGGCATGCTGCAGTCCACGGGGTTGCAAAGAGTAGGACGTGACTTAGTGACTGAATAACAACGAGGCAATGATAGCGGCCAGAAGTACTAAGATGTGGGACACGTGAGAGCAGAAGGGACCCTCTTTAGCATTAGCAGCTAGATTAGACAAAAGGAGAGAGAGGGAGGGAGACAGAGAGAGAGAAGCAGGGGAGAGAGGCAGGNGGATTTGCGTTCAAATTGAACCTGAAATTTGGGGCCATAAACAAATCTTAGAAATGTGTGGTGATCTTCAGAGCACTAATGATGCCAGGTCTTTGAATTTGTGTAGTCAATACAATGTATACATTGAATTCATACAGTTAATATAGTTTAAAGAAGTTCACCTTTGTATATACCCATATGCAAGCATTAACTTCTAATCGGTCATCTTGAGGTAGGAAGAAGATATTGATGGAGCTGTTTTCACTGGAAAATATTTGCAAAGAAATGTGGATTTGGAAGTAGCGGAAAGTGATTTTTATATTTTGTAACTGTTTGGATACTTATTATAANCCTTTGTATATACCCATATGCAAGCATTAACTTCTAATTGGTCATCTTGAGGTAGGAAGAAGATATTGATGGAGCTGTTTTCACTGGAAAATATTTGCAAAGAAATGTGGATTTGGAAGTAGCGGAAAGTGATTTTTATATTTTGTAACTGTTTGGATACTTATTATAAGAACACAGTGCTAGAGATGAGAAATAATGAATAAGACATCATTCCTGCCCTTGAAGAGCTCTTAATATGAACTGAATCTTAGAGGATGAGAAAAAGCTAGCCAGAAGGAAAGAAGGATGTTCCAGATGGTAGAAATATCATTTTCAGCGGCACAGAAATGTGACAAACTCTAGAAATTTCCAGGAATGAAGAGCTCTTGAGAGTAAATGGAGCACACGACTGCTGCAGGAGAAGATGGTTTTTGAGTCTTAGATGATAAATGGAGAGATAGAAGAATGTGGTAGTTGACAGTACAGAGTCCAGCCTAGGTTCAAACCTGGATTCCTTCATTGACTAACTACTAATCTCTATGCACCTCCTTTCCTCAGCTTTAAAATAGGAACGATGATGCTTCTTGGGTGCTGAGGATAGTGCCTGGTATGGTTTACCAAGCTAAGACAACAGGAGTTCATTGTGAGATGATGACGACCAATGCTAAACTGGTGTCAGTGATAAGGAGAGGAGAGCCAACTGCAAGAGATGTTTCTTGAGTGTATTTGAAAGGTTTGTAGAGTGATTGGACTAGGTGAGTAAGACAGAAAACAGGAAAGAGTAAGTCAAGAATGACCATCATGTTTTCAGGTTGAGAAATCCTAAATGGTAGAGCTTGTGATCAAGATCAGAATATAGAGGAAGGAAGAGAGACACTTTGGCCATCTTGTGTTTAAGATTCCCATATAACAACTAGCTGGGTGCATGCTAAGTCACTTCAGTCATGTCTGACTCTTTGCAACCCCATAGACTGTACTCCACCAGGCTTCTCTGGCCATGGGATTCATTAGGCAAGAATACTGGGCTGGGTTGACATACCCTCCAGGGGATCTTCCTGACCCAGGGATTGAACCTGCATCTCCCAAGACTCCTGCATTGCAGGTGGATTCTTTACTGCTGGGCTACTGAGGAAGACCCAATAACCAGGTTGAGGCCTCTGTTAGGTAATTAGTAATAAGAGTATGGGGTTTGGGAAATAAGCGAAAATATAACGGGTTCAACCATTGTGAGTTGAGAAATGATACTCGGAGAAACTTTAAAATGAGAGTATGTAGAGAAGGCAATGGCACCCCACTCCAGTACTCTTGCCTGGAAAATCCCATGGATGGAGGAGCCTGGTAGGCTGCAGTCCAAGGGGTCACTAAGAGTCGGACACAACTGAGCGACCCCCCTTTCACTTTTCACTTTCTTGCATTGGAGAAGGAAATGGCAACCCACTCCAGTGTTCTTGTCTGGAGAATCCCGGGGTCGGGGGAGCCTGGAGGGCTTCCGTCTATGGGGTCGCACAGAGTCGGACACGACTGAAGCGACTTAGCAGCAGCAGCGGCGGCAGAGCATGCTTTGTCATGCTTAGTGCTACTCACATTTGAGGACAGAGGATTCTTTGTGACAGCAGGGGTATAGGCATCCTATACATTCTAGATGTTTAGCAGCATCCCTGGCCTCTACCCTCTTGATGCCAATGGTACTTCCCTCCTTAGCTGAGATAATCAAGAATGTCTCCAGATATTACCAAAGGCCCTCCAGGGGTGGGAGTGGGGGGATTATTCCCTGTTGAGAACCAAGGACATAGAGTAATGATGGTAGAGAATGAAATCTGGGCAAATTATACACATGCTAAGCCTCAGTTTCTAAACACATTAATTGCAAATAATTCTAGCAATAGCACAGATACTGTTGTGAGAAGCATTTTGAAGCAGTCAAGTACTGAGCAAATGGTACTTGTGATTAGCCAAAGCTGAAAAAACTGTATGTGACACAGTTAAAAGGGTGGGAGTTTTAAACTCCCTTCTCATTATGGGAGTGTTTGGGGCCATCACAAAAGATATTCATCCATCTCCAGTCATGTCAGCAGTCACTCCACACATCACAGGCAAACACTTGGTTTCACATGGCAAAGCAGAGGGCCAAACATCTTACACTGCTTTTACACAAGGATACCCTGGCTATTCGTTAGATGAAATATTTCGAGTCCCACTGTATTCTCACTTTCTCTGTCTGCTCCTCCTCTATCCTCCTAATGGAGAAAACTGTTGCTAATGTCAAGTAACATATTTGTGGCTGTTCATGAATCTTGGTTGTCACAATTACTGGACCTGAGATCTGTGGTATCATATATTTTGGTGTTACTCAGAAACATTTTTTAAAGAGCAAATGAAAACAAAGTCAGATCCTGGGTCCTGGTTTTCAACAGCAGTAAATAATTCCTTGTATTCTCTTTTGCACTAGGCACTTTTAACACATGTACTCAAGCTATATCTCAAAGCCTGGGCACCAAATGGCTCCCGTAAATCAAGTGAACTTGCTGTAGAAAATGACATAATCTCTGTCTAGAAACCCTTCCCCACAGTCTTTTGCTTTAGGGAGTAATCCATTAGCAAAACTGAAACGTTGCTCCATTTATTTTATGCCTGCTTCTCCTCTTGGCTGTATCTGAGATTTCTTGGGTATTTTTTTATTTTGTTTTTTTTCCCCTTTGTTTCCCCCTCCCCCTTCTCCCCCACCAAGCAATCTAGAGAAGTAAAAATTTACTGCCTGGAACCAAGAGTCACTGCTCACTCAGCTAACAAAATCTGGTTTCCAGCTAAGGGTGAAAGCAACTGGCTATAAGTGCCTCAACCTGCTGATCCTGCAAAGGCCCTCACCTCCCACACCACCAGCCTTCCAGTGGAAAATTCCTGGGCACAGAAGGGTCAGCCTACGGACAAGGAATAAGCCTGCCATGCTCCCCTGGGCACAAGGACCTTGGCATCTAGCCAAACACTGTCATTAAAAGTGGGGCTTTTATGTTAGTTTTTCTTAAGTTCATGATTCGGGCAGCTCTTCATTATGATGTGATTATTTTTTTTTCTCCAAGGCCAGGTCTCCACCCTCACGTCTTTGGTGGAATGTGTTAATAATTTGCTCTAGGGAGATGAAAGCCTCTTTGATACAAGTAGAATAAACACATGGAACACTGCTCAAAGGTCTAATTTCCACAATAGGAGCCCAGTTTAGGAACTGAGAGTTGAATGAAGAGAACAGTTTTATTTCTGAGTCACTTTTCTCCTGCAGAATCCCTCCTTAGCCTCTGAAGCTCTTCCCTGACTTGTCCAGCTGAGAACAATGCCAACACCTACTGTAGAACTCTCCAGACACTTGGCAACTGATAAAGGCCATCAGTAACTGTTGTAAATCCCAAAACAAGTCCTGAAACAGACCATAAAGGTAATATCTTTCTGGATAGAAAGAAGAGTTCAGAGTCCTTCCAGGTGCTAAATGAAGACTAGCTTCATGATACCATTACATAGTGGAGTGGGGAAGATATCACCAAGTCTAACCTGTGTATGTAATAGGTGAGAACATGGATGTTCAGGGAAGGTGTATTACTCATACAGGTCTTTCAAATTCCAGCATAGTTTGTCCTTAAGATCTGTGTTGTTATTGTCTCATGGCACCCAAGGAATGGTGAAAGTAAAAAGCCAAAAACCCACTTTTCAGAGTTTCTGTAACCCCCTTTTCTGACCTCCCTGCATTTTGGGTGTCCCTCCCACCAAACTCTGAACACCACTCCAGGAGCCCTTGAACCCTCTAGAATCCTGCTCAGTGGCTTAGTTTCAGTGATCTGGCAACTTGGGGCGTCTCACTCACAGTTCTTCAAAGCCTCTATTCCACGTCTTGAAGACTCTGCTTTCTGAAGCCAAATGAATATATCAAAGGGCATCCCCAGTGGGCTGGGACTTTAATGGGCTACCCCTCTCAGACCTCTCTCAATTCGTAGGAATACCTCATAGAAATTCACTTGAACATCCTGAAGCCAGCCTACAAAAGATTTGAACAAGGATGTATTTCTTAGTTCCCTTTGCACGTCAGGCTTTTTCAAGTTTCACTTTGGTGTACAGGTTTGGGTACTTCAGAAGAGTTGTTCTGTGGGCAATTCGTGGTCTGATGGAGAGTCCCACTTAGGGTGTCCGCAGGCCAAGGTCTGGGAAATGCTATCAACAAGGTTTGACCTTGCAGAGCTACTTATCTTCCCTTGTATTCTGCCTTACCAGACAGTAAGATGGAGATGAAACCTGCTCTAACCAATTTCTCAGGAGTGATGTGAATATAATTAAACAATAGATATTAAAGTAGTTCTTTAAGTAAATGGATAGAAAAGAGTCCAATATCTTTATAACATATTTTCATCTAATAGTTTTATGAATTGCACACAGTAGACAAATAATCCTCCACACAGTGGCTATTCCATTAGTGATAGACTCTTACTTTAAACTTCCTTCCATGCCACATGAATTCATGTGCATATTCTACCTTATTCTGATGAATTTTCTATGTAAAGGTTTATAAGATTCTTGCTTTTTATTGCTTTTTTGAGGCACCCAAGTATCCGCTTTCAGCCTTGTAATTCAAAGGTCATTCTCTCATGTCTTTTCCAAAACTTGAAACATGACAGTGATCTTTTTATCCAAATTTTGTAGCTTTGATCTTTGTTATCTCAACCTTCAAAATATATAGATTTTTTTTTTTTTATCATCAAAGTCATAAAACATGTTTTGGCTCAGACACCTCAAGAGAGATTGAGTTCATTTCTCCAGTTCCTCTGTCAGCTTCCTCCTTTGTAGCAATTTGCATATCCTGAGGCCACATTCCTGAGATACATCCTCCTCCTCACCTCACATCCCCCTTACCTGTCTCCCTCCACTCAATACACAGTCCTTTCTAGAACACACAGTTCAAGGATTAAAGAAAAATCCCTCTTAATGGTGAATATTTTAATTCTTTAAGGCTTCATTTCCTCTCAAAGACAGCATTTAATTTGTTTCTGAGTTGACGCCCTTTCCAAAGTTGAAATGTCCCTGAGAAAAATTAACAGTGCTTTTAATCTACTGGGAATTAGTGGCATCTTGCCCCTTAATACTCGGCAGTGATTATCGTTTGAAACCTCTCCTTGAAAATCCTTACCAAAATAAGCTCGTTGGCAATTTATGTTCAATGAAATGTTAATATTCTTGAATTCTGTGCCCCAATCATATCCTCGTTGCATGTCCTTTGGGAATAAACTTCCTTCCTTCATGATCTATAATATGCTGCTCTTCTGGGAAAACATCATCAAAGCCTTGGAAACCTATGGTGCTGGGATGCAAAAAGAGGCAGAAAGAACAGAGATAAATCATTGGAAGGATACAGCAGAGATGGGTAGCTTTCCTTCAACCAACTGCAGTTTCCTTTCAAGCACTGGGTGAAACAGCATCATTTTTTTTTTTNTGAATATTTTAATTCTTTAAGGCTTCATTTCCTCTCAAAGACAGCATTTAATTTGTTTCTGAGTTGACGCCCTTTCCAAAGTTGAAATGTCCCTGAGAAAAATTAACAGTGCTTTTAATCTACTGGGAATTAGTGGCATCTTGCCCCTTAATACTCGGCAGTGATTATCGTTTGAAACCTCTCCTTGAAAATCCTTACCAAAATAAGCTCCTTGGCAATTTATGTTCAATGAAATGTTAATATTCTTGAATTCTGCGCCCCAATCATATCCTCGTTGCATGTCCTTTGGGAATAAACTTCCTTCCTCCATGATCTACAATATGCTGCTCTTCTGGGAAAACACCATCAAAGCCTTGGAAACCTATGGCGCTGGGATGCAAAAAGAGGCAGAAAGAACAGAGATAAATCATTGGAAGGATACAGCAGAGATGGGTAGCTTTCCTTCAACCAACTGCAGTTTCCTTTCAAGCACTGGGTGAAACAGCATCATTTTTTTTTTTATGTGCCACCTCTACCAATGGCTGTTTCCTCCAGAATGCTAAGTAAAGAGGTGCCTAGTTTCTAAATTCAGCTTGGTGAGCGTCAAGCTACAAATTAGCTTGTGATTAATTAGTGATCTGCCCATAAATAGAGCAATCACACTGACCTCCAAGGAGGCTGTGTGAATTCACTTTTGCTTTGTAGCTTGCTTAAAAAGGACAAAACATTCTGTAAAATGTTAACAAAGTTCAGCATTTGGGGATTTACAACTGTTTACTCAGTGCCTTTGCTCCCAGCACTCTGTCTTGTCAATTGCTCAAGCTGTGCCCTTGTCTCATCCTCCCCTGACCTGAAACAATACAGAAATGTCAATATAATGACCCTAATACTGGTTCCTTTGTGTTTATCTTTTCTTTTTCACCCAACGATTCTTGAATGCACAAACTCACAAAGCCAGGAGCCCACATATCTCTGGAATATGGAACATGGGCTTATCAATGCATACAAGGCAGAATGTATTTTCCACATGTGGCACAGCAAGAGTTAAGGGATTAGCCTGAGACTAGAGAGGGAATAAACTGTGCCAGAATTCAACCTGTTCCACAATAGTCTTGTCTGTGATGTTATCTCCAGATGTCATCTCCTGTAAAGCACTAGATACTCGTATCTCTGATACTCACTGCTAACTGATAACTACCCGGGGCTTTCCACCATGAGGAAATGGCAAAACAATAAGCATTTCTTTTTTTTTTTTTTCTTTGTCTCACAGGATCTTAGTTCCCTAACCAGGAATCAAACCCGTGCGTCCTACTGTGGAAGCATAGATTCCCAACCATTGGACCACCAGAAGATTCCCTAATAGGCAAGTATACTTCAGTGAAAATAAATAAAATTTAAAAATCTAAAAAAGATAACGAACTTGTTGTTTAGTTATTAAGTCATGTCCAACTCTTTTGCAACCCAATGGACTGTAGCCGACCAGGCTCCTCTGTCCATGGGATTTCCCAGGCAAACATACTGGAGTTGGTTGCCATTTCCTTCTCCAGGGAATCTTCCTGACTCCTGTCTCCTGCATTGCAGGTGGATTCTTTACTGCTGAGTCACCAGGACCCCAATAAGAAACTTACTAGTGGAAAAACAAAAGTAACTTCATCTAAGAAATCTATGTTCCTGAAAAGAGGAAAGATCCATACATGAAATAGTAGATCCAATCAGCATTCTATTTAGTGCCAAAACAAATTGCTTACTTTGTGAGTGTTGTGGAGTTCCCAAGAAAAGGAAATGAATGGGAGCCGAAGAGGTCTGGGAAGATTCATAGGAGAGTGGGCTTGTTTTTCAGTCATTCAGTCATGTCCAACTCTTTGCGACCCCCTGGACTACAGCACGCCAAGCTTCCCTTTCCTTCACTATCTTCTGGAGCTTGCTGAAGCTCATGTCCTTTGAGTCAGTGATGCCATCCAACCATCTTATCCTCTGAGATGGTTGTACAGTGAGCTGGCGGGCAGAGAGGTGTTCTAGCCAGGAAGAGCCACTGAACACACCAGTCTTTACAGTAGACTAACAAAATTTACATGACCTATATGGAGNAAGCTCATGTCCTTTGAGTCAGTGATGCCATCCAACCATCTTATCCTCTGAGATGGTTGTACAGTGAGCTGGCGGGCAGAGAGGTGTTCTAGCCAGGAAGAGCCACTGAACACACCAGTCTTTACAGTAGACTAACAAAATTTACATGACCTATATGGAGAAAGAAAAAAGAAACACGTAAGGCTGAGATGAAAAACAAATTCCTTTTTCTTTAAAAAATGTTTAAATCGTATTTATTTTTATTAAAGCATAGTTGCTTTACAATGTTGTGTTGATTTCTGCTATAAGAGGAAAAGTTCCTCACTGTCAGTGTTTGACTGGAAGCACTTGGGTTCACAGGAGCCAGCAGGCATTTTCCTGAATGTATTTTGACACATTCCTCCTCTGTGCCACGTGAGAGATTTGGCCAAACCAGATGAAGAGAGTTAGTGACATTTGCTGTCTCTTTCCTGGGTTGAATATATTTGCATTTGAATATCAAATTTGAAATGTGCAAAATATTCCGAGAGAGAAGAATTATTACACACTGTAAACCTTTGCTAATGAGGGAGTAGTGTCCAATGGCCCTTTTGTTTAAAAATAAGACAGAGGTAACTACATTGTAATTATTACTTTAACCATCTTTCTTCCTGCCACCTCTCTTCCTCACAACACTGTAAACTATATTATCCCATCGCCCTAGGCTGCCTATAAATATCTGTTAAATGAATATCTCTTTACTCAGTGAGCATGAGTTTGAGTAAACTCTGGGAGATAGGGAAGCCTGGCATGCTGCAGTTCATGGGATCGCAGAGTCAGACAAGACTTAGCAACTGAACAACATAAATAGAGATGTGTTTCAGCACATTAGATAAAATTAATTCAATACTTTGCTAACTAAAATCTGGATGAAAATGCCAGAAAATATTAAAATATGCCTCCTCAGATCTTGAAGCAGAGGGAAGAGAGGAGATGCTAAATTGCAAAAGGACTGACAGGAGAGAGGACCAGACATGTGATTAGTAGAAGTAGGAGACCAGAGAGGAACCATCCAGAGAGATGTCTTGGGCAAGGGTAAAGCACTCGTTCCCTGGACAGATTCTCCACAGCCCCGGGCATTGTTCTGGAAGTGTCAGGGGCTGTGAAGAGATGCCTGGACTTTTACAGAAACAGGCTAAATCATGAGCCCTTTGGCAGGACTACAGAATCCCCCATGGGCTCTCATGTTCCCAAGATCTCCCAGGTATTCGTGGATCCAAAAATTCNTGGACAGATTCTCCACAGCCCCGGGCATTGTTCTGGAAGTGTCAGGGGCTGTGAAGAGATGCCTGGACTTTTACAGAAACAGGCTAAATCATGAGCCCTTTGGCAGGACTACAGAATCCCCCATGGGCTCTCATGTTCCCAAGATCTCCCAGGTATTCGTGGATCCAAAAATTCCTTTTACAATACAATCATTTAAACAAACAACAACAGCAACAAAAAGGCACGAAATACAAGTACATAAATGGGTATGGTCTTGCTGTATAAATAAGTTCCAGGCAAAGTATTAGGTTAGCCAAAAAGTTCATTCAGATTTTTCATACCATCTTAGAGAAAAATGCAAATGAACATTTGNTTAAACAAACAACAACAGCAACAAAAAGGCACGAAATACAAGTACATAAATGGGTATGGTCTTGCTGTATAAATAAGTTCCAGGCAAAGTATTAGGTTAGCCAAAAAGTTCATTCAGATTTTTCATACCATCTTAGAGAAAAATGCAAATGAACATTTGGCCAACCAACAGGTATTTACAAGACTTTGATGACATATGGACTTCCCTGGTGGCTCAGATGGTAAATTGTCAGCCTATAATGTGGGAGACCAGCGTTCGATCCCTGGGTCAGGAAGATCCCTTGGAGAAGGAAATGGCAACCCACTCTACTACTCTTGCCTGGAGAATTCCATGGACAGAGGAGTTTGGTGGGCTACAGTCCATAGGGTCTCAAAGAGTTGGACACGACTGAGTGACTTCACTTGATGACATATCATGGTAAAGGAAGTGGACAAAATTTCAACTGTATCTCACCCCACTGGCACATCAACATGAGAACATCAAGTCATATCAACACGAAGCAGAAAAAGTAAAGCCCCTGAAATTGAACTTCAGAGATACTGGAAAGTTTTCTAAAAGTGTTGTTTNTGGACAGATTCTCCACAGCCCCGGGCATTGTTCTGGAAGTGTCAGGGGCTGTGAAGAGATGCCTGGACTCTTACAGAAACAGGCTAAATCATGAGCCCCTTGGCAGGACTACAGAATCCCCCATGGGCTCTCATGTTCCCAAGATCTCCCAGGTATTCGTGGACCCAAAAATTCCTTTTACAATACAATCATTTAAACAAACAACAATAGCAACAAAAAGGCACGAAATACAAGTACATAAATGGGTATGGTCTTGCTGTATGAATAAGTTCCAAAGTATTAGGTTAGCCAAAAAGTTCATTCAGATTTTTCATACCATCTTAGACAAAAATGCAAATGAACATTTTGGCCAACCAACAGGTATTTACAAGACTTTGATGACATATGGACTTCCCTGGTGGCTCAGATGGTAAATTGTCAGCCTGTAATGTGGGAGACCAGTGTTCGATCCCTGGGTCAGGAAGATCCCTTGGAGAAGGAAATGGCAACCCACTCTACTACTCTTGCCTGGAAAATTCCATGGACAGAGGAGTTTGGTGGGCTACAGTCCATAGGGTCGCAAAGAGTTGGACACGACTGAGCGACTTCACTNAAAGTGTCTGCCTGCAATGCAGGAGACCTGGGTTCGATCCCTGGGTCAGGAAGATCCCTTGGAGAAGGAAATGGCAACCCACTCTACTACTCTTGCCTGGAAAATTCCATGGACAGAGGAGTTTGGTGGGCTACAGTCCATAGGGTCGCAAAGAGTTGGACACGACTGAGCGACTTCACTTGATGACGTATCATGGTAAAGGAAGTGGACAAAGTTTCAGCTGTATCTCACCCCACTGGCACATCAACATGGGAACATCAAGTCATATCAACATGAAGCAGAAAAAGTAAAGCCCCTGAAATTGAACTTCAGAGATACTGGAAAGTTTTCTAAAAGTGTTGTTTTTCAAAAGCTTGAAAGTACCATGGTGTGGTGGCAAAAACCGCCATTGGCTTTGGAACTAATAACACATAATCTTGAGTTCTAGCTTAAATCATTATTGAGTCCAAGCTCACTCTGCTTGCCATATGACAGGCCAGTTAACCAAGAGAAAAGGTATTGAGGCAAAGAATCCTGACTGAGAAGATGGCAAACTAATGTCTCAAAATAACCATCTTTTCGAGGTCTGGATGCAAGGGTATTTTATAGAACAGAGATGGGGGGAGGTGAGGAAACAAAATACAAAACCATTAATATTGCAAATATCTCCTGGAGTGGCGAGCCTCCAGGAAGGGATGTGTCAATTTTTTCCTTCCTGTAGCCATCCACAGATGGACAGGGTCTTGAACAAAGGTATTCTGGTTTAACATTCAGGCAGGGGGCAGGGTTCCCTGAAGCTAGCCATTGTATATGGACAGTATCCTTTTAGTAAACAAAAGTAACAGGAAGCAAACGGTAAATTAAAAGAAACAGATCCAACATGGAGTCAGTTCTTGCCTGTAACAAAGTATTTAATTCATCTTTGAGCCTCTATTCTGCCATCTTTAAAACAGAGATGATATTAGCCCCATCTCGCAGGACTGCTACAGAGATTAATTAATATAATCATGTACAGCATTTAGCAGGGATCATAAATACTTGGCACAGAGTAAGAGTTCAGCAAGGGCTGGCTGCCAGTAGTAGTAGAGGAGGTGATAGTGGTGGACAGGTTTGCTTCACAGTACATTTTCAAAGCACATTTGGGAGCTGGGCTGCTACATTCAGAAGAGCACAGGTCATGGCGATCTAGTTCAACTCTTCCATTAGAATCCAGGGAGAAGTAGGCTACTCAGTGCTGAAGTGTCTCTCATAATTGCATATGTGTATATCAGTTTGTTTTGGACCGTCTGCAGTGTTTTGGGGTTGGATGTTTCCTGAAATTCTGTTTAATGGGATGACAGTATCACTCAGCATGTTCCCATTGAAACTATACTTCAGTTCATTCCTTTCCTGCCATGCCCAAGACACACACACACCACCGTCCAAGACACAAGAAGCAAATGAAGTAAAACCCACTCACACTGTAGTCCAGAAGCACAGACGAAGAGTAAGGCGCCACTCCTTTACTTTGTAGCTGCTCTGACTTGATACCCTTGCTACCGGATTGTTAAGAAAACTTTAACATTTAACCCTATCTGATTTAACACTTAGTCTCAGCCTATAGTTTAAACAGTGCCTTTAGTAGCCTTTGGCCATTCTTGGACAAAGAATCTCAGTCTTTCAAAAGACTTCCTCCCTTCCTTCCTATTCTGTCTCCCTCCTCTTTTCTGTCTTTTCCTCCTTAGGTGGCAAATTAGAAGGAAGACTAGGAGGAGGAGGTTGCCATGGCTTATCTGATCTTAAAGTAGAAAGGAAGGGACAGAGCCTGGCAGTAGGAGCCCCTTGCTGTTCTGGTCTCTGACACAGGGCCCTTGTCCACCTGCAGGTCTGTGGCCAGAGAACTGGTGACTAGGTCTCTCTCAGGTTGGTCANTCCTTTTAGTAAACAAAAGTAACAGGAAGCAAACGGTAAATTAAAAGAAACAGATCCAACATGGAGTCAGTTCTTGCCTGTAACAAAGTATTTAATTCATCTTTGAGCCTCTATTCTGCCATCTTTAAAACAGAGATGATATTAGCCCCATCTCGCAGGACTGCTACAGAGATTAATTAATATAATCATGTACAGCATTTAGCAGGGATCATAAATACTTGGCACAGAGTAAGAGTTCAGCAAGGGCTGGCTGCCAGTAGTAGTAGAGGAGGTGATAGTGGTGGACAGGTTTGCTTCACAGTACATTTTCAAAGCACATTTGGGAGCTGGGCTGCTACATTCAGAAGAGCACAGGTCATGGCGATCTAGTTCAACTCTTCCATTAGAATCCAGGGAGAAGTAGGCTACTCAGTGCTGAAGTGTCTGTCATAATTGCATATGTGTATATCAGTTTGTTTTGGACCGTCTGCAGTGTTTTGGGGTTGGATGTTTCCTGAAATTCTGTTTAATGGGATGACAGTATCACTCAGCATGTTCCCATTGAAGCTATACTTCAGTTCATTCCTTTCCTGCCATGCCCAAGACACACACACACCACCGTCCAAGACACAAGAAGCAAATGAAGTAAAACCCACTCACACTGTAGTCCAGAAGCACAGACGAAGAGTAAGGCGCCACTCCTTTACTTTGTAGCTGATCTGACTTGATACCCTTGCTACCGGATTGTTAAGAAAACTTTAACATTTAACCCTATCTGATTTAACACTTAGTCTCAGCCTATAGTTTAAACAGTGCCTTTAGTAGCCTTTGGCCATTCTTGGACAAAGAATCTCAGTCTTTCAAAAGACTTCCTCCCTTCCTTCCTATTCTGTCTCCCTCCTCTTTTCTGTCTTTTCCTCCTTAGGTGGCAAATTAGAAGGAAGACTAGGAGGAGGAGGTTGCCATGGCTTACCTGATCTTAAAGTAGAAAGGAAGGGACAGAGCCTGGCAGTAGGATCCCCTTGCTGTTCTGGTCTCTGACACAGGGCCCTTGTCCACCTGCAGGTCTGTGGCCAGAGAACTGGTGACTAGGTCTCTCTCAGGTTGGTCGGACCTAGTGCCTTCACACCCACTAACCCACTTCAGTCAGCACTGCCTGCAGACCCTGAGCCCCCGAGTCTCCATAGCATCTTCCATCCAGGCCTTGCCTCTGCTGCAAAGGCCCTCATGCCTCTACGAAGGACCCCAGGAGGCTCACAGGCTTGTCCTCACCGCACCTCAGAGCCTCCCCTACCTGAACACTCTATCCTGCAGACTAGGTTAGTGGAAGCCAGACAGTTAGCTATTTTCCGGAGCCCTCAAGTAGAAACATGAGCCTTCTCTGCCCTCAGTGTTCCCTCCACCTTCTCAAATACCTCCTAGGCCATAAAGGTCCTTTCAGTTGGTTCTTCTCTGCCATTCCCACACCCCTATCAGGAGCAGGACCCTCTCCTGCATCCTATCAACCTTCCATTAAAGCAGCAAATGCATGGCCTTGGTGTTCTGAAAGGATGAAGGTTTTCTACCCTGTGGGAAGAACCAATAGGGTCCCTAGTCTTGGCTTCTTAAAGGATAAATTTTTAAAAAATATTTTTAAAATCTTCTCTCAAAACAATAGCCTTATAAATGGGTACTATTTGAAGCTCAAGAAGCTTAATATTATGAGAGCTTTTATAGTTGGAAAAGTTCAATTTTTAAAACCCAACCCCTCCCATTTCCCCACCCCTCCCATCACCACCCACATACAAAGATACCATCACTATTTGAGCATGCCTATGGCCAAAAGGAGTAAGGAATGATGTCCAAAGGCAAGAAAATGGTATATTCATATTTTCCAAAGTTTTGAATGACACATGGCAGGAAGTTACCAAGCCTTCCTAAATGAACTAACCCAGCCCCAGTGAGATTTCAGAGATTATATGGAAACTTGGTGTACATAGTCACCAAACACCTAAGTGTTTGTTTTCTGTAACATGAAAGCAACATAGGAAATTATGCAAACCATTTGGAAAGAATGTGTTCCTTCTGCAGAATGGGCCCTTTCCTTTCCAGATCTAACTTTTACTTTTAGGTTCTTGTTTATATTCAGAAAAGCCTTCAGTATTAGGAACACAATAGCTGCCAAAACTTATTTTTAGAGAGAACACCACCACCCTATATTCCACGGCTTTTCACTCAGCTTTAACAAGATCCTATCTATTACATTAAATCTGTTCATGGGCTACCCAAACACCTGATTCACAGTCTTTTGTCAGTAACTCGTCTAGAGATAACTGTAATCCACAGAAAAAAAAATTGTATCAATCATGAATGAATTTCTGAAATACATGGGCCCCAGGGTAAAAATCAGTCCAGACTAACCCACTGCTAAAATTCATATGTTGAAGCTCTAACTCCCGATGTGATTGTAGCTGGAGACCGGGATTTTAGGAGATGATTAGGTTAAGTGAGGTCATAATTACAAGGTCCTAGTCGAGTATATTCAAAAGCAGAGACATTACTTTGCTGACTAAAGTCCGTCTAGTCAAGGCTATGGTTTTTCCAGTGGTCATGTATGGATGTGAGAGTTGGACTGTGAAGAAGGCTGAGTGCCGAAGAATTGCTGCCTTTGAACTGTGGTGTTGGAGAAGACTCTTGAGAGTCCCTTGGACTACAAGGAGATCCAACTGGTCCATTCTGAAAGAGATCAGCCCTGGGTGTTCCTTGGAAGGAAAGATGCTAAAGCTGAAACTCCAGTACTTTGGCCACCTCATGCGAAGAGTTGACTCACTGGAAAAGACTCTGATGCTGGGAGGGATTGGGGGCAGGAGGAGAAGGGGACGACGGAGGATGAGATAGCTGGATGGCATCACTGACTCTATGAGCGTGAGCCTGAGTGAATTCCGGGAGTTGGTGATGGACAGGGAGGCCTGGCGTGCTGCGATTCCTGGGGTCGCAAAGAGTCAGACACGACTGAGCGACTGAACTGAACTGAACTGAATCGAGCCTAAAAGGAGGAATAGAGAGAGGGCTCTCTTTCTCTACTGGCACCAAGGAAAGGCTGCGTGTGGACTTTATGAGAAGACAGCCATCTGAAAGCTAGGAAAAGAGTCCTCACCAGAAACCAAACCCTGTTGGAAACTTGATCTTAGACTTTCCAACCTTTAGAACTGTGAGAAGATAAATTTCTGTTGTTACCAGTCTGTGCTATTTTATGGCATCCAAACAGATTAATACACCAACCAAGATGCTGAATAAGAAAACTCCTCTCAGTATCATCTTCATGG
Organism: Neotragus moschatus; assembly: GCA_006410615.1. Lineage (NCBI taxonomy): Eukaryota > Metazoa > Chordata > Mammalia > Artiodactyla > Bovidae > Neotragus > Neotragus moschatus. The sequence continues at coordinate 4,024,691 of SJYA01002726.1, forward strand.
ATAACCCTGAACATCAAATTAGAGGTGTGTGTGTGTGTGTGTGTGTGTGTGTGTGTGTGCGCGTGTGCACTCATGTGTGTGGAGAGAGAGACAGAAGACATTTTGCTCTGAAGTATGCTCCTGGATTTGTAAACATGTTTACTGAAAGTAAAGTTTCCATGGTTTCTGCTGCATCTTTATTTTGGTTGATTGGAGAATAGAACCGTATTCAAAAATACAGTTGGAGAATATGTGTTAGCCTAGGATCAAGTGTTGTTCACAACTCTTTTGCAAATAATCGCTATGAAATTTAGATAATTTAGTTTAAAAATAAGAAATACAGGGAACTACTCTTACAAAAGATGCTGATAGTAGGGAAACTCATTCATTTATTTAAAAAAGAAAGATAAAAATTGGGAAATCTCCCTTGCCTTTAGTTTAAAAAAGTAAGCGTGTACATTGTTGTACATAGTGGAAACTGATACTTTCAGCTCCTTTACCTTTAGTGAGCCTTACACAACCTGAGGATGCAGCTATCATGTTGTCTCTGCCATGACCTAATCACTTGACCTTGGACAAGTTCCTCAAACTTTCTATGACTCAGGTTCCACATCTGTAAAATGATGACAATATTAGTAACTATATCTATAGTTGTTATGAAGATGATGTGAGATAATATATGTAAAGTCTTTTTTAAAAATCTGGTATAGAGTAGAAGCTCAGTCAATAGTAGACATGTTTATGTTATCATTACAATTATTTTTTAGTATAATTGTTATTTTATAGATCTGATGGCTAAGTCTCAGAGCAATCAAGGATTTTGCCTAATGTGTGCCAGATCCAGAATTCAAATCCAAAACCACCTAATGTCAAAATCCGTGCTCTTAAATCACCTACAACCTTTTCCTTATCCTGTCTACAGCCATCTAGACTCAAGCAAGAAACCCAAAGCTGAAGAATACTCAGTTGACCATAACTCCTAGCTTATTCAAGGGATGAGTCCTTGCTTATTGGAAAAGAGCTGGACCATTTCCCTTTCCTTTCAAGAGTGAGCAGCTTGGATAACTGTCTCGGAGCAGTAACGCCAGTCACCTTAATCTTTCTGTCTTGCTTACAGTCTCCAGTCTCCTCACCCCACCTCCTAGATGTCGATAAATCAAAGAAATGGCAGCAAAATGAAAAGACTAAACATTTTTGTAAGGATCACATGAAAAGGGATTTTTCTTTTCATTAAATATTTGATAACAATATCTTAGGCTTTTTGATATTACTTTCCATATTTTGCACTGGATGAAAGTGTATGACTCATAGAAATAACCAAGAGAGGAAAAGAAAATGAGTCATCTTGTCCAGCCCACTGGGGTCTTCCTGCCGCTGTGCTCCTGGGCACGGTATCCCTAAGGGCCAAATCAGACAGTGCCACCTGCTGCAGCTGGGGATGCATAGGAGAAGGGGGCTTCTTCTGCAGAGATTTGGATTCCCAGAAAAGGAGTTAGTTCAGGAAAGTNGGGGCCATAGAAGATGGCAAAACCTCCATGTCAGGAGCCCAAAGGACTGCATGGAGGAGGGCCTCCCTCCTCAAGCCTTCCCTTAAAGAGACTTGCACTGGACTGTGATGAGACCAAGAAATAAACCTCTTAAAAAGAAAAAAAATAAGAAGAAATAAAAAACAAACAAACAAACAAAAAGAAATAAACCTCTTGAAAAGCCCTTGATGGAATTCCTCAGTGGTCCAGTGGTAAAGAATCCACCTTCTCATGCGGGGAACTTGGGTTCGATCCCTAGTTGGTGAACTAAGATCCCACCTGCTGCCCGTGCACTAACCCCCTCCTGGAAGCTAGAGAAGGCTCTGTGCCATGATGAAGAACCAGCACAGCCAAAATAAAAAAAAAAAAGCTCTTGCGATATTGTGGTTTAGCTGATCTTGATTGTCGGTAGAGTTTCTCCTTTTTATGTGTCAATAGTGATAATTGTTAGCCCAATTTGCTCTTTAGCAGTGAAACCTCAAAAATAACAAAATTATTTTTCACATCATGCTGAAGTGGTAGAAAAAAAAATAATACTAAGACTTTCATGCTTACTTTGTTTTCTGAGATTGCAAATGGACATACGTTTTGTATCCAAGCTCTTTATTAAGAAACTCTACTGCTAGAGAAAATAAGTCTTTCCTCTACAAAAAGTACCCTAATAGCAAAGACAGGAGGAGTTAGAGATGGCTGCATTCCACAATCACAGCCTCAGGCCCTTTCTTCCATCAGGTTATCTGTCATATTTATGGCTGACCTAAAATCCCATCTCTTTTTGAATAGCCAGAATGGCCATGTATTGAGTAGAAATTTTAGTGCTTCTTCCCTCTTCTTTCTATATTTGAGTGTTTCTGTCTTCACTTTCTTAACTTTTAGTTGTTTGAAACTCCTGTTTTTCACATTCACCCTAGCTAGAAACACTAATGCATTAGAAAAATTTTAACTATTCCTATTTGAAAATCACTTCCTCTTTTGGAAGCTTGAATAATTTCTAAATCAGCAAGGCATGCATAACAAATAGGGGAAATACTGCAGAATGCAGTTTTATGACCCCTCTGGTTCATTCTCACCATGGAGAATTCCATTCTCAACAGTGGATACGTCTGCTGGAACATAGTAAGATAAAAGAACATAAGAAAGAAGCCTTTGTAATAATGACATATTTCAAATGATTTAACATACTGGCCATGTGCATATATATCTGAACAAAATACTTTCAGAATTAGAAATAAAGTTTGAAACTCAGTAGTGCTGTATTCGTGTGACTAAATTTGGCACCAGATGGCCAATTATTAAGAAAGTGGCATAAAGTAGTACTAGTCTACTAATCACAATCACCCTAAGTCGACCCTTGGTACTGATAGAATGTCACATCCAGCTGTGTCCATAGTGCCAAAGAAAATGCAGTACTTGGAAAGAGTTTAGAGGAGAGTTACAAATTTGATTAAAGGGAAAGATAACAAGACCTATTTGTACAAAGAAAATCTGTAAAGTATCTAAACCTCAGTTTCCAAGTATCTAAAAGGCTTTGCTTCTTTTCTTTGTGGGAGAAGAACAAAAGATGGATTCAGTTTTCACTCTTGAAACTTGAGTTAGACAATGGACTAGGAAGTGCTGCAGGGGAGGGTGGCAGGCATCTCTGTAGCTTATCTACCCTGCAGTTCTAAAGAGTGTGTCTCTAGGAATACTGCTCTTTTCTCATCATGCAACCTACCTCTTAATTCAAATTACTCTCTACTTCTTCTAAGGATAAGCCCCTCTCCCTAAATAGTTGAGTATTATTAAAAGGAAGTTGCCCCTCCCTTGCCTTTTCCTTGTTAAGTCAAAGGTGGGCAGAACTGATAATCTAGAGCTAGGAAGAATTAATGAAAATCAAAATAGTGGCAAATATTTCATGATTCCTGACTAGCTTTTGTCTATCATCCCAGTGGATACTGAGCATGATCTTACAAGGTAGAGCTTCAAGGCAAACACCATTATTCTCATTTTACGGATTCAGAAATTGAGGCAAGAAGAGGTTAAATAATTTGTTTAAAGTTGTGGAGCTAGGAGCTAAAACCAGGCAGTGTGATTTTAAAATCACTTAATCTTACTACTATACCATATTGGCAATGCTACATAATCTCTGGGAACGGGAAGTGTCAACCAACTCTGCACTTCTGGTCATTCTTGAACTAGGTTTGTCTCTCCAAAGAGACTTTGAGTGGGAGACCTTTATAAGATACAGGAGGCTGAATCATGAAAAGGTTTAGTGTTTTAGGCACTGGTCTTAAAAACTGGGCAAAATATCAAGCAGTGTCCAGGAATTTAGATTAGTGGTTAAGCACTGGGAAATTGCCTGGGGATAACATAGATCAGAGACAAAGCATGGATCAAATAAAAACTGTGTGTCTTGTAATTTTGTTACCATCAGATCAAAAAGCCACATTTTATAATTCAGACAGCTGTGGGTTTATATTTCCCTTGATTATTCTATTTTTTTGGCTTTTCGTGGTGTTGGAGAAGACACTTGAGAGTCCCTTGGACTGCAAGGAGATCCAACTAGTCCATTCTGAAGGAAATCAGTCCTGGGTGTTCATTGGAAGGAATGATGCTAAAGCTGAAACTCCAGTACTTTGGCCACCTCATGCGAAGAGTTGACTCATTGGAAAAGACTCTGATGCTGGGAGGGGTTGGGGGCAGGAGGAGAAGGGGACAACAGAGGATGAGATGGCTGGATGGCATCACTGACTCGATGGGTGTGAGTCTGAGTGAACTCCGGGAGTTGGTGATGGACAGGGAGGCCTGGCGTGCTGCGATTCATGGGGTCGCAAAGAGTTGGACATGACTGAGCGACTGAACTGAACCGAACTGAACTGATTATTCTGTCTTTTTGGCTTTTCATAACTTTTCAGTTCAGTTCGGTTCAGCTCAGTCACTCAGTCATGTCCGACTCTTTTCGACTTGACTGTCTTCAGCTCAAATTAATCTCATGCCAGAGAGGCAGGTTTTGGGGTGATATACTCTGAACCCCTTGAACCTCTGTTATAGATCTATTAGAACTGAACAATGTTGAACTTGCCAATCAATAAATATAGTACATGTCTCCAATTAGGTCTTCTTTATTTTAACTCAGTGATGTTTTGCTGTTTTTCAAAACAAGTATTGTACATTGTTGTTAAATATGTGCATAATTCAAGGATTTTTCTTTTTTACTGTAAATGGGTTCAAACTGACTTTGACAGGCTCAGTGGTAAAGTCAATGTCAGGTAAAGTGGCTGTCAATGCAGGGTGTACAAGTTTGATCCCTGATTCAGGAAGATCCCACATGCCTTGGGGCAACAAAGCCTGTGTACCCCCACTATTGAGCCTGTGCCCTAGAGCCTGTGAGCCACAATTTCTGAAGTCCACGCACCCTTGAGCCCACACTCCACAGCAAGAGAAGCCACCACAGTGAAAAACCCACACCCCTCAACTAGAGAGTAGCCCCAGCTCACCAGAACTAGAGAAAAATCCACACAGCAACAAAGATCCAGCATAGCCAAAAATAAATAAATAAAATTATTTTCTTAAAAAAGAAGACAAACTGATTTTGTATTGGTGGAGTCTCTGTAAAATCCATTTCAAGGAGTACGGGAATTCATAATTCATTCCTAATTGTCAAGAAGAATATTACTAAAAATTCAGTTACCACATTATGTTCAAATATAAAATTAGAATAAAATGAAAAATCAATCTAAGCTAATCTGCCCTTAAAATTACATAGATTTCCCCCCCCTTTAATTCTTGCTGGTAAATAAAGACTTTTTAAAAACTGAAGAGAAAACATAGAATTAAAATTATAGAGAATCAGCTCTCCACAAGTCACACTTAGGAAAAACAAGAACTACCGCATATTTTACTTGAAATGGCTTACTCGGAGGGAAAAAAAAAGCAGATCACCTTCATAATTATATTTCACTTAGAACAAACTTAACATGAGTTTGTAGGATATGCTTTCAGTATCCTTCTGAGCAGCTATGAACAAAAATTAAAAGCCACAAACAGTGAAAAGTATTTTGTGCTGTGTCCATACATGTAATACAGTGGTAAAGAACATGAATTTGGAGTCAGAGAGCAGTATTATTACCTTCTCCATAAAGTTCTGGTGAGTGTTGAGTGAGAAATTGTGTGAAAAAGTCTTCAGACAGTG
>SJYA01002726.1:4032157-4043662 GCA_006410615.1 Neotragus moschatus
CTCAGCTTTCTTTATAGTCCAACTCTCTCATCCGTACATGACTACTGGAAAAACCATAGCTTTGACTAGATGGACCTTTGTCAGCAATGTCTCTGCTTTTTGATTTGCTGTTTAGGTTGGTCATAACTTTTCTTCCAAGGGGCAAGTGTATCTTAATTTCATGGCTGCAGTCACCATCGGCCGTGATTTTGAAGCCCAAGAAAATAAAGTCTCTCATTGTTTCCATTATCTTTCCTGGTGACTCAGACGGTAAAGCATCTGCCTACAATGCAGGAGATCAGGGTTCAATCCCTGGGTACAGAAGATCTCCTGCAGAAAGAAATGGCACCCCACTCCAGTATTCTTGCCTGGAAAATCCCATGGATGGAGAAGTCTGGTAGGCTACAGTCCATGGAGTAGCAAAGAGTTGGACGTGACTGAGTGACTTCACTTTCACTTTCACATTACTGTTTCCATTGTTTCCTCCTCTATTTGCCATGAAGACAGGATGCCATGATCTTAGTTTTTTGAATGTTGAGTTTTAAGCCAACTTTTTCACTCGCCTTTTTCACTTCCTCAAGAGGCTCATTAGTTCTTCACTTTCTGCCATAAGGGTGGTATCATCTGCATATCTGGGATTATTAATATTTCTCTGGGCAATCTTGATTCCATCTTGTGCTTCATCCAGCCTGGCATTTCATGTGATATCAGTTCAGTTCAGTTCAGTTCAGTCGCTCAGTCATGTCTGACTCTTTGCAACCCCATGAATCGCAGCACGCCAGGCCTCCCTGTCCATCACCAACTCCCGGAGTTCACTCAGACTCATGCCCATCGAGTCAGTGATGCCATCCAGCCATCTCATCCTCAGTCGTCCCCTTCTCCTCTTGCCCCCAATCCCTCCCAGCATCAGAGTCTTTTCCAATGAGTCAACTCTTCGCATGAGGTGGCCAAAGTACTGGAGTTTCAGCTTTAGCATCATTCCTTCCAAAGAAATCCCAGGGCTGATCTCCTTCAGAATGGATTGGTTGGATCTCTGTCACGTGATATATACAAATAGAAATAAGCAGGGTGACAATATACAGCCTTGATTTAATTCCTTTCCCAGTTTGGAACTAGTCTGTTGTTTCATGTCCAGTCCTAACTGTTGCTTCTTGACCTGAGCACAGATTTCTTTGGAGGCAGGTGAGGTGGTCTGGTATTCCCATCTCTTTAAAAAATTTCCACAGTTTGTTGTGACCCACACAGTCAAAGGCTTTGGCATAGTCAATAAAGCAGAAATAGATGTTTTTCTGGAACTCTCTTGCTTTTTCAGTGATCCAACAGATGTTGGCAATTTGATATCTGGTTCCTCTACCTTTTCTAAATCCAATGTGACACCTGGAAGTTCACAGTTCATGTGCTGTTGAAGCCTGGATGGAGAATTTTGAACATTACTTTGCTAGGGTGTGAGATGAGTGCAATTGTGTGGTAGTTTGAGCATTCTTTGGCATTGCCTTTCTTTGGGATTGCAATGAAAACGGACCTTTTCCAGTCTTGTGGCTACTGCTGAGTTTTCCAAATTTGCTGGCATATTGAGTGCAGCACTTTCACAGCATCATCTTTCAGGATCTGAAATAGCTCAACTGGAATTCCATCACCTCCACTAGCTTTGTTCATAGTGATGCTTTCTAAGGCCCACTTGACTTCACATTCCAGGATGTCTGGCTGTAGGTGAGTGATCACACCATCGTGGTTATCTGGGTCATGAAGATCTTTTTTGTATAGTTCTTCTGTATATTCTTTCCACCTCTTCTTAATATCTTCTGCTTCTGTTAGGTCCGTACCATTTCTTTCCTTTGTTGTGTCCATCTTTGCATGAAATGTTCCCTTGGTATCTCTAATTTTCTTGAAGAGCTCTCTAGTCTTCCCCATTCTATCGTTTCCTCTATTTCTTTGCATTGATTACTGAGGAAGGCTTTCTTATCTCTACTTGCTATTCTTTGGAACTCTGAATTCAAATGAGTATATATCTTTCCTTTTCTCCTTTGCCTTTCTCTTCTTTTCTCCGCTATTCATAAGGCCTCTTCAGACAACCATTTTGCCTTTTTGCATTTCTGTTTTCTTGGGGATGGTTTTGATCATGGCCTCTTGTACAATGTCACAGACCTCCATCCATAGTTCTTCAGGCACTCTGTCTATTAGATCTAATCCCTTGAATCTATTTATCACTTCCACTGTATGATATAAGGGATTTGTTTTAGGTCATACCTGAATGGTCTAGTGTTTTTCCTTGCTTTCTTCAATTGAATTCTGAATTTGACAATCAGGAGTTCATGATCTGAACCACAGTCAGCTCCCTGTCTTGTTTTTGCTGACTGTATAGAGATTCTCCATACATGTATAGGACAAGTCTGTTCTGATTTCTCCCACCAAAGACCTTAATTGAGGCAAGAAAAATAACACAGAAATACCTTTAGATTTCAGTAGTCAGCTGGAAAGGGATGGGGTGTAGGGAGAGGAGAGAGATTGATGATGTAGAAGCAAACAAACAATAACTCTTTCTCTTTGGACTACAACTTGAGAAAGAAAAGCCCAGAAAAGAGCAAATAAAGGCCAGACCTGAGACTCCTTCTAATCCATAACAATAGTAAGAAGCAGACTCTTTCTTAAGGGTCTTCATTTCTGGTGTGTTGGATCTCAAAGTCACTATTCTGCTTCATTTCAAGACCCAAAATGAAGACTAAGAGTTTTCCTTAAAAATATAGCTCATCAGGCTTCCCAGGAATTAGGAATCCCCCAGGAGAAATGGTTCACCTTCACTTAAGGCTAACAATAAGTCAATTGTTTATATCCAGTGTCCCACATACAAAGATTAGAGGATGAATCTGAAAGAGTTTAGGGAAAGCAATGCATTTGCAGTAGTCTTTATAGGAAAAGCAGTGAACAAGATCATGTTTTATGTAGGCAAATTTAGCCTCTTTTAGTATGAAAAATGGCCTGCCATGCAACATAAACAATCTTCCATACAGCTACTTTTAAAAGAACATCCATTTATCTTTCATCATATTTTATTATTGCTGCATTTTATTGTAAACATTATGAGCAAAATCATTTACAAGGAACAGAATAAAGAAAGTAACACTCAGTCATGAGAGGCAGTGATGAAATGCTGATACAAACTTTGTGTGTGAATGCAAATATTCATGTCTTTCATTATCAGTCTTTGCATGTTCTAGGTTAATGGATTTCCTTGTGTAGACGTTCTATCAGAGATGCTTGTCACTTTTTTACAACTCTCAGAGTTCTTTTCTGAGTCAAGCAGTGTGCCAATTACTGGTCCTGACACATCCTACTGGTTTTATTGCAATTTTCTTTCATTTAATTACATTGACTTGAGCATCTCTTTGGAACCAAAGGAAGACATGCTTTTGGCATCTAAACCATTTTTTATCACAGACGCTTAGTTTCAAGTCAATAAAAATCTTAACAATGACTATAAAATGCTAGCTTTTCCCATACACCCCAAACTAAACTTTCAGAAAACCTAGGAAAAAGAAAAAGAAAAAACAGAAAAAACTGAATGTAGTCTCTGAGCCCATCATAGCAGGAAAATTGTTCACGATTGAAAACCAGCACTTCTGAGCATGGCATGCCCGTGGGGTCTGTGAGCAGCTCGACCTCCCGTGTTCCCTGCTACCTAGTGCTGTTTCTCCTGACTCGTGACCACTCTACACCTTCCAGAGGTCTTCTACTCCCCTCCAGAAAACTGAGACTTTCCCAGAAGAATCCTGTGAGTTGGCTCCGAATTTATTTTCACACCCACTACCCACCAAAGTCAGCTATTTACTGAATGCCTACTATGTTGGAGGCATTATGCTAAGTACCCAGGATACAGTAAGACATAGTCACAGGTGAGAGAGGCACAAATGATATCAGAATTACAATGATGTGATGAAGTTTCTTATGTAGGGGTGTGCGTGTGCTCAGTTACTCAACTGTGTCTGACTCTTTGCCACCCATGGGCTATGGGTGGCAGGCTCTTCTGTCCATGGAATTTTCCAGGCAAGAATGCTGGAGTGGGTTGCCATTTCCTACTTTCATAGGCTAGGAGGTCAGCATGTATGGTGTCAGCCTGGAGGTGTCAGCCAGTGGTGCTGGTTTGAGGAACTGTGAGTGACTGTATGATTGAATGAAGAGAGCTTTAAGAGTGGAGACAGATGAGATAGGAAAACAGGTAATTGGTATGGGGACTACATGAGTTATGGGAGGTGATCAGATGCAACTTTATTTTTCCTACCAATGACCCTTTCAAATCTCTTTAGTGGAAATAACATAAATGCTCCACTCATAAGATAATGAGTAAAGTGTGATTGGCTCATATGATATAATATAGCAATATAGAGTCAATTTCATCTTTATATCTATCAAAATGCATAAATCTTAAACGTGCAATAAAGCAAGTTGCAGGTACCACTTATTTAACTTTTAACACAGGATTACATATTTTAATGAAAGCATAAAAACATGACCTAAATAAGTGCATACTTATATATGAGATCAATAACAATGTTATAAACTGTGAAGCATCGATAGGGTAGATGGAGTAAAAAACAAAAATGATGTCATTTTAAGTTTCTTTTTTTAAATATGACAAATAGAAATTCCAAAATGTGATCAGTTCTTAATTCTGAATGATAGATACATAGGTATTTGTAACTCTATGTATAGTTCTTTATTTTGAATAATTTAAAAATATTTTATATTGGAGGAGTTTAATGTTTAGAAAATAAAAAATACTTAATAGTTACTCTGACAATAGTACAGAGGATAAACTAGAACAAGTAGAAAATATAGGTAAGGAGATTGGTTGGAGGCTACTCAAGATAATGTATATATATATATTGGAGAAGGTGATGGCACCCCACTCCAATACTCTTGCCTGGAAAATCCCATGGATGGAGGAACCTGGTAGGCTGCAGTCCATGGGGTCGCTAAGAGTCGGACGCGACTGAGCGACTTCACTTTCACTTTTCACTTTTATGCATTGGAGAAGGAAATGGCAACCCACTCCAGTGTTCTTGCNAGTTGGCCCAGTGGGGGCTCCAGAGCCAGGACATGTTGAGGATATTCGATGTTTACCTTCAGTACAATGGCAGTAGCAAACCAGGGATTGGTTTAGACAGGGGAGTGACACATTTATATTTGTCTTTTAAAGATCATTTGTGTTTACTTATAGAAAAAAGTTTGGTTGGGGCTAAAGGAAAAAGAAGAAAACAGTTAACATGTTTTTATAATAAATGAGTGAAGCTTTTGTTCTTTGATGATGCCAAGTTTTAGCAGAATTCTAAGTACCTCTGGAGATTAAATAAAGAACAGAACAGGAGACAAGAAATTTGACAGAATGCAAGTGACAGAACTCATTAAAAATCAGGAAATTGCTTTATACTGAATTAAGATGAGTGCCTTTGGCTTAATCTATGCTCTTCTCTTCTAACTGGATTTATTTTGCCCCACAAAAGCACACTGAAGTAGCCTGCCCCCATTCCTATTCTCTCTTCCATTGTGTCTCTCTTTCCTTGTCACTGTTTATGTCTCTATGCCAAGGCTTATGGTGGCATTCAACCTTGGAGTTCCCGTTTTCATCCCCGCACAGGTTCCCATTGTGCACCAGAGCATGGTTGGAGGGAAACTCTAATTGCGTAGAGTTTGGCCAGGCACTGATTTTTTAGCTTTTTGTCCCCGCCTTGAGTAGCTGGTCCATTGGCTTCAGTCCATTTCCTAATGGAGAGGTGTCAGCTTCACAAAGGCATCACCTCGATTGGCACTAATTACCACCTTTCAGAGCCATCATCACTCAAAGACTCAAGACAGAAAGGTCAGCAGGAAAATGAACTTCCACTGACACCTTCTGGGGTGGTCTCTGGCTTCTGACCATGCAGAGAACAAGGGCTAATGGGGAACAGACCTTTCCGCCTTTCTGCTCTTAGGCTCCATGTTTCTTGAGAAATCTGCCTTTGGTTCACCAGTCCTCAGCTCATGAGATGACTGAACTCACGGCAGAGCTCAGTCTTGTCAGGATTCCGCCCCTGTCTGTTTCTCAGTGATTCCTGGTCTCTCCACCTCAACCTTCACTGCCAACCTCCAGAGGCTTCTAACTGCACATGGTCCTGGTAAAGGAGGTGACAGTGGGACTTCCCTGATGGTCCAGTGGCTCAGATTCCATGCTCCCAGTGAAGGAAGGCCCAGGTTCGATCCCTCGTCGGGGAACTAGATTCTACATACTACAACTAAAAGCCCCCACAAGCCGCAATGAAGATCAAAGATTTCATGTGCCTCAACAAAGACCTGGCGCAACCAAATAAGAAGAAATATTTTTTTAAAGAAAGGAGGTGTCAAGGCCCCTCCTGGTGTACAGCGACAGCAACAGCCTCAGCCAGAGGCACAATGACAGAAGAGAAGTAAGTGGTGATCATTTTCCTCCTGATACTAAGTTCATTAAGACAAGCATTTGGCAATCTTCATTAGCATGTCAAATAAAATGATAGGAAAACATCAGAACTGTTATCAAAATATTAATGAATATTTACAGAGAACAGACAAGCTGGAAAGTACCTTAGGTATCAATTTGTGTAAATTCGTGAAACTTTCTTTTTTTATAAGTTTTATATTGTAAAAGTCAAATATGTCCATCAAAGATTTGGGAAATGATGCAAAAAGTGCTCCCAAAACTAAATTAAATGATTTATAGAATAGTAGTCTTACTATTTAGAGATAACTACTGTTAACATTTTATTTTCTTCTAATAATAAATGCAGTTTTCTTTCTATGACTGGATTCATGACTCTGAAATTAGAAATGCTTCCTCTCTCTACAAAGAGAGTACTTTTTTTTAAATTATGACCAGATGATGACTTTTATTATAAAATACTGAGATGAATCCAAAGGGTCTCCCTTTCCTTTGAGTCCTATCTTATTGCAAATGCTAAGCGATACTCGGCTAATATACATACCAATTCCTTCCTCCACCCAAAGATGGGCCTATTCAACTGTCCCCACACACACACACATCTGTGGGTGACACATGGGTTGCCTTCTACTGGCAGCTGAGCAAAAACACTAGAAAGCAGTCATGCTCCAAGGCATGTGGCATCCTCTTGAACCAGGACTGGAACTGGTGTTTTCTGCATTGCTAGGTGGACTCTCCAGTACAGAGCCACCAGAGAAGGCCATGTAGTCTGTGCCTTTAACCATCACAGAAGAACTCCTATAGAGATGCTCACAGCATCATGGTGATACTGAAGCTGCAGAACAGTCTAGTGTTATAGATAAAAGGAAGAGGTTCCAAATCAAAAACTGAGAATGACTTAGAAATTCAGGTTTTACTCAACTCTGAGATAAAAACCATACTTAGAAAAAATGAGTGAGATAATTACTTCAGGTCATGCTTAATTCCATTTTAAAATTAGTATCATCCATTGCAATGGCAAATTATAATATTATATAACACTTAGGCATATCTTTTTTCATGTTTTTTGATTGAAAAAGAATAAATCAATTAGAAAAGCATGCTGAGTTTGTCTTGGCTAATTCCCCAAGGAAAGGCCATAACCAAGGCCTCAGATCACAAACTACTAGAGTCAGGTAGTGGGAACACCATGGACTTGGGATTTGAAGTCCTGCTCCACCATTTGCTAGGTGAGTTATTTACTAGGTGAACCTTATTCATCTTGAATTCTTTACAAAGGGAAATGGAATAAAATCTCCTTTGCAGTGTTTTGCTGAGGATTAAAAAAGATGGTGTCAGTAAAGTGCCTGGCAACATAAGTTGGTTAAGAATTGGTAACTTTTATCATCTGTTCCTCTTCATAACAGTTCATTGAGTTTGAAACATAGTACCCAAAGGGGAAAGAGCATCTTCACAGTCGTGGCAGTGCAAACCTTGTCACGGTGGGTATGGTAAGAGGAGGGTGACTGCAAAGGGTAGAGAGAAGTAGTTCTTCTCTCCTTCAGCACAATGGCCCTACCAGCCCAGGCGGGGAGCAGCAGCTTGGCCAGCAGGCTAGGAGCTGGCTGGTCTTCTCAGGCCAATTGGGATCAGATAAAAGCAGAGCAGAGAAGGGAAGAGAATCTCTCGCAAATAATATGCTAATCAGCTTCTTTTAAAATCTCTGAATCTTCCCAGGCTCACCCTGAGTCTCCAGTCTATACCCCGGTGTCCCGTGGGGATGCAGATGACGATAGATAATTGGAAATAGGATTCAGCTACGTTATAATATTACAGATTAGAGGTTTGATACAGAAAGGCTGCAGAGTGGTTGAGAATAAAATAATTACAGCCCCCCAGGATCCTGCCTCCGACATCTCCCCTTTGAAGAGCCCAAAGAGCCTTGCCAATATTAATGGGCTGCTCATCCTTGATCCCAACATTGCTAAGAAATGGGAAAGGGACAAAAGGAACAGAGAGGCTCTTCCAGGGCCCTAGTTGGTGAACACCAGTTATTGGGCTCCGAGGAGCACTAACAGCCATGGAAAGGCTCACAAAGTCCATGCCTCCAAATTTCTCGTGGAGACAAAATTCATCTAAGAGCTAAGTGGCAGACGCCAAGTTATCGTGAAGGAGTTAGGCTTCTCCTGAGAGCTGAATTATGATTGTAGCAGAGTGAGTGAAGCTTGATTTTTTTTTTTTTTAGACTATTAAGAAGTGCTGCTTGAACTTTTCTGAGAGGCGAGGGTGCAAACTTGCCTGAGAAACCCAGGGACCTGTGAATGAAGGCACTAAAGCTCCAATACTTCCTCTCTGAAATTCAGTTATTGAAATCTGAGGTGAACTAAGGGTCAGTGGGTGACCACAGCTGCGATCCGGGGACAAGGAAGCCTCTGAAACAGAACTAATACTTAGAAAGAAAAATGAGAAAGAAAGGAGAGTGGCCTGACCCCAACTCCACCCTCCCTTCCCCTCAGCCTCCACCTTCCCTCCCCTAAGCTGCACCTCCCCTCCCACTCCACCACCCTGCCCCCTCTTGCTTCCTGAGCCAACTGGTTGACGGAAGTAACAGAGAATCGTATCCTCTAGCGGGCAGTCTGGAGCCTTGGGATGTGGTTGCGAGGGTGTCTAAAATGGTGCCACTGCGAATTAGCCCCAGGTTGGTGTGTTACCCTCCGCACTCAGAGTAGCACCAAAGGGTGAGAAGTGAATGATCCTCCTTTTTTTCCTCCTGAAGAACTTCTGTAGCCTGAGGGATCTTCACTGAATCTTGGTGGACAGGAAGCAGAGTCCAGCCATACCACCTTGCAGGATGTGGAGCTCACGGGTCTGCAGACCCTGTTGGCTAAAGCTGCGTTCAGTTTACATAGAAGCTTAACAGCTGAGGGAGTGTTCGTCTCTGCCTGGATCTGCTAAGAAAGACTGGTTTTCCTACAGATCTGAAGAGCAGTGGGCTTGAGAGTTGTATTTTCTGAGGCCAGCTGGGGAGTGGGCATTTCTATCCCCAAACTACAAATAGTTTAAACGTTAAACTTAGTACACATTAAACCGCTTCAACAAAAGAAGAGACGCGGAGCGTTCCTGTGGTTCAGAGCTTGCGCTCTGTGGTTAGACACACCTGATTTAGAATTCTGTTTCCATCACCGAGTAATAGCTCTATGTCCTTGACCAAAGGTTCAGACTCGCTCAGCTCTGTTTCCCCATCTGTTATTATCCTCAAATGGGGACAACAGTGATACCTATATCCCATAGAGTTGTTATGAGAATTAAATACGGTAAGTCATGCAAGGGGTGTGGCACCTAGTAAGCCTCAGTAAGTGTTAGATTTAACAAACCCATCTAGGCACCAAGGTCATTCCATGGGAGGAAAACTGAATTTGAAAAGTCCCTCCAGTGGACCCAGCAATTTGAGTGTAATAGTAAGTATACTTCACCAACACTGAGAGAATCATGCTGAGAAATAATGAGCAGTTTGGTGAGAAAAAAGCAAGTAAGTTTGGGACAGGCCCAGAACATTTTGAAGGACTCGGATGGTGAGTGGATTTAAACAGAACTCAAGGCGTCCTGTTTCCAAAATGACTGTGCCATTTGTGGAATAATTTTTGACTCTCCTTAAAGATTTTCAGTTTTGTACAAGAACATTCCCTGTTTTAGTTTTTCCTCCATTTGTTCCTCCCTTCCCCCCAGTCTCCCCAGTGGATTGCTCCTTCTCATCTTTCCGTTTAAATTCTCATTTGAAAATAATAATGTGTGCAACTGTTCACTTGGTATTTTGGTCCAACATGCTCCACTTCTGACACGGGAATGCCTTCCTGTGAAACGTGTCACAGGACAGGCAACGCCTCTCAGGATGGTGGTGGAAGAGATAAAACTTCATACATTAGGAATCTTCTTGACAGGCCTTACTAGGCCTGAGTCCAAGATGAAGCTGAGAAAAAATGAAAAGGGATTTGGCTGACAAAGCAGATGACAGGCAGGGAGAGCCAGTGAAAGGGAATTGGCCAATGGCAAGAGGGGAATTGGCAGGGCTTTGTGAACCCCTTGCTGAAAACCCATAAACCTCAGATTGTCCGTCTGGCGCATTGGTCCTCTGAGGCACATCTTTTTTGCCTGTGGAAGGTGCCTGCCAGGAAGCTGCACCTCAGGGGGCGCCTTTGGAAGAGTGGGTCGGGTCTGGATTGGTGCCCAACACCAAGTGGATGGGGATGAGAAGAAACCACTTACAATGAGATCTCAGGGCCGGGAGATGGGGAGCCACTCCTGTGGCTGACACTTGTGAGTCAGAGTGATGGGAAAAGAGGTTGAGAAACAGAGGAAGAGGACGGGATGCTGGGGAGGGAGGAGGTGGGAAGTGGCACTGTTTATTCAGTCAGAGACTGTCAGGGCCTGCCTGCTTCTGTGACGGGTCCCCCCCCTTGCAATTACTCATCCGCTCTTTCGAAACTCAAGTCCACCTTCTTCCAGGTGAATAATCCACTCCTCTGGGTGTCCTGAATGAGCACTTACCCTCAGGAGTAAACTCTCTCCGGAGGAAAGTCTGTTTGCATGCAGGATTGCCATGGGCTGAGCCGATGCCTGAAAGCAGGACTGATCCTCCTGTGACCTTCTCGTAGAGCCCTCCAGAGCTTCCTGACTGGCCTTTTCCTCTTGTCTTGGCGTCGTACCTTTTGGTGCCAGGCATCCAGAACTCCACTTCCAGCCTTCTCTTGTGGGCCTCCCACTCAATTCTTTCCTTCCAGAGAGCTTCCTGGCTTATGACCCATATTTCCAGCTTCTCCCCTACCCAGATTTGCTTGACGATGTTTCCTTTCCATGGAGAATTAGCAGGGAAAAGTGCGTGCTAAGGTGTTAATAAGCAGCAATAATTTGGTGTGATAAACTCAGTCAGAGCATAATGCCTAACCAAGTGCTCCCTAACCTTTTCTCATGTCTGGCACACAACAGAAAATGGTAATAACATTCCCATTGTTGCTGTCTAGTCCCTCCGTTGTGTCCAACTCTTCAGCAACCCCATGGACTGTAGCCTGCCAGGCTCCTCTGTCCATGGAATTTCCCAGGCAAGA
>SJYA01002726.1:4048743-4100691 GCA_006410615.1 Neotragus moschatus
CCCACCCACCCGTGCCTCTTCCCGTTGTCTCCAGGGCTCATTTTCCATTTTCCTTGTTTCTTGTAGTAGCACACAGTCATCCCAGTCACCTTGTACTCTAAATTCTGAAACATGTGTGACTCTTGACTTCTTTTCCATTCCTTTCTCTGACATATCACTATTTACTGAATTCTTAAACTTTAATCCCATAGATTCTGTATCTGAATTGTCTCTAGTAAGACTCTTCTTTCCATATCCACTACTATAATTCAGCCTCTCATTATTTTTGTCTCACAATAGCCCATGCCTGACAATCCTCCTTCAAATGCCGTTAAGTTAAAACACCCTTGACACCAAGACTCAGGAGAGCGTCCCTGTTTGGCAGCCCTTCACGTGTGTTGTCACAGACAATCGCTGGCAAGTATAGTGTATCCCCCTGCAACTCCACTTGGAGGGGAGATCTGGCAGCTGGTACCTGGTTTCACCTGGATTTCTTTCCATGCACTTTTCTCTATGGATTTTAATCTGGATCCTTTCCCTTTAGTAAACCGCAACTGTCAGCATCACAGTTTTTGAGTCTTTTGAGTGCCAGCAAATCATTGAGCTCAAGGGTAGTCTTGAGGCTTTCCAAAGCATCACATCACGTGCAGACTTTAGAACTTTAACTTATAAATTGCTGGTGACTACTTCACAACTGGTTACAGCCCACCAGCAAATCCTAACATGTGGGTTGTACTTTGTGAGGGGAGGGAATATGCCTTTCTATTTATTCTCTGATGATTCCATGTACACAAAGCATCCTTCTCATTTTGATTTTGCCTCCCAGGTAAGTCTGTCATTTAAAAAATGAGCTGATTTTAGGGACTTTCAAAAAGTTTGGCCCCTTATTTATGGATGCTGCTGCTGCTGCTGCTAAGTCGCTTCAGTCGTGTCCAACTCTGTGCGACCCCTTAGATGGTAGCCCACCAGGCTCCCCTGTCCCTGGGATTCTCCAGGCAAGAACACTGGAGTGAGTTGCCATTTCCTTCTCCAATGCATTAAAGTGAAAAGTGAAAGTGAAGTTGTTCAGTTGTGTCTGACTCTAGCGACCCCATGGACTGCAGCCTACCAGGCTCCTCCATCCATGGGATTTTCCAGGCAAAAGTACTGGAGTGGGGTGCCATTGCCTTCTCCATTATTTATGGATATCTCCTGATAAATCAGTAAGACGACTTCTGATTATGACTTGGGTTACCGTAAAGATTGCCACATGGAGAAAATTTCCTGAAACAGGCTAAAGAAAGCTTTTCTGCCAGTGGGATGGTTGTATATTTTATTTAATTAATTTTGTTTACATCCTTGAGTCTCATGCAAACTAAGGTTTATATTTATTGATATGCATAATTCTTATCGTGTGATCACCAGGCACTGCCAATAACGAGATTCTGAGCTTTTGAGGGAGGGGTGGATGCTCACATGAAGCTACCTGATTGAAGGCCTCTGACTGAGCGGCTGAACTGAACTGACCCAAATGTGAGGGCATGTTGGGCCCCAGTGGTCCTTCCTTAGACTGCAGCACCACTATTTCCATCTCTGTTATATCTCTCAATTTCTACATAACTCATGTCTCTTTCAAAAAATAAGATGTAATCTTGAAACAAGTGAGTTTTGCTAGATGGTTCTTGTCTCCATGTTCAGATGATTCTGAGAGAATTGAACTTATTTATTCAACAAATGTGATTTACCCCAGATCCCTACAGCTGGACAAAAAGACAGTATGAGAGTTTTTCCTTATAACATTGTGCCTTGCCAACTATTCTCCTGGTACTAGAAAATTGATCTTTTTCTAACTCTAGCAATTCTGTCTTCTGGGGTACACTTCTCAAACTTTAATGTGCCTGTGAGTCACTTGGAGGTTTCTGTTAAAATTCAGGCTCCAATTCCACAGGTTTGGGCTGGAGCATGACATGTTGCATTTTTTAAAGCCCTCAGATGATGCTAGTACTGTTGGTGGACCACACTTTGAATGCATGGGGTAGAGCAAGTCTCTGGGGAACAGACATAGGTAGACCAGGTGGTCACTTATACCACTGGGATTGAAGGGACAGAAATTAAGACTTTGGTCCACTGCCAAGTACCCATCCCACAACCTGTCATTCTACCATCATGGTTTTATGCCTTTATCTGATGAAATTTTCCCAGTCCCAGGAATCCTATGTTAAAATGTAAATATTCTTTGATAAAAACATACATTATGTCGAGCTATTACTTTAGCAGGGATCTCTTGAAGCCTGTTGAAAACAAAGATGGCAGTTGGGCTATGAGAGAGGGTGTTGACTTTTTAGCAGTTCAGAAAGAGATGCTGTTCAAAAGGAAGGAATATCAGATAGGAATGCTTTTAGTTGCACGTGACAGAAAACCCAATTAAAGGTGATTCAAGCAATACAGACATTTATTCATCTCAGCAAATAAGAAGTTCAGCAGTTAAGTGCTCAATCATATCATCAAGAAATCAGGTTCTTTCTGTCTCCTAACAGCCAGTTTCTTTTTTAAAAATGTATTTACTTATTTTAATTGGAGGATAATTACTTTACCATATTGTGATGGTTTTGCCATACATTAATATGAATCGGCATAGGCATACATATGTCCCCCATCCTGAACCCATCTTCCACCTCCCTGCCCACCCCATCCCGCCAGGTTGTCCCAGAGCACCAGCTTTGGGTGCCCTGCGTCATGCATCAAACTCGCACTGGTTATCTATTTTATATTTCAGTGCTATTGTCTCAAATCGTCCTACCCTCTCCTTCTTCCACTGAGTCCAAAAGTCTATTATTTACATCTGTAACAACCAGCTTCTTCATCTTTGGTTATTCACTTTTTATCCTTGTGTTTATTGCATCATGACCCCAAGATGATGGCTGCAGTTTCAGGCATCACTTGCACTTTGAAAATGGAAGGAAAGGAAAACAGCTTTGCAAGTGACATCTGTGCCTTTTACTAGGACAGCAAACTTCTTAGCAAAACCTTCAAGCCTTCCTTTAAACTGGAAACGGGGGTGAGGTTACCCTGGGCTTAGAGTAACCATGACTCACTCTCCTGAGGTTAGGAGGGGGGCCTGCCCTTCCCGTTAACTAAGCAAATCCACCTAATATAAGATCGGGGAGTGCAATGTGGGCCAAACAGCACTGAGCAGACTACAAGGAGTGCCTGCCCAGGGAAGAAACCAGTTCATACTTGTGAGGAAGGCAGCAGAGCACCAATACTCAATTTCATCAGTGTCTCAATTCGAGCCAGGCCCAGCCTTCCCACACTTATCCTATATCTCCCCATGACTTCTTCATTTTACAGATTAGAACTCAGAAAAGAATCTTGCCCAAAGCCACATAGTTTGCAACTGGAGGATTTGGGGTTCGAGTGGGCTCTCTGATTCTAAAGCTCTGCACCCTCACACTAATTCTTCTACATTCAGGTAAGGGTCTTGCTCAGAGCAGTCACCTTGTGAGTTTTAAAAACTTGCTCAAGAGCTCTGCTTTGCTGAAAAAATCTCTACACCCCCTCCTTTGGAATTGCCTTTGGGCCCAGTTACTGGTCACATATACATGTACACACACACACACACACACACACACACACACACACATACACATTGAGAGAAAAGGCTGTATTACGTTAAGGCAGTTACATCTCAGAACCACAGAGTTCCAGATCTGCATTATCAAACATACAGCTCTAACTTGGAACACATATTACCTTTCCCCTTTACCTCTGCCTCTGTTCCACTAGTCATTGTTATCACTTGTCTCTTTCAAAATTATTACAGGTTTATTGAGAAAACTTTAGAACAGAAACAAAAATTCACTCTAGGGCTACAGTCAAGTGTTCAGCTTGTATTTTCCTTCTTCAATTTTCTAGTAATTTTCCTACACTAGATCTCTATTCACTGCAGATACAAAAAGCTTTCCACTATTTCACTGGGTATCTTGTCTGATGGGAATCCAACTCAGGCAATTATAGGATTCTAGTGGAAGGCACCTCATTTGGGCTAGCTTGCCAACTGATTTTTTTCTGCCTCCATTGATTAAATTTCTTTTGAGATGCCTCCAGCAATTAGGCACTCAGACCCTCGAGCAAGGTTCAGTGCTAGGACCCCCAACAGAAACAGATGTCTGGAAACATATCCCATTCTTTTAATTTCAGGCCCCTCAGTTCTGCCTGGTGGGGAAATTACTTGGCTTCTGTTAGTGTTGTTGGTCTTCCTTGGCCTGTGTACACCTGGGCCGGGCTGTCTGTCCCCTTTTCTGAGCTGCAGCCAAGTGTTTGGATAGAAGAGGATGTCCCATCCTCTGGTGCAGTTCTCATAAACACTCATCTCGTACACATCATCCAATCCACATGCTAGATTTGCGCAGCCTTTCAGGAGAAATTAAAAATATGTATAATGCCTTTTCTAAAGTGCTGACTTAGGGTAAAAGGAGAAAGGGAAAGATGAGCATCGGAGGTAGAGAGAGGAAGGAAACCAGTTCTCACTTTGTACTGGGAACAGGCCTAGGCATTTTGGCATACATTATATCTTTCCACCCTCATAAGCCATTATAAGGCATTATTCTTTATATTTTGCAGATGGGGATATTGAGGTTCAGAGAAGCTGAGAAAATTAGCAAGGTCACACAGCTTATAAATGGTAAATCTGGGACTTGAATGGTCCCTCTGAGTCCAGAGCCTCTTTCCATAACGTCTTGATGTTTTGGATGCCTAGGACACTATTTTGGAAAAGGAATGGAAAATAAACTCCATCCTTTTCCTTCTCTTAGAGATTTCAAATTGTCTCAGTGTCTCCCTCAATAACATATAGATGATGATCACTGGGGTAAAACCACTGCTCCGGCATGCTGTGGAAAACCAAGACATGAAATTTTTACTCCTTTAGCTGCAAGATTGGAGCATGGGAATATAGTCCGTGAAGACACAAGCCTAAGATGAATGAAGATAGCCCTAGCTATTCCTTTCCAATACTTCCTTTCCTATTTCCTTCTAAACAAACTTCCCAGGCTCTAAACTCAAAGAATTCTATTCCCTTAGCAGTTCAGGGGTTCAGCCTCTGATCTAGCCAGACCTCTGGCCCAGCTTCAAGTTCCCTCCTCCCATACACAGGCAAAGAGCCAGAGCTCTGCTGGTCTGGGAGTCCCAAAGCCAGGCACAGAGGCAGCCTGCGTTTTTGTGGCTTCCCCTCACACACTTAGGAGCATCCTTCTCTCCTCTACCCTTACCTCCCTTTCAATTCCATTTTCTGACACTATAGCCTCCAAGTCAGCAGCAGCTACAGCTGTTCAGCAGACCTGGCTCTAGAAATGAGTTGTTTGGAAAAAGCACTGATGCTAAAAGCAATTATTGTGTTTCACCTTTCTATACCTCCATCCTATCATCTAGACTCATTAGCACAAGATATGTACCTATACTACGCACACACACATACAAACATACATGCATAATTCAGTTTTATATGAATTAATTTTATGAATTGAGTTTTATATGAAGATACATAATTCTTTGTATTGATGTCTATATCAACAATCCTAGGCCAAGCAAGTCTTCTGTCCTCTGAAGAAGCCCTTTGGGTATTAAGTCTAATTTGATATGATGAGATTGGAGGTTGTGGAGAGAACTTATAGAAAACTCCTTGTGACACTTATCAAAAAACTGGGTCAAGTCCTAGCCCTCCACTGATCATCTAAATGGCTGCAATCTCACTGAGCTTTGACATCTTCCCCTTTTCTGTGGAAACTGCAATCTCTCCTTAACACTGTGTGGGAGAATTAAATAGAATAACTATTGTATGGGCTTCCCTAGTAGCTCAGCTGGTAAAGAATCCACCCGCAATGCAGGAGATCCTGGTTTGATCCTTGTGCTGGGAAGATTCCCTGCAAAAGGGATAGGATACCAACTCTAGTATTCTTGGGCTTCTCTGGTTGTTCAGATGATAAAGAATCTTGCTGCAATGTGGGAGACCTGGGCTCAATTCCTGGGTCAGGACAATCCCCTGGAGAAGGGCATGGGAACCCACTATAGTATTCTTGCCTGGAGAATCCCCATGGTCAGAGGAGTCTGGCGGGCTACAGTCCATGAGGTTGCAAAGAGTTAGCCATGACTGAGTGACTAAGTACAGCACGGCACATCGTATGGCAACTATGATCACTATTATAATGATGAGTATTTCAGGCCTGGTCACTAGAGGTAGTAGGTCACTACTGTCCTTCACCCTTTTGTTCTTTTCCATTTCCCCTATAAAACTCTGAAAAGCAGAAACAGTACAGATTTGCTCCTAGTTCCCATGGCAAGTACCCAATTTTCCTTTAGGGGGGCATAGTTGTCGGTCAGAATCTGGCACAGGATGATACCTGAGGTAGAGTGGCTGGGGAGGTAGGATTTCCTAGTGATTCAAAATCATTCACTGTTTGTGCTGCCAGAGAGCATTTTTCCTATCCCATCCTTCTTCTTCCCAGATCTTCCACTACATGGCCTGCTAGGTAAAGTACAGCTATATGGGCAAGAAACAAGCAGCCTTGTAGCAATGACTAAACTTGAGGCACCATCTGCACACCCCCTGCCCAGCCCCAACAGTCTCCTTGGTGACGGGAGAGAGGGCCCCACAGAATACACATCCCTGGCAAAGGAAGGAAAGAAGCTGCTGGCATGGACACAAAGACCCTCATGGAGATGGCAGACCTTACCAGAGTGTGCCCTCCGGCCAACCTCCAACATTATTTTAGGGGATCCTAATTTGATAGCTGCTAAGTGGCCCCAGGACATCTGGCCAGAAAATAATCAATAAGCTATTCTGTGGTTCATCCACACCAGCCATACATAGCTACCAAGGACCAATGCAAGGCAGTCCTCTTGGCTACAGCAGGGTTTATACCAGAGGGACAAGAGGGGACAGAGACAACTCTGTTGACTGGAGAGCCACACAGGATCAATGTGCCTTCTGTTGTCACTGTGAGATATGGATTGGAAAGTCCACACTTCTAGGTGGAAGAAGCTAGGCTGAGTTTCAAGGAGATATTGGAGTGGGTTGCCACGTCCTACTCCAGAGGATCTTCCCAACCGAGGGATCAAACCCAGGTCTCCTGCACTGCAGGCAGATGCTTTACCATCTGAGCAACTAGGGAGAGCATATGTAGCATGCTTTGTTATAATTTAGCTCAAAGTTTCCACACATTGAGGCTGTCCCTTCCACACTGCTGTTCTTTGAATTGAAACCAGGAAGAATCTCAAGAGCAAGACCAAGAATAAGTGGTCCAGATGTATCCTTAAGACCCTGCAAAATCCCCTGAAAATAAACTTGAGTCTTATTCCACATTAGGACATTAAAAAAATACAAGACATAAGTGCTNTCCACATCCCAATCCCAGAGGTGACATGTGATAATCAGTCCTTTCCCATTTGATATTGACTGTGTAGTAGATCAACAGCAGCCTGTGAGAATCATTCTCCCTCGTTCCAAATCAGTCCATCTTACCCACTTCCTAAGACAAAATATATGAATATTACTCTCCAAAGGTGTCCAGCACAGATATTTTCCACTCCTGTTTGGTTAAGGCAGGATTGCATCAATTGGGTAAGTATGGACAGTCTCACAGTGAGTCTGTGGTTGGGCTAAGACTTGGACCTTGGACCCTAGACCTCTGCTCTACGCTTGTCCTTTCTTGACCATTCATAATGAAGGCGGCACTAGTCTCTATAGTAACCAATCTGCCTAAAATAGGAATTATGTGGGGAACAAAACATTTAAAGCCAATGGGATGCATTCATACCCAAACAATGTCCATTTAAGGGCTGTTACTCAAGTTGGCGTTTTGAATGGTCTCCCATCATGGGATCAGGGAAAGGTAGTGTGTGTGTAGGGGGGAGGTGCTGTATGGTCCATTCTATATAGGATCTATTATCCCCTTCCCCATCCTTGAAACATTTCTTTATGTTCTAGAGTCATAAGCCATTAAAGCAAACTTTTGTCAATGCAGTTATATGGCTACAAGAGTGAGACAAAAGTGAAGTCTGAAAATCTCTTATTGGCAGAGGAAGCGTCCCAAATGAGAAATGGGAGTGAAAGCAAATCCTTCAGAGAAACCTGGCAACTTCATGCCTTATGTTCCCTTTACAAGGTGGGGCTTTGAATAGTTCTCCTACCAAGTTAGCTTCCCTGTGTGGGGGTTGAGCAGAAAGTGGTCTTTGGAAAGGAAGTGAAGCCAGAGCTGACATGGTACAAAAATGGGGGAGTAGAAGATGTCAGCACTTTACAATGAGCACTTCTTCAGAGGGTTTGTGAGGATTCAACAGGGATGCCCTAAAACTGTATTGATGTGGATTCCACGTAATTAACATTATTTCACTGTCATTATTTTTATTGCTTCCATGTGCCAGCCATAACTTTTGGCTTCCACACTAGAAAATATCCATCCACTCTGCCCCCATTTTGCCATCCCTCATCCTGGAACAGTTTTTGACTCTAAAATACTGCATAGCATGGGGATAGTTCTCACCCATCCCTATAGAGAAACNTGCCAGCCATAACTTTTGGCTTCCACACTAGAAAATATCCATCCACTCTGCCCCCATTTTGCCATCCCTCATCCTGGAACAGTTTTTGACTCTAAAATACTGCATAGCATGGGGATAGTTCTCACCCATCCCTATAGAGAAACCCAGCATTTTTATTTTGAATCTTCCCGAATGGAAAAAGACAAGCAGTGACATTCATTTCTCTTTTGATCTTTTTTCTTTCTTCTATTCCAGAAACGTGCTGGCTAGAAGCCTGGTGCCAGGCCTGGAGTCTACTTGCTCACTGGAATACAAGTGCCTCAAAGTGACAGACAAGTAAACAGTTGAACTACAGTGCAGCTAAGCGTACCAGACTCAGCAAATAAAAATGGATGTTCAGTTAAGTTTTAAATTAAGGTGCATAACCAATAATGCTTAGTATAAATGTGTTCCCAGTTTCCGCACTGTAGTGGTTATCTCATTTGCCTAACACTCAAAAGGTCCCTGGTTCGAAATCACATGTGCAGTCTCTCCGTGGGCTTCCCCAGGGGCTCAATGGTAAAGAATCCGCCTACAATGCAGGAGACACAGGTTCAATCCATGGGTTGGGAAGATCTCCTGGAGAAGAAAATGGCAACTTGCTCCATTAGTCTTCCCTGGAAATTCCCATGGACAGAGGAGCCTGGTGGGCTACAGTCCATGGGGTTGCAAAGTGTCAGACATGACTGAGTGACTAATATTATGTAGGACTGACAAATAACTCAAATTATTCATTATTTATATGAAGTTCAAAAGTGACTGGGCATTCTGTATTATACACATCAGAATAGCCGCTACTGATGAATATAAACAGAAAGGACTGTGGAGCACAAAGGCCTGAACAATTTCTGTGCCCTTCACAGACAGGGCAACATAAATGAGGCCTTAACATAAGAAATGGTATTTTCCAGGGAACAAGAGGAGGAAGGACCTGCACCTACCAGGGGCCTGAAGGATAAACCAGGTCACAATGTTTGTGACAAGAGTAAATTAGCTAGAGTATAGATGTCCTTAGGGAGAAGTGGCTTTGAGGTCAGCTAAGGAGACTGGATATTACACAAAAGGCCATAGGGGTCCTCCAAAGATTTTATGCCTACAAGTAGCAGGGTCTGAGTTTTTTTAGGATGAAAGAGAATGGGACCATAGGAAGAGAGGGTTAAAAGCAGCAGTGAGCAGGCTGTAATAGTCTTTCAAGGAAATTTCCTGAGGACTGAAACGAGGTCAATAGCTCTGGAGATGAGAAGAGAAGGTAGATTGGAGAGATGATTACTCAGACGTGTGAGAGTCTGTTGATGGATAAGGCAGCTGGCCATGATAAGTGTCCCTCTGCAGTGTGTAGCTTGGGAGTCTGGGAGAATAATGATGCTGTATGTAGCTCCCAACGGGATGATGTATTGATACACATTGACTCCAGTCTAGCAATTTAACAGCAGTTGGTTAACATTAGGAATCTATCCTTCAGGGGTAGTTAGTTAGCAATTGAGAATTCCAATCAGGAATCAATACTTTTCAGAAGTGGTTACTTGACACTTTGGTGTGTCTAAATCCACCCAAGTAGGTTTGTGACTTAGCATAAGGGATAGGTGATAAGTTAGGGGGAAGAATCTGGCTAGCCCAGCTTCAGCTTCCTGCATCTTCTCTGTTCTGTATCTTAAAAAAAAAAAAAATTTATTTGGCGGTGCCAGGTCTTAGTTACATTACATGGGGTCTTCCATCTTGGTTGTGGCATGTGGGATCTTTCAGTTTTGATGTACCAGCTTTCTTGGATGTGGCATGTGGGATCTTTCAGTTTTGATGTACCAACTCTTGGTTGCAACCTGTAGGATCTAGTTCCCTGATCAGGGATCAAATGTCGGTCCCCTGTATTGGGAGCACTGAGTCTTATTCACTGGACCACCAGGGAAGTCCCTGGCATCTATAACTTCATAAAGAGCCTGACCTTCTAAGACTGGCCTATTCTGCCTTTTAAATATCTTTGCATTCGTTTCTCATGCTTATGAATAGATATTAACATATCTGCAAAAACTTGATCCATGACTCACTTTCATATAATATACTCCCATTTTACTATGCTATTCATTTTAACAATCTCACTGGTAGTGAGGGTGTGAATAAGTGATCTTGCAGCGTTTCCACGTCTACCATCTAATGCCAAAAGAACATTAGATATTTGTTAGATGATTAAATTGGCTTAAAGTTATTCAAAATAGATGCTACTAGAAACTGACTCTGGGCAGAAGCGAAGAGTTTCCTTTAAAGATCATGGAACTCCACTTGTACCCCTGCCCTGCTGTTTGTAGACTCACTCAGAGCAGACCTCAGGCCACACCTCAACCCACAAGAAGCCAGATTTAACCAATGAAGTTCAGCTATAGGAACATGATCACACATGACGATTTTTCGCAAAAGACTTAAAAAATAAAATCTATCCAAGCATTCCATCACAAATGTGGGCTCCAAATAGAAGATTTTACTGTAAACCTTCCAGACATTCAGACTCCACTGTTATTTTTAAAAAGGCATTCCAATAACAGATGCCCCTTCAGTTGGGGCATGGTTTGATAGAAAGCAGCAGGCACCATTTAAAAGGAAAAAATAGCTCTCTTGAGGCACGTCAAAACAAATTAGCGGTGATGCCAAAATTATTTCCTGTTGGATTTAATAAAGTTAACAAGATAAGTAAATAAGAAAAACAGCGGTAGGAAGCAGGGAATAATTTCCTCCCCAACACGGAGCTCTTTCAGACATTGATAACAATAGACCTGGACTTCCGTTTCTCTACTTTTATTTACCACAATACCCTCGTTCCATTTCTATTTTTCAAAATATCCTTCAGGAATTTTTTTTTTTTGAGATGAAGTTATTTATGATATTATGACTGTTTTGAAACCTGTGATTCAAGTATTTTTGCTGCTTTTCATGTTCTATTTCCACATTAAATGTTACTGTTTAGTCATTAAGTTATGTGGACTCTAGCCTGCCAGACTCCTCTGTCCATGGGATTTCCCAGGCAAGAATACTGGAATGGGTAGCCATTTCCTTCTCAAGGGGATCTTCCTGACCCAGGGATCAAACCTGTGCCTCCTACATTGACAGGCAGATTCTTTACTTCTCTGCCACCTGGAAAGCCCTACATTAAATATAGAATTGCCAAATAAACTGTTCAAACAGTCATTGGGGAGAAGATTGATGCTATTATTTAAAGAGCATTTAGAGACTGTATCTTTCACTTAACTAAGTTTACTTGGTCCCAATTAGCATAAATAATCAAGACAGCAGAAAGTGAAAGAGATACAGTCCCTTCCCATAGTAACTTCCAATCTGAAAGCAAGCTTCCTCAAAGACAGTTTTATTATTGCTCCCTTAGTCATTACTCCCTTAGCTTATGCACAAAGGGCCTTAGAGATTTAGGAAGGCACAAGGTCTTGAGATCATCAGACTTGTTTCTAGTCCCAAATCTTTCACTACTATTTAATCACTTTATCTCTTTAGTCCTAATCTTACCATCTGAAAGACCAAAAGGTGGAATCCTTGGGACTTCCCTGGTGGTCCAGTGACTGGCTTGAAAATCCCACTGCAGGGGGCCTAGGTTCAATCCCTTGTCAGGAAACTAGATCCTACATGCAGCAACTAAGATGCAAAGCCCTTCTTTAGGACTAGGGGAAGGAAGTTCAGTTCAGTTCAGTTACTCAGTCGTGTCTGACTCTTTGCGACCCCATGGACTGCAGCACGCCAGGCCTCCCTGTCTATTACCAATGCCAGAGTCTACCCAAACTGATGTTCGTCAAGTCGTGATGCCATCCAACCATCTCATCCTCTGTCAGCCCCTTCTATTCCTGCCTTCAGTCTTTCCCAACATCAGGGTCTTTTCCAATGAGTCAGCTCTTTACATCAGGTGGCCACAGTATTGGAGTTCAGCTTCAGCATCAGTCCTTCCAATGAATATTTAGGACTGATTTCCTAGGTTGGATCTCCTTGCAATAAGGAACTCTCAAGAGTCTTCTCCAACACCACAGATCAAAAGCATCAACTCTTCAGCACTCAGCTTTATTTAGAGTCCGACTCTCACATCCATACGTGACTACTGGAAAAACCATAGCCTTGACTAGATGGACCTTTGTCAGCAATGTCTCTGCTTTTCAACTTGCTGTCTAGGTTGGTCATAATTTTTCTTCCAAGAAACAAGTGTCTTTTAATTTCATGGCTGCAGTCACCATTTGCAATAATTTTGAAGCTCAAAAAAGTAAAGTCTGTCACTGTTTCCATTGTTTCCCCGTCTATTTGTCATGAAGTGATGGGACCAGATACCATGATCTTAGTTTTCTGAATGTTGAGTCTTAAGCCAAGTTTTTCACTCTCCTCTTTCACTTTCATCAAGAGGCTCTTTAGTTCGTCTTTGCTTTCTGCCATAAGGGTGGTATCATCTGCATATCTGAGGTTATTGATATTTCTCCCGGCAATCTTGATTCCAGCTTGTATTTCTTCTAGTCCAACATTTCTCATGATGTATTCTGCATATAAGTCACATAAGCAGGGTGACAATATACAGCCTTGACTTAACTACTTTCCCAGTTTGAAACCAGTCTGTTGTTCCATGTCCGGTTCTAATTGTTGCTTCTTGACCTACATACAGATTTCTCAGGAGGAAAGTCAGGTGGTCTGGTATTCCCATCTCTCTCAGAATTTTCCACAGTTTATTGTGATCCACACAGTCAAAGCTTTGGCATAATCAATAAAACAGAAGTAGATGTTTTTCTGGAACTCTCTTGCTTATTTGATAATCCAACAGATGTTGACAATTTGATCTCTGGTTCCACTGCCTTTTCTAAAATGAGCTTGACCATCTGTAAGCTCTCAGTTCATGTACTGTTGGAACGTGGCTTGGAGAATTTTGAGCATTACTTTGCTAGCATGTGAGATGAGTGCAATTGTTCAGTAGTTTGAGCATTCTTTGGCATTGCCTTTCTTTGGGATTGGAATGAAAATGGACCTTTTCCAGTCCTGTAGCCACTGCTGAGTTTTCCAAATTTGCTGGCATAGTGAGTGCAGCACTTTCACAGCATCGTCTTTCAGGATTTGAAACAGCTCAACTGGAATTCCATCACCTCCACTAGCTTTGCTCGTAGTGATGCTTTCTAAAGCCCACTTGACTTTGCATTCTAGAATGTCTGGCTCTAGGTGAGTGATCACACCATTGTGGTTCTCTGGGTCATGAAGATCTCTTTTGTACAGTTCTGTGTATTCTTGCCACTTCTTCTTAATATCTTCTGCTTCTGTTAGATTCATACCATTTCTGTCCTTTATTGAGCCCATCTTTGCATGAAATGTTCCCTTGGTATCTCTAGTTTTCTTGAAATGATCTCTAGTCTTCCCCATTCTATTGTTTTTCTCTACTTCTTTTCATTGATCACTGAGGAAGGCTTTCTTATCTCTTCTTGCTATTCTTTGGAACTCTGCACTCAAATGGGTATATCTTTCCTTTTCTCTTTTGCCTTTCTCTTCTCTTCTTTTCTCAGCTATTTGTAAGGCCTCCTCAGACAACCATTTTACCTTTGCATTTATTTTTTCTTGGGGATGGTCTTGATCACTGCCTCCTATACAATGTTCTTCAGGGACTCTGTCTATCAGATCTAATCCCATGAATCTATTTGTTACTTCCACTGTATGATGGTAAGGGGTTTGATTTAGTTCATACCTGAATGGTCTAGTTGTTTTCCCTACTTTCTTCAATTTAAGTCTGAATTTGGCAATAAGGGATCTGAGCCACAGTCAGATCCTGGTCTTGTTTTTGCTGACTGTGTAGAATTTCTCAGCTTCTCCATCTTTGGCTGCAAAGAATATAATCAGTCTTATTTCGGTATTGACCATCTGGTAATGTCTATATATAGAGTCTTCTCTTGTGTTGTTGAAAGAGGGTGTTTGCTATAACCAGTGTGCTTTCTTGGCAAAACTCTGTTAGCCCTTGACCTGCTTTATTTTGTACTCCAAGGCCAAATTTGCCTGTTACTCTAGGGTATCTCTTGATTTCCTACTTTTACATTCCAGTACCCTATGATGAAAAGGATATCTTTTTTGGTGTTCGTTCTAGAAGGGCTTGTAGGTCTTCATAGAACCATTCAACTTCAGCTTCTTCAGCATTATTGGTTGGGGCATAGACTTGGATTACCATGATATTGAATGGTTTGTCCTGGAAACGAACAGAGAACTTTCTGTCATTTTTGAGGTTGCATCCAAGTACTGCAGTTCAGATTCTTTTGTTGACTATGGGGGCTACGGCATTTCTTCCAAGGGATTCTTGCCATAGTAGTAGATAAAATGGTCATCTGAGTTAAATTCACCCATTCCAGTCCATTTTAGTTCACTGATTCCTAAAATGTTGATGTTCACTCTTGCCATCTCCTGTTTAACCACTTCCAATTTGCCTTGATTCATGGACCTAACATTCCAGGCCTCTGTGCAATATTGCTCTTTACAGCATTGCAGTTTACTTCCATCACCAGTCACATTCACAACTGGACTTTGTTTTTGCTTTGGCTCAGTCTCTTCATTCTTTCTAGAGTTATTTCTCCACAGATCCTCAGTAGAACATGGGATACCTACTGGCCTGAGGAGTTCACCTTTCAGTGTCCTAATTTTTTTCCTTTCATACTGTTCATGGGGTTCTCAAGGCAAGAATACTGAAGTGGTTTGCCATTCCCTTCTCCAGTGGGCCACGTTTTCTCAGAACTCTCCACCATGACCCATCTGTCTTGAGTGGCTCTACATGGCTTGGCTCATAGTTTCATTGAGTTAGACAAGGCTTCCCTCATAACTCGGTTGGTAAAACAAAAACAACAAACAAGGCTACTACTACTTTTCAGAGGACTATAAAATGCTATGAATTTTGGAATGAGAAATAACTTTAGATATCAACACCCACCCAATTTTACGGTTAAGAGAACTAGGGCCCAGAGTGGTAAACCTGCCCAGCATCAGAAGACTAGTTAGGGACGAAGTTAGAATAACACTGAGCTACATTTTCCTGAGTCTAGACTTTTTTCTTTCATACCTCAGTACAACTTTATTTCAAGTTGCTTTCAAAACATTAACCCATCATGCTTTGTGATATGTATGGAGGAAGCGATGGCTATCTTCTACTTGTCTGACTTGTGAGAGTAGTATTTCCATTTTCCTCATATACATGATGCTGAGTAAACCTCACTGTATTTTGCATCACTGTCATCTCCTCAAGGCCTTAAGCCACAGGTAAGAAGTTTATTCAAGAAATCACTAACTAAATTAATACAAGACTAGCTGGATGATTGGTTTTGCCACCCTGGATCTTCTTAAGGCCAGGAACTCAGTAACCTTCGACCACTCACCCACATGACAACACTCTGGGCCCAGGCACCACCCAGAGCTCCTCAGGAACCTCTGACCCTCCCCCATCACATCCTTATCCTGCCCTCCCTGCTCTTCTGGCTCATGGGTGCCACAAGTCCCTCGCTCTCTGTCTTTTCTCTGAACTTTTCTCATCGCTCATAGATGCCAGCCCCCTTGTGCTGCAGTCCTTCCATTGCACTTGTCCCACAAAGCCCCAAAGCAGATCAGCAGCACTATCCTGCCTGGGCTGCTCTTTGGACCCTGGCTGCTAAGGCCACTGCGGCACCGTGGTCTTCAGTGTCGGTCTGCCCGTCAGTTCTTTGATTTGTCCACTGTGAGCCCCATCACTGCCTCCAAGCCTGAGGCTCAGCCTTCAGGAGCCTTCCTTCTCCTTCTCTGACACTGCACCCGGCCCCCTACTCTACCAAAACAACCTGAGGCAGTCAAGAAGATCCCTTGCTGCTTCCTGCCTCCTTCACTCTAAACGTGCTCACATCCACACTCATCCTTTTTCCCTTTTCCCTGGTTTGTACAACTGAGGTCTCCCTGCTTCTTGTTCAGAGCCCAGTCTCTCTCCTGAACCACATTCTGTTTTTCTCCCTCTCTCTGTGACTCCCTCATCCTGTTCCTCTCTCAGGGCTACTTTCTTATTCCTACAGGAGAGTTTCTCCAGACCTGAGAGACCCACCTCTCAGCCAGATGCTCCTCTAGCGTCTGTCGAACCTTTTTCCACCCCCTTCTCACCCAAATGTCTCAAAAATGTGGCCTACATTTATTTTTCCTTCTTCCTCATTGCTTATTCCTCAGACCACAGCAGTCTGCCTTCTGCCTCCTCGCTCAGCTGAAAGGAATCTCCCAAAGCCATGAATGACTTCCCGTCTGCCAACTAAATACTTGTCCCTCCTTACTCCAACAAACCCTCTGTTTGGGTTGCATTGATGATTACTCACTTCTTCTCAAAGTTCCCTTGACTTCTGTGATTATACATTATCATGATTCTCTTCCTGACTTCCATTCATTCTTTCAGAAAAAGATTTATTTGATTCCTGTTATGAGCCAGGGTACTGCAGGGATCTAGAGGTTAGGAAAACAGACATAAGGTCTGTCCTCGTGGAGTGTACTATCTAGTGGGAGAGACAATGTAAACAAGCAAACAAACACGCACATAGTCAGTTCTCATGATTTACAATCATTATGTTCTATAAAGCCTCTGCAAAAACTGAATTAGCAAATATTATTAATTCTCATTCTTAGAGGAAATTCAGGGTAAGTTTTCTGCAAGCAAGCCTCTGATAACATTTTCACTAACTATCAACACAGAGTCTTGGTCTATGTGTGTTTCTCCTTAAAAACCTTACTCAACATATATCTTACAAATAATAAACTATATGCAGCATTTCTTTAGAATAAAATACTAGCTGAGAGGAATTTAAGGTTTTCCTCTTCTTGGATCATATATACCTCCCGAGTCAGAGTTTCTGTTGATTAAAAGCACTTTCTGAGCTGCTGTCTCATTTTGCTCCAACATTCAGGACCAAAGGCCCAACACTGATGCTTTTATTAATTTCCTAGATATGTTTTTTTCTTTCTTTCTCTCTACCTCTCCCTCTGACACACACACACACACACACACACACACACACACACACACACTTAGCATCTTTCAACTCAGGTCAAATTATCAGAGCTTGTGTCTCATTATTATCCTATAAATCATCTTGACATATTTATTTCTGCTTCTCCAACTATAATTTATAGGGCACTCTGATTAAATTTGAACCTGACATATCAAATTTTCCTGAGAGCCAAGATGAAATTGCATCAGCCAGAGGTATCGATGAAGATTACTGTGGAGTCTGTGAGAGGTTGAAGTGTAGAAACAAGGGAGAGCTCCAGACTCAGACAGACCTGGGATAAGTTTATTTTTTTGGCCGACCAGGATTTGAACCTGGGCCCTGGCAGTGTGAACACAGAGTCCTGATCACTCTACTGCCAGAGAATTCACAGACCTGGGATAAGTTATGACTGTCATTTGCTCACTGAGACCTCAGCTCTGGCACACAACTTCTCTGAGCCTTGATTTGCTCCCCCATAAAACGGGAGTAAAAGTACCTCTGAAGGATGCTGTGAGGACTACGTATATGTTCCATGTAAATTGCCTGGCACATCATTAAGGCCCAGCTGATGCCTTTCTCCCGCTTTAAACCTGTTCAGTTTTCAACACCATCTTGGTGTCCACTCTACCCGTAGTGATGTTCTGGGCCCACTGGAGTACCAGCTGGTGTTAAAAGCATCTGACAGTGCTGCAGAGGAGGAATATTGATGCCTTGAATACAGAGTCAAAGACTTAGAAGAGCAAGCAAGATCTTGGAAAAGCAAGAGACGGGGACGAGTGTGACAAGACCATTTCTAGCATCTTAGAAAGGGGAAGAGGGGGTGATGATAAGACAGTGATGGAGAAAAAAAGGGCTGGGAAGAAAAAGAGGAGTAGGCCTAGTGAGGCCATCAACCAAAGTGGAGAAAGCAAATGGACTGTCACCACCCGAGCCGTCATCCCTCTGCACCCAGGAGGAGCCAAGTGCCCCTCCACCACCCCCAGATTCAGCTCATAAGGAGGTTAATACTGCAGGGAAAGACTCAGACAGTCATGGGTCCCTGGGCCCCAAGTGGAGAGGAAAGCCTGCCAAGAGGTGTATAATCATGGCTGGACCATTGAACCTGAGGGTGCAGAGAGAGATGGGGCAGAAGAGAGCATCTGGAGCAGTGGAGACTCCACCTATCGAGCCTGGCTAGACTGAAAGTCCAAATTCCAACTGATTTGAATGTAAGGACCCATATATAAGTCAGAGTGACGTGCCTCCTCCACGGGAGCACTTGTGCTTATCCTTGCACGGCATACAAATACTGCTTAGTGCACACATAGACCCTGAGGGCCCCTGGCAGTGAGGTCTGCACTCTGCAGGGATCCCAGCCCAGGGATTTAGAAACCCTGGTTTAGCATAAGGTGCCACTCCAAGTGAGAGAAGGGCAACCCCACACTCCTACCATAGCCCTCTCTTCTTCAGTTTTAGAAGAGGGAGAGTTGGGTTCAGCATGTTAGCTTTTCTAAGGGAAAAACCATCACCTGTCTCTTCCTCTGTGTCCACAATGGCAGAACCTGATCCACATAATTACATTCTTGCCTCACTTGGTTTCATCTCATTCATCCCCCTCCCCACTTCCCCTGGTGCCAAATTCCTCTTCCTGATGAGTCAGGGATTAAAAATGCTTGGCATCCTTGCTGAGTAAATAGTATTTGCCCACAGTGATACTGATCAGTGACAAACTGCCTTTGCTCTGCGATAAGGAAGTGTGAGCACAGACATTGACTGTTCAGGACCAACATGGCCAGGACAAGGAGCAGGGCTCTGGTCCTCTGTGGACATCGAACTCATGTCCTTGGCCTTGCTTATATTCTTCTCTGACTAGCTGGGCTGCTTGCACTAAAGGGAAGGTGAAAACAAAGAAGGCAGGAAGAGAGAGAGGCGGAGAGGGGAAGCGGACATGCTGATTTGGTGAATCTTCTACCAGCTGATCACACTTGTGCTGTGGGGTGATAGGGCTTCCCAGGTGGCGCTAGTGGTAAAGAATCCACCTGCCAATGCAAGAGATGTGGTTCAATCCCCGGGTCGGGAAGATCCCCTGGAGGAGGACATGGCAACCCACTCCAGTATTCTTGCCTGGAGAATCCCATGGACAGAGGAGCCTGGAGGGCTACAGTTCATGGGGTCTCGAAGAGTCGGACACCAAGAAGTATATACACACAGAGAGAAATCAAGTCTCTTGCTAAGTTTGCAAGCAGCAAAAAAGCTAGAGTTTGAACTCTCATTTTCTTGGTAAGAGCCGGTCATCACTGGGGCCTCTGGGAGACCTGCCCCAGATATAATGCAGTTGCAATGGGCATCAGAGAGAATCGGCCTCTTCCGCCTCAACTTGGTGTCAGGCTTCCTCAGAGATGGGGTCTGTAGTGCTTCAGGGTAGTCATTGTGCCTTAGGCAGCAGGAGAAGAGGCATTTCCCCTGGAGAAGTGGGCACGACAGTACCCCACTACCCCTGTGACTCTCCGTGGGGTGAGGGTAGGGGTGGGAGAGCAGACATGGCAGGTTCTGCCACCCCTGGTTCCTGTCTTAGCTCAGAAGACTGCAGGGTCCGCTCTGCCATGCAGGCTTTGTTCTCTCCTTTCCACAGCTTCAGAAACTTCTTTGAATATTTTTGAGACTCAAAAACTCTCATGGGTCAGTCACTCCCGAAGATTCCATTCATGTTTGAGCCCAACATTTTGCACACAGGGTGACCAAGGCTCAGAGAAGTCAAAGGACTTCCTCAAGGTCACACAGCCCGTGAGTGACAGAACCAGGGCCACAACCAAGGCGCCTGACTATTGTGTAGTCATCCAACAGATACTCCTGAGTGCTGAGTATCCACGAGGCAGCACTCTGGGCCCAGGTACTGGATGTTATATTACAAACATACGACTGAAGCGACTTAGCAGCAGTAGCAGCATGCTGGTCTCGCTGGTGCTCCCTCGCTCCCCTCTTCTGGGTGTTTTCTATTCCCAGCCCCAGCGTCTAACCCCACGACCACCAAGGCCACTCACCGTGGCATTCCTAGAGACTTAGCCACGGTGCCTTTGTGTGCTGCCTGGAATGCACGTTACGGGACTTGCTGATTTATAGCCTCGTTGCCTTTCAAAGAATTCCCTGGCCTGCGCTAAGTCAACAGATATGAGAAAAGGCTTGTTAAAATTCTGTCACGGGAGCCAGTTGTTCCTTGTGTTAGTAAGATGCTTTCTTTAACCCCGGCCCCTCAGGCCTATAACAGCACACCCTGGTTTTACAATGAACTGCTTAGGATCCGCATGTCAACATGGAAACTCCCTGCAGTATAAATTTATCGGATGCCTACCCAGACTTGCCACTCCTTCCAACAGCCCTGTGTCTTTCTTCTCCCACTTGCTACCTTTTTTTTTTTTTTTTTTTTTTTTACGATGCTGTACTGTCTGAAAGGTTTCCATGACTGTGGTGGCTTGTTTTCTATTTTTATACTCTAGTCATTCTGTTTGCCCACTGAGAATGGTGGCCACATCCCATCTCTGCATGTGAGCTTTCTGGAAAGGAACTCTTCATTCATTCATTCATCCACCCATCCAGTCAATAAATTCTGACCCTGTTCTGAGAGCTGAGGATACAGCCATAGACAAAGATCCTGTTCTTGTGGCTGTTGCCAAGATGCTCCACCCAGATCCCCCATCAGGAGCACACTGCTCATTCCCCAACTGCCTGGAGTGCTGCAGGAAGGTGACCCACAGCTGAGGCCTCCTAGGACTTGCCCTCTGCCTAAGGGGGTTGTGTCACCCACCATCATTCCCATCCCTGGTGCAGCCTACATCCCATGACTGGTTGCTATGTGGGTTCAAAGGCCCAGCCCCTTTTTGTCTCTCTTTGGGACACCACTGAAGCACTGCCCTAGCTTCAGGACTTCCCCCTCAGCCCCCGGCGTTAGCTGAGACCTAGGTTACAAATGCAGCTCTACTCTCCTCCCAGTCCTGTGTCCTCAATCCCCAGCAATCCCTGTTCCTGAGAGCAATGGCCCTGCGCACAATCTCATCTCAGAGCTTTTTCCCAGGAAATTCGTCCTACAACACCTGCCATTATGACATTTATATGATGGAGGACAGAGATAGCAAATAAACACAATTAATAGTAACACACTATGTGAAAAAGTGACATTGCTATGGGGAAAAAATGGAGTAGGGTCAGGGGATCTGGGATATGGAATGGAGAGATCATTAATTTTCATCTTTGGTAGAGTGATCAGAGTAGCCTTTCTGAGAATGTGCTGTTTGAACAAAGACTTAAAAGTAGCAAGCTACACGATCAAAAGCTTCTGAATCCAAAAGAACAACAGAACCAACAGAATATGTGTCTGTATACCTGTACATATTGAGGTATGTGTGTACACACACACACAGAAATTTGTTTCAAAGACATGGGTCACTTTGGATTTGTTTGCTGCTTGCTCTTGATTAGATTATCCAGTTTTAGCAGGGTGATCACAGATGTGATGCTGGATCTTCGCACTGCATCCCGTAATATGACACATGCTGTTGGTCTATTCAGTCACCAGCTGACGTCAANTATTGTGTGTACACACACACACACACACACACACACAGAAATTTGTTTCAAAGACATGGCTCACTTTGGATTTGTTTGCTGCTTGCTCTTGATTAGATTATCCGGTTTTAGCAGGGTGATCACAGATGTGACGCTGGATCTTCGCACTGCATCCCGTAATATGACACATGCTGTTGGTCTATTCAGTCACCAGCTGACGTCAACTTAGATCTCTTGAGTAGTATGGGACCTGCCAGGGCTCTCTACTCTGGAGTTACTCTTTCCCTCTCCAGTTAATCAGTTTTTTGTGGAAAGTTATTTTGAGACCATGTAAATGTGCCATTCTTCATTTGACTTTCACCCACCACTTTTAGTATCTATTCATACTTTTTGCCTAAAATAATTTCACTATCTGTCTCAAATTATGCTTTTCTAATTCCATTAATTCCTTCCACATTTGTTGGCTGGAAATATAGTATAGGGAGGAATATTCTCTTCCCATTGTGTGTTCACTTACTTATTTACATTAGGATAAATTAATGGATGTCTATTGTAGTCAGTGGGCTAAAATTTGATATTATGATTTACTTGACACTCAACTCATCCAGTCTGGACCAGATGCATCCCTTTGAGCTAACTTCTGTGTCCTTTGGACGTGTATCCATCATTCTTTGATTCAGTTGCTTATCATCTGGAATAAGGAGATATACTAAACTTGCCTTATATTTTTCCTATTTCATCTTTGAAATCAACCATTTTCTCCAGAGAAACTTGTGTCCTTTTATTGGAGAATGGTGTCCAGAAATCAAGATCTGGGCTCTAGGCAGGCTCATCATTACTGGGATTTTAGTATTTCCAAGCTCAATCAGGGACAGAGCTAGGAACTATATGAGCTTCTCTGTGGCTCAGCTGGTAAAGAATTTGCCTGCAATGCAGGAAACTGGGTTCAATCCCTGGGTTGGGAAGACCTCAATCCAGGGAAAGGCTGCCCACTCCATATTCTGGCCTAGAGAATTCCATGGACTGTATAGTCCATGGTCGCAAAGAGTTGGATGTGACTGAGCCACTTTCACTAGGAAATGTTCATATTTGTGTATATGCATACTTGTTAAGATATAGATGTGCATACATACACAGAAATGTACATCAGTATTTATTTTTGCATCTGACTCCTCATACTGAGAACTCTAAAGTGAAAGTGTTAGTCACTCAGTCGTGTCCAACTCTTTTTGACTCCATGGACTGTAGCCCACCAGGATTCTCTATCCATGGAATTCTCCAGGCAAGAATACTGGAGTGGGTAGCCATTCCCTTCTCCAGGGGATCTTTCCAACCCAGGGATTGAACCCGGGTCTCCCGCACTGCAGGTGGACTCTTTGAGTCACCAGGGAAACTTCCAGTCCTAATCCTACACCACATGCCTTTTTCCAGCTTTGTCTCTATATTCATATTCCCTTCTGTTAGTGAGAAACCTGGCTACCTAGCTCTCGTGACCCCATTATATTGACTTGTTTCCTCCATNGGGTCTCCCGCACTGCAGGTGGACTCTTTGAGTCACCAGGGAAACTTCCAGTCCTAATCCTACACCACATGCCTTTTTCCAGCTTTGTCTCTATATTCATATTCCCTTCTGTTAGTGAGAAACCTGGCTACCTAGCTCTCGTGACCCCATTATATTGACTTGTTTCCTCCATCTTCCTTGTTCCCTGCTTTTTTTTTTTTTACTTTGTGGACATAGAGTTGATTTAAAATGTTAGTTTCTGGTGTCAAGCAAAGTGATTCAGACATTATACATTAGGATCCTAGGTGGCATTAGTGGTAAAGAACTTGCCTGCAATGCAGGAGACACAAGAGCCACAGGTTAAATCCCTGGGTCAGGAAGAGCCCCTGGAGGAGGGCATGGCAACCCACTCCAGTATTCTTGCCTGGAGAATTCCATGGACAGAAGAGCCTGGAGGGCTATGGTCTATGGGATCACAAAGAGTCGGGCATGACTGAGCAAATTTCACTTTCATATATATGTATATATGTACTATATGATATCTAAAATATATATATATCGAATCTCAAAAATAATATAAATAAGCAGGAATAGACTCACAGACAAAGAAAATAAACATGGTTACCAAGAGGGAGAGGGAGGAGCAAGAGGGACAAATTAGGGGATAAACTAGACTAGAGTCCTTGCTTCAGAGTATCCATAGGCTTCGCTTTGAAAGAGCTGACTGCCCTTTATCCCAAACCAGCAGAGAGGTTCTTGTTGGAAGCAAGTGGGATGCGAAGAGAGCAAATGCAAGAAGATATAAAATCAGCAAATGTCCTGACGTCAAAGCCAACCTTTACAGTAAAGCGCCTGAGATCAGCCACCTCCTGCTTTAACGGTGCTGCTCTTCCTGGAGAGAAGTTTGAACTCCAGGGGAGTTTCAGCAGGATTTGTAGGTCTTGGGGTTAAAGGTGCCCAACCGTACACCCAGCCTGAGCTTTAAGACATAGAGCACCTCTGTCCCCTGCTGGCTGCTAAGTGTATTGCATCTCTGGGCTGGGCAAGGCCCCTTTAGAGCACTGCCCAGTTACTATCTGCAAAGGATTCCTCTTCATGGGTGTCTTGCTAATTTTGTTTTTGTTCTGTGGTCATCATTTCCTACCTGGTGCCATCTGTTTCTTAACGGTGTTCCTTATGTTTTTAAACCTCTTCATCTCCTTCTACTCTGGCATGATAGGTATTTCTACTGACTTTATATTGTATATGATTTCATTTCACTTGATCAGAAAATGAACCAAGAGAAGATTTAAGGGTAATTGTGTGGTTGGTTTTTATTTCTTTCCTTCTGGTCCTTTGGGTGACAGACAGCAGGCCTCGCACCTTTGTTACTAAGAAGCCTTTCAGTGACCTATTCTCGGTATGCACCTGGGCCCATGTTTTCTTGTGGTCCCTCTGACAGAACCAAAGAACCAGCCACAGCAACAAAGCCTCAGAGGCCAAGCCCTAACTCTCTGTAAGAAAGTCAGGGCAGTCAACAAAATCCCAGGACAGTGGGCCACAAGGCCCAGTCCATAATCAGGATGTTCCACCTACTGAGCATGCTCACGTGTCTGATCCCATTCCTTAACTTTGGTATTTCTATGATACCTTTCACTCTGCTACCTTGGTAATCAGACTCATGGATTAGACTAGACTGGGCAAGCTGGGGGAAGGGCAAAGTGCTTATAGGTGAGGAGCAGGCCTTCCAGTGGGTTTACCTGCCCAGACTGAGCAATCGCCACTGATTTCTAACCTTGTCGTGCCCTGAAAACAAACTGCAGCTTGCACCACAGGTATTCTTCCAAGGAGATATTTTTCAGGGCTCTGTAGTAAACTAATTTTTGTTTTTGGATTGAGAGCTGAATCTAATCATTTATCCTTTTTGTGGAGGGAAACTTGTGTTGCTATTGCTAGCTTAGTTTTCTCTCCCCATTTTATATTGTAACTCAAGGACTATTGCCCCCACCAAACAGGAACATTCTTGTCGATGTATTACATTCAAAAACAAAATCCAGGGTTTCTTAGTTCAAAGAACTAAGAAACTTTCTGCTCTTGTTTCTTACAGCCAGCAGAAGGCCCCCAGGGTAAGGCTCAGGGCCAGTGTGAGATCAGGCTGCTTGGTTGTGGAGAAAGATTCCTAACTCTCTAGAGAAGTGGCATTTCACCCTAGGGTTTCCCAGCACAGATACAACAGGCTTGAGAAATAGAGCTGAGTCTCCTGGGACCCAGGTACAATCATCTCTATTTGGGACTGAGAAGAGCTTTGCAACCACATCCACTCTGGGCAGGGAAAGAGAAAGCAGTTTCGTGCTGCTTTGGAGAATCATGAAAACTAGAGGAGAAAAGCAGCCGTATCCTGGACCTAGGCCGTATTCATCACTCACGTCACAACACCCCAGGGCTGGTGTGGGGAAAGAAGACATTCAACTCAATCTCATGATGCTCTCTTGGTAAACTGTGCAAATACCCTATTCTTCATCAGTATAATTTTGTTGTGTGCTTAGTCCTGTCCAACTCTTTTCAACTCCGTGGACTGTAGCCTGCCAGACTCTTCTGTCCATGGGGATTCTCCAAGTAAGAATACTGGAGTGGGTTGCCATGCCCTCCTCGAGCGGATCTTCCTGATCCAGGGATCGAACTCAGGGATCGAACCCAGGTCTCCCACAATGCAGGTAGATTATTTACTGTCTGAGCCACCAGGGAAGCCCAAGACTACTGGAGTGTGTAGTCTATCCCTTTTCCAGGGGATCTTCCCTACCCAGGATTCAAACTGGGGTCTCCTGCATTGCAGGCAAATTCTTTACCCGCTGAACTACCAGGGAAACCCAGTACTGGAGTGGGTTGCCACACCCTCCTCCAGGGGATCTTCCCAACCAAGGGATCAAACTCAGGTTTCCTGCATTACAGAC
The DNA here is from genome assembly GCA_006410615.1 of Neotragus moschatus. NCBI lineage: Eukaryota > Metazoa > Chordata > Mammalia > Artiodactyla > Bovidae > Neotragus > Neotragus moschatus. The sequence continues at coordinate 4,075,227 of SJYA01002726.1, forward strand.
AGATTCTTTACCAGACAATAAGTAAATCACTTCAATGAGTCTCCATGTTAGATGATGTACTTGAGCTGCAGGTGGGAAATGACAACCAGAAGTGAAATGTTCCCATTGACATCTGCCTAAATTCCGGCTCCAAGCACTTTATGTTCTAATCCCTATGTGAAAGTATCAACCACTCATATATTTTGCAACTTTGGTCTGGTCACCTAAAAATAATAACTGTCTCTGACAGACACTTAAGAAGTCTTTTTCATATACTTTTTATTCTCACAACAAAACCTTAGGAATTATCATCATCACCATCATCAGTGTGTTACCAAAAAGGAAACTGAAACTCAGAAAGCAAAGACTTGCTAAGAGCCTCTGGAATAGGAAATGACCAAGTCAAAAGCTCAAACCCAGACCATCTTCCTCCAAGTCATTCACTGATGTACTTACAAACACCCAGCACTCTGCCTGATGTTGTGTTCCCAAAGATAAGTAACTCATGCCCTCTGCTTTAGGAAACTCATGGCAATTAAGCAAATAAAACCATAGAATTGAGAACTGTAGCTGACAATTATCTATCCTAAGCATCTCAACATTTGTAATTGGAATGAATGTGTATAAAATACATGAGAGCACCTTTCAAAAGTAAAAACGTTAATTCAAATGCAGTTTATGTCATCCCTCACTTCATGCACGAGAGCCGATGAAAAGTGTCGGCTGCTCTTTCTACAGACTGGGACTAAAAAGTAACGAGTCTGATTTCCATAGTTTTTCCAAGAAATTTTTTCTCACGACTTTAGTTTCCTCACAAGTGAAAAAGGAAAGCTCTGAATGATACCAACCTGCCACCTGCTGGAGCAGAGGAGAACTGACCCAGCGCTCCAGGGAAGGCTGGTGACCAGTGTGGACCAAGTAACAGACTGTTCTCTCCTGCAGATCTTAGAGTTGAGTTGACATGCTGAGACAGCTCCAGCCGCTCCTCTTTTCAATAGATTAAACTTGGTGAAACAGAACACCAGGAAGCTTTCAGGAAAAGAAATTATAAGGGATTTGTAAAGAGTGGAGTCAGACAAACCTAAGCACAAATCTAGTTTCAGTTAAGTTCAGTTGCTCAGTCGTGTCCTACTCTTTGCCACCCCATGAATCGCAGCACGCCAGGCCTCCCTGTCCATCACCAACTCCCAGAGATCACTCAGACTCACGTTCATCGAGTCAGTGATGNGGCAATCAAATACAAGTTGACTGAGCAAATGAATCAAGAACATGCATGACTATATTTTTGTTGGTAAGATTAGAAAAAATATATGTACAGTATCTATTGTATAACATGGCACCAAGTCAATAAAATGATAGCCATGATATATTATCAATACTGTATAAATTACATCAAGGAAGAGAGAAACTGTTTTACCCAGTTGACTTTGTACACTTTTGATAGGACTTGCCATCCATTAAGTGTGTGTATGTGAGACAGAGACTTTTAAAACAGGTCTTGCGGGAATTTTTGGAGAAATCACCCATGGATTATTGCATTTATTCCTTATAACAACTTATAACTGAGATATCATTATCCCCTCATGTTGCGGATAAAGAAAATGAGGTTCAGCAAAATTAAGTGTAGCAGACATCAGTGGTCATTTACCCAGTAACCTCCTTTCTTATTGGCAGCATTTAAATTTAGTTCAGTTGTATATCTCTTCCGTGGTGTCTGTGGGTTGTACACAGATTTGGGAGGATGCCCATTCTCTATACTGGGAACAGAAACAAGGGATCTAGTTATGTTCAATAATTCATGAGATAAGGTCTGCCAGGGGGGCTTCTGGGAAAAGATTACTAGCTAATAAAAAGAGATACATAAGAGGAAAGTTTTCTTTTTCTTCCGTTGGATGTTGTGTCCAAATGTGACTAAGAGAACCAAGAAAAGTAGCTTAAGACAATACTGATATATGAAGATGGCAGAGTAGAAAGAAAGCATCTATCTGAGTTCTTCGTGATGTCAAGACATTGAATTAACCAACTCTGTGGTTTAGTGATAAAGAATACCCCTGCCAATAAAGGAACAACAGGTTTGGTCCCTGGGTCAGAAAGATCCCTTGAAGAAGGGAAAGACAACCCACTCCAGTATTCTTGCCTGGAGAATTCCATGGACAGAAGAACCTTGTAGTCTGAAGTTCATGGGATCAAAAAGAATCAGACATGACTGAGTGACTTGGCATTCACCCTAACCTCAGATCTTGGATGAGTTTATGAAAATTGGATTTGAGGCAAATTTTGTTTAATTTTCTCACACACAAAAAATCGTTCTGTATTACACAGCTATAGTGGCATAGCTGGCATCATACTAACACTGACTTCAAGGTCAATTCAGTTCCATCGCTCAGTCGTGTCCGACTCTTTGCCACCCCATGAATCGCAGCACACCAGGCCTCCCTGTCCATCACCAACTCCCAGAGTTCACCCAAACTCATGTCCATCGAGTTGGTGATGCCATCCAGCCATCTCATCCTCAGTCGTCCCCTTCTCTTTCTGCCCCCAATCCCTCCCAGCATCAGAGTCTTCTCCAATGAATCAACTCTTCGCATGAGGTGGCCAAAGTACTGGAGCTTCAGCTTCAGCATCATTCCTTCCAAAGAGATTCCAGGGCTGATCTCCTTCAGAATGGACTGGTTGGATCTCCTTGCAGTCCAAGGGACTCTCAAGAGTCTTCTCCAGCACCACAGTTCAAAAGCGTCAATTCTTCAAAAGCAAGTTTAAATGTGAGACAAAGTACATAAAGCAATTGCCTGAAGGCAGGAGACAACAAACAAACATGGACAAGACTTGAAGGAAAGCCCACGTTTGTCTGACCTATTTTCCTCATTTTATCTGAACTATTTTCCTAAAGACATTTACAAATTTAAAAGTGGGGATATAGAAAACAACAGGCTGGGCTGAAAAGGCAGAAGTCAGAGTTTGGAGTAGTTTAGAGTTTGCTACTGGAGAGTGAAGTCCTCGGGAAAAAAAGAGAGGGAACCTAATATTCTGCATACACATTTCCCTAAAGTTATGGATTCCTAAGCTGAGCTTTCACAACCTGAGACTGAGAGAGAGAGAGAGAGAAGGAAGCACCTGAGTAGCTAAAGAGCTGATCAGAGATTTCTACCAGGGAAGCAAAGGTTGTAATTAAAACCTTGCTAAAGGGGGAGTGTCTTGGTAAATATCCCAGGCTTTAAACTGAAACCTCAGAAGGGTCGTTCCTTAAGAGTAAGAACCATTCCTTAAGAATAAAAATTGGACTTCACTGGAGGGCCAGTGGTTAAGAATCTGCCTGCCAATGCAGGCAGACATGGGTTGGATCCCTGGTCTGGGAAGATTCCACATGTCGTGGGGCAACTAAAGCCCAGGTGTCACAAGTCCTGAGCCCTGCACTCTGCAACTACAGAAGCCGGCAGGCCACAGAGCCCACGCTCTGTGACAAAGAGAGGCCACCGCAATGAGAAGCCCGTGCTCTGCGACAAGAGGGTAGCCCCTATTCGCCACATCCAGAGATGCCCGAGCACAGCAATGAAGACCCAGTGCAGCCAAACAAAAATAATTAAATAATTTTTAAAAAAGAATAAAAACCAATCCATAAAAAAACAAAGTAAAAAGTTAAAATAGATAAGCCCAAGAAGCATTCAGTTCAGTTCAAAAAGCATAAAACTAAATTTTTACAAGACTTGACTGTCTGCCTGTAAGACAAAAACAACCTTGAAAGAAAATATCATCCAAAGTCCCTATAATTTTTCATTTGGGACACCTGGCCTTTAACCAAAAATTACAATGCCTACAAAAATATAATAAAAAATTTAAAAGGTTGAATTACTGAAATCCAAATGAAAAATATGTTTAATGGAAAAAGATTTATAGGCAAGTTATGTACTAACATTAACTGACAGGGGGTTTAAAATAACCATGATTAACATGTTCAAGAAAATGTAGGAAATGGTAGTCAAAATAGAAGAAAAGTTGGAGAATTTCAACAGAGAAATAACTCTATTTTTTAAAAAAGCAAGCAACTAGATAGTAAAATTTTGAAAGCACCAAAAGCATCAATTATGTAAAATAAATCAAATGAAAAATGACCAGGAGCTCACACTGAAAACTACAGAAAGTTGCCAAGGAAAATAAAAGAAGACCTAAATAAATGAAAAAATATATCATGAACATGGAATTCAAAGATGTAAGATTGTTGTTATCAGCACTCTTCAAATTCATCCATAAATTCAAAGCACTCCTAATAAAAATCTCAGCAGCTTTTTTTTTAATTGCTGGAAATCTGAAAGCTATTTGTAAAACTTATATGGAAATACAAAGGACTTATTATAACTAAGGCAATCTTGAAGAGGAAAAACAAACCAAGCATCAAAGCTAGACTAATTTTAAAAGTGTGGTCTTGGTAAAGAATAAACAATAGACCATGGAATAGACTAGAGTTTAGAAAGAGGTCCACATATATATGATCATCGCTTGATTTACAACAAACGCATTACAGAAATTCAGCAGAAGAAGGATGGTCTTTTGAATAAGTGGTACTGGCTCATATGGATATCCATACGGGAAAAAGGAAACTTGACCCTTTTTCACACCATACACAAAAATTAACTCAAAATGGATCATATACTTAAAAGTCCCTGGTGGCTCAGCAGTAAAGGATCCGCCTACATTGCACGTGCTCAGCCCTGTCTGACTCTTTGCAACCCCATGGGCTGTGGCATGCCAGGCTTCCCTGTTGCTCACCATCTCCTGCAGTCTGCCCAAGTTCATGTCCATTGCATCGGTGATGCCATCCAACCATCTCATCTTCTGTCACCCTCTTCCCCTGCCTTCAATCTTTCTCAGGATCAGGGTCTTTTCTAATGAGTCAGCTCTTTGCATTAGGTGGCCAAAGTATTGGAGCTTCAGCATCAGTCCTTCCAATGCATCGCAGGACACAAGGGTTCAATCCCTGGGTCAGGAAGTTTCCCTGGAGAAGGAAATGGCAATCCACTACAATTCTTGCCTGGGAAATCCCATGAAGAGAGGAATCTGGTGAGCTGGAGTCCATGGGGTGGCAAGGGTCAGACATAACTTAGGGACTAAACCACCACCACCATCACTTAAAAGTATAAGCTAAAACAATAAAGCTTCTAGAAGAAAATACAGGAAATGCCTTCAAGACCTTGGGGGTAGGCCACAGTTTCTTACACCAGGCACAAGAAAATATTGATGAGTTGGGTTTAATTAAATTAAGATATTCCATTCAATGGACGACACTATTAAGAGAATGAAAAAAGAAAACTTGAGGCTGACACTTGTGCATACACACACACACGTACACACACACAGACATAGACACCTGGCGAAGCATTTGTATCTAGAAAATACTCTTCTCCAAAAATTCTATAAATGAATAAGGAAAGGACATACAACACAATCTTTAAATTGTCAAGAATCCTGAGCAGGTACTTCACAAAAGAGAATATCAAAATGGCCAACATACAACTGAAAAGATTTTCGGCATCATTACTCATGAGGGAAATGCAAATTAAACCACATCTTGATACCATATGTTGCTTGTAGTCCCAAAATATCAATGTTTCTCCTTGAAAAAGCAATTGCAAAACCACAGCTCTGAACACAGAAAGCGACTTAGAGTATGTGTCAGTAATTATAAACAGCCTAGTTTAACTTGAAGAGTGAGGTTTCTGTTAAAAGTGCAGTGAAATGAATTTTAATTCCCCATTATGGTCATATCGGTTACCCTTGCCAGCCTAGTACAAAATGTGAAAAGCTATAATAGAAACCTCGCTCTTGTTTTTAAGCATTACTGTACATAGTTAATGAAATATGTTCAAATTCACTTTATGATATTCAAAGTTGTTTTATCATTGCTTTCTCGTGAAGGAACTTTAGAGAAACAAGGCTGCACAATCTTTCAAAATAACTTCTCCAAGATGTGGCAATCAAGTCCCATTAGATGTGATAACATTTCAAGAATATGTCTATTTAGTGAGCAGTGAGAAAGTCTATTTATTGCAGAGCAGTGAGAACTAGTGTGTGAAAGCACACAGCATTTACACTGTGTGGGACTGGGACACTGAATTGGGTAAGCTGTGGAAATGAGAAGCAGTTTGCACATATGTCTGTTGTAACTCTGGCCCCTCGGTGCTCACTGCACTTCTCCTCCATTATCACTGGTTCTCAAAGTGGGGATCTTTATGATGTCTTATGTCCTATTTCAAAAAGAGACTTTTTCCATTACCCTGTGGTTGGAGACTGCTTTCAAGTTCTTTAGCACTGTGTAAGGGAACGTGCATGGAAGGGGGAAACTAAAGAGCCAGTGGGAGCCTGGGTTAATCCATTGTGCATCACTTAGCAAACCAGTACTCTCTGAAAACTGCAAAATGTCTCAACGNTTGGGTTTAATTAAATTAAGATATTCCATTCAATGGACGACACTATTAAGAGAATGAAAAAAGAAAACTTGAGGCTGACACTTGTGCATACACACACACACGTACACACACACAGACATAGACACCTGGCGAAGCATTTGTATCTAGAAAATACTCTTCTCCAAAAATTCTATAAATGAATAAGGAAAGGACATACAACACAATCTTTAAATTGTCAAGAATCCTGAGCAGGTACTTCACAAAAGAGAATATCAAAATGGCCAACATACAACTGAAAAGATTTTCGGCATCATTACTCATGAGGGAAATGCAAATTAAACCACATCTTGATACCATATGTTGCTTGTAGTCCCAAAATATCAATGTTTCTCCTTGAAAAAGCAATTGCAAAACCACAGCTCTGAACACAGAAAGCGAATTAGAGTATGTGTCAGTAATTATAAACAGCCTAGTTTAACTTGAAGAGTGAGGTTTCTGTTAAAAGTGCAGTGAAATGAATTTTAATTCCCCATTATGGTCATATCGGTTACCCTTGCCAGCCTAGTACAAAATGTGAAAAGCTATAATAGAAACCTCGCTCTTGTTTTTAAGCATTACTGTACATAGTTAATGAAATATGTTCAAATTCACTTTATGATATTCAAAGTTGTTTTATCATTGCTTTCTCGTGAAGGAACTTTAGAGAAACAAGGCTGCACAATCTTTCAAAATAACTTCTCCAAGATGTGGCAATCAAGTCCCATTAGATGTGATAACATTTCAAGAATATGTCTATTTAGTGAGCAGTGAGAAAGTCTATTTATTGCAGAGCAGTGAGAACTAGTGTGTGAAAGCACACAGCATTTACACTGTGTGGGACTGGGACACTGAATTGGGTAAGCTGTGGAAATGAGAAGCAGTTTGCACATATGTCTGTTGTAACTCTGGCCCCTCGGTGCTCACTGCACTTCTCCTCCATTATCACTGGTTCTCAAAGTGGGGATCTTTATGATGTCTTATGTCCTATTTCAAAAAGAGACTTTTTCCATTACCCTGTGGTTGGAGACTGCTTTCAAGTTCTTTAGCACTGTGTAAGGGAACGTGCATGGAAGGGGGAAACTAAAGAGCCAGTGGGAGCCTGGGTTAATCCATTGTGCATCACTTAGCAAACCAGTACTCTCTGAAAACTGCAAAATGTCTCAACGATATCTGCCCCATCCTGTCACGTGCTGCAACATGGTGAACTTTGAGGAACTTACACTAAATGAAATAAGGCAAATATTCAAGTGCTTAAAGCAGTTAAGTTCATAGAAAAAGAAAACAGAACGGTGGTTGCCAAGGACTGAGAGGCAAGGGAAGTGGGGATTAATGTTTAATGGATATAGAGGTTAAGTTCTGCAAGACGAAAAAGTCCTGGAGATTAGTTACATAGCAATGTGAGTACACTTAACACTACTAAACTCTGCATGTAAAAATGGTTAAGATAGTAAGCTTTATATGTTTGTGAAAGTGAAAGTGAAGTCGCTCAGTCGTGTCCTACTCTTTGCGACCCTCTGGACTGTAGCCCACCAGGCTTCTCTGTCCATGGGATTCTCCAAGCAAGAATACTGGAGTGGGTTACCATTTCCCTCTCCAGGGGATCTTCCCGACCTGGAGACCGAACCTGGGTCTCCCACATTGTAGGCAGACGTTTAACCTCTGAGCCACCAAGGAAGCCTTTATATGTTTTTACTACAATTAAAAATAAAAGAAAAATGCTATAAAAATAGAATATCTGCTCCCTGGGGTCTCCAAACCACAAGTGATTCTTCTTTCCTTTAAACCCCTTGAATTCTCAAGTTAGGGTTCAAGATTCTCTGAGGTGTTTATAGATAGAATTGAGGAGTTGCTTAAAACCTAAATAGAAAACTATTTCCATAACCTCTATCTGAAGGCAGCTTTTACTTGTCACAAATCACAGTGGCAATAGATGCAATGTGATTGTCCCCAACAGAAATCACAAATATTTTCATATCATATATATCCTGTAGATATCTCATAATACTGTTTATATTCAGTCCTACTTCAAGATTACTACAGTTATCAAAGCTACTACTAAGTTGTGCTATGTAATGTGTTAAAGCAGAGGCTTATTTAGACATTTTTAAAACTTTTTTTCACTATATTGCTATATAGTTGGTTTCCTTTACAATTATATACTTGTTATCTTCATCATTTATCCTAATAGATTCTATAAATATAAATAAATTCTATTAAAGTCCATAGTTGTCACAAATTGTCACAGAGGTCCCTGGCACCAGAAAAAAGGATTAAGGCTCTCCCCTTCATCCATAACTGACTTATTGTTCCATCGTGGTTAGCACACAATGTGTTGCTAACATGTGTTACGTAAACGTGCAGACACTGTATCAGACTGGAAGCTCCATGCTTCGTCGAGTCTGGCTGAATGTCTTGCATATCATCAATGCTCAAAGTATTTTTGTTGATTCATTACTTGTAAGATTTGGTGCTTGGGCCTGGAGTTGGACTACCTCTGTTTACACTCTAGGCCTTGAACCTTGGGCAAGTGGCTTCACCCCCTCCAAACCTTAATATACCCATCTGAAGATGGCGCTTTTAGTACTACCTATCTCAGGGTGCTCTCATGACAATTCAAAGAAAAAAATACTCATAAAGAACCTAGTGTAACATTTGCTCCATCATAAACTCTTAATGCAAATTGTCTATTAATTATGAACATATTATTATTATGGAAGTTGAGAGTGAAATCATGAAAGCAAGATAGCAAGTGGGGATCGTGGACATAAAATGAGGTGAAAGGTGGGGGAGAGGCAAAAGTTGGGGTTGGCTCCTTCAGAGATTAGTCAGACAGAGTAGGGCAAGCAGAGCAACCAGGCTTGTTAGGGCTGACTCACACCTGATGGTAGACAGACTGTGTTCTGAAGCAATAAATGATTGCTGTCCCCTCATATTGCCCAGCTCTTAAAGCCACAGGTGCTTAGCTAAGATACCATCCCCGGAAGGCACCTGCAATAATAAATTAATGTCGACTTTCACTCACAGGTCAGGAGGCCGCAGGGAGCAATGGAGAAAGCACTGGTCTGGGTCAGCTCATCTCTGTGGTCTTGATTTCCTCCTTGCTCAGGGTGTTGCAATGTTTGCCCTTTAAGTCCTCTCTACTCCAAACCTCTGTGATGCTCTGAAAGAAACTGTCCTTGTTTGAGAGGGTGATTGTATCCACCAAGCTGGGTCTTGGAATAGCCAACCATTGCCACCTGATTCACAGGCTCTGGCCTTGAAAGGTAAGTGTAACTGACCAAGGGGCAGGAAGGCTTTGGAGCACCCAGGACTTGTTCTGAAAAGTGGTCTAGGGAGGTTAGAGTGTGAGGCTCATGAACCAGCAGAAGAGGTGAATAAAAATGAAAATAGGGCCTCAGAAGATGAAAGATGGACAGGGACCACCAGAGACAAAATGTAGACTTAATTTATATCTATCCATGTATAGAAAATTGGACTTTTAAAAAGAGAATATATTTCTCATTTCTGATGACTGAGGGGGGTAAGGGTGCAGTTGGTCATAGAATAGCAGCTAATTTGCAAATCACACTGGGATAGTGAGTCAGCCCAAGCACTCAACTAGTGCCCCATACTCACTTATTGATTAGGAGTCAATGAATGATCTTCACTAACTCAACTATTTGGTTTTTTCACCAAATAAGAGAACTTAAGAATTCTGATTTGGGTCTCTGCTTGTCCATGGCAAGTATAGAATTTTATACACAAGAGTGTGTCTCATGCAAACAGAATTATGAAAACAGAACTTAAAGAGGCTGATTACCTCCTGTGGAGCCTACCCTTGCCAGACAGGGATTCAGAGATGACCAAAATCACCTCTTGTTTCCATCAAATATGTTTAGTAGGCTAATAATGAAAATCACTTCTCTGATAGCTCAGTCTATCAAGCAAATAGCTAAAACCTCTCCCAGTGTGCTTTTTGTATCTTGAATTATAACAAAGTGAACATGACAATACAATAACAATGATATTCCTAACCCGTAGAATTTTTGTTTGTTTATTTAACTGGGTAAAGGAAAGCTTTAGCTTGTTATCTGGAGAGTCAGAAATTCATTCAGATTCAACCCTTGAAAACTACTGTTTTGTCTCCCTAAACCTAGCTCTGCTAAAAATTTCATTGTGCAAATTAAGTTCTTTTTTTCTCCTCACTTCTCAGTTTGGATTTCAATAGAATTTCTTTCCCTGAGGGAAAAAGAGAGAAGTGTCGGAATATAAGCTCTAGAAGCTTAAATCCTGAAGATAGGTGAAATATTCCATCAAGCTAAACTTGCCTAGAGGCTGATCTATTGCTACATGTATAACTCCTTTAGCAAATCTCTCACAGACAAATAGGACAAATTAGGCCAAGGAAGGATTCAGGCATTATTTCACTCAGAACCATTTAAGTTGGGTCTACTTGGTACCAAAAAGATGGTCATACTAGGGACCCAAAGTCTACCATCAAACTAGCTGTTTAATATAATGTAGACAAAATAAAATATACAATGACTGACTAAAAATTTAATTTTCTGCTCTGTAATCTTAATATAAATCTGTTCACCCTAATATCATTTTTAGGAAGAAGACAATATATATTTTTTTCATTGTGTCCTAAAAAATATGGTGAAATCAAAAAAGGGATTACTGATAACACACAGCCTTTGAAAAGTTATCTGGGATAACTTCATATGAAAACATCCTTTTAGACAGGATGTAAAGGAAACCCCCAAACCCTTGACGTCATCAGACTGTTGATGCCGTGTTCATGCACCACAGTGTCGCCTCAACCAGCCAGGCAGTAATCCAGACTTCCTTATTTTTCTTNCTTATCTGGGATAACTTCATGTGAAAACATCCTTTTAGACAGGATGTAAAGGAAACCCCCAAACCCTTGACGTCATCAGACTGTTGATGCCGTGTTCATGCACCACAGTGTCGCCTCAACCAGCCAGGCAGTAATCCAGACTTCCTTATTTTTCTTCCTACAAATAAAAGAAAAATGTTTTCTCTGATGATTATTGGTTTAGTTATCAGCTCTCTAATTCTGTGTGTAAAAAGGCTATGGTTAAGATAGCTTTTTGTTCTAATCTGATTTACGTCTCATGACAGGAAGAATTCAAGGGTTAAAGTTCTCCTGAGAGGAAAAAGAGATTAGAGGCAGAGTTAGAGAGAGAGAAGATACATAGATCAGGCCTGAGAAATGCCTGACCATCTTCAAGCAGCAGAGGATTCCATCTGAGCCCCATCTCTCTACTCAAGGGTTGGATCTTAGTCCTATGGCCAGCTTTATCAGCGCTTCATCCCCCTACCTGAATCTCCTTCAGAGATAGTGTCCTTCCAAAGCCCTCGGGTCTATTCATTCCAGCACGTAGAAGCCTGAATTACAAGCCCAGACACCAACTTCAGTTCAGGCTCTGTCAGAGTCAGACCCAACTTGGACAGCTGGTATACTAGCATAAAAATAAGAAGGCAAGAGNTTCAGTGCTTCATCCCCCTACCTTAATCTCCTTCAGAGATAGTGTCCTTCCAAAGCCCTCGGGTATATTCATTCCAGCACGTAGAAGCCTGAATTACAAGCCCAGACACCAACCTCAGTTCAGGCTCTGTCAGAGTCAGACCCAACTTGGACAGCTGGTGTATTAGCATAAAAATAAGAAGGCAAGAGTCCTGAGTACCTTGTCGGGCAAATAATTCATTTCAGTTAAATAAATACTGATAGAGCATCTGCCACGTGTAGAGCCAGAGAACTTGAGCCCACATCCTGTGATCCCAAAGTTCACCATTATTTCTTCTATATCGCACAGCCGAGNGTAATTTGGAGACTAAAAATGAAAGGAAAACATAGGACAAATCCAGAGATGGAATGTCTGCACTACCCAGGAATGGGACTATACTGACTCAATAGGGTAGAGAGAGAGAAATACTGACTCTGCAGACAGAGGCTTCCATCACCTACTTCACCATTTTGCCAAAAGTTGGATTTGTCCATTTGGGCACTTAACATTTAGTGTTTAGCAAAGCAATATCTGGTACTGGCTACTGACTGTGTGTATAGCATCGTTTTGATGCTGTGAGAGAAGACCTGTCTTTTAACTGCCTTCTGGGAATGTAGAACTTGGTTGAGAGTATAAAACTAATCTGGTTACATCACAAACAAATATCAGTCAGAGAGGTGTCCATATGTAATTTTTGACTGAGTGCTAAATAGGGTAAAGCTGAAATTTTCGAAGTCTTTTTCTTGGTTAATTTCAACCTTACCCTATTTGTAATTAGAGAATATTCTCTTTGTAATTAGAAAGTATTCTCTTTGTAATTAGAGAATATTTTGAGTTCTTGATATGATGAGTCCTTGACACATAGTGAGTGTTAAATGTTTGTTTGGAGTAGTAAGACCAAAGCTACATGACAATTGTCCTAAGGATAACACACACTCATATTTTACATGCAGTATATTTTATAGGGAGAGAGTTCATACTGTTGTTTCATTGTACGAGAACTGAGTATAGTTAGAAATCTAAAGTAATAGGCTTCCTCAGTTTTTAATAGTGTTCTTCCAGGATGTCAGAAAAAATAGAGTTCAGAGTAAAACAGTGGAATTCTTCAGTATATGGGCTTTCTCGTGGTTTAGTCACTTAAGTTGTGTCCGACTCTTTTACAGCCCTATGGGCTGTAGCCCACCAGGCTCCTTCTGTCTATGGGATTTCCCAGGCAAAAGTGCTGGATTGGGTTGCCATTTCTTTCTCCAGGAGATCTTCCTGAGCCAGGGGTCGAACTGGCATCTCCTGCATTGACAGGCGGGTTCTTTACCACTGCGCCACCAGGGAACCCCATATGGACTTGCTTATTAATAGAATAGGCCTTAGTTAGCTTATGAACAGTATCCACTGATTTTAAAGGAACAGATTTAAAAGTGCTTTATGAAGTCCGGACTCCAAGGACAGCATCAAGAACTCTTTTATCATGTGGTCCACTGTTCTTCTCCACAGTTGAGAATATTCTTGAGCAGCCACTGCTGCTTCATCCCCCACTGTGTTGTCGTAGAAGCATTCAATCAAGGATTAGGTTGGAGAGCTTCAAGGTGAGAAGGAGGTGAGGGGCTAGAAGTGGCAGGAAGAAATATATTACCAAGAAGAAACTCCAGTTCCACAGAGACCTAAGCTAAGCCAGCCTGTAAGTGCATGCGTGCGTACTCAGTCACTTCAGTCGTGTCAGACTCTTTACAATCCCGTGGACTGCAACCCGCCAAGCTCCTCTGCCCATGGATGGATTCTCCAGGCAAGAATACTTGAGTGGGTTGCTGTGCCCTCCTCCAGGGGGTCTTCCCAACCCAGGGACTGAACCCACGTTCTTTACCACTGAGCCACCAGGGAAGCCCAAGGCAGCCTGTAGATTGATAAAAAAGTAAGGTGATGCTTGAAAGGTGGGTGATTGACTCCTGGGTTACATAATAGTGATGGTAACAATGAAAATGATGATATTGGCTTCTCTGGGCTCTTCAGTCTTCCACACTCTTCAGTATGGCCATGCGTCCTTTCCTCCTTCTCTATCCTCTTTCGAATTGTGACCCATCAGTCCTGCTGACAATAAGAAATATGGCTGAGCCAGTCAGCTAACCAGACTTTCCTAAAGATTCTTCCAAGATCCTGTAAAATAGCACAGGCCAATAGAAATAAAGTACAGGCCATATGTGTAATATTAATTTTCCTAATAAACATATTCGTAAAGTAAAAAGAAGGTAAAATTAATTTTAGTGATTTATTGTATTTAACCCAATATGTCTAAAATATTATTGTCATAGTATGTATTTAATCACTGACTCAATGGACATGAGTTTGAGCAAGCTCTGGGAGATAGTGGAGGACAGAGGAGCCTGGGGTGCTGCAGTCCATGGGGTCATCCATACAACAACCCTATGAGAAAAAATATTTTTTATCCTCACTCATAATTGTGGTTAAGTAATTTGCTCAGTATCACAAAGCTAGAAATGTGCTGAGCTGGAACTTAAACTCAGGGCTGTCTGATGCCCAGGCCTGTCACTGCCTGCATGCTGCCATTGTAGCTCCCACTTCCTTAATGTGAGCTCATCCAAATAAAGGCTCTGATTTCACCTGAATAAAATGTAGGAATACCTGAAACCTCTCTGGAAGTTCACACTCAGTTTACAACACTATCAGAATATTATCGAAACATGGCAGCACATCTGAAATTCACAAATACATGGGGTTTTGTTTACACAGGAAAATGTCAAGGTTATCAGAAGAACTCACCAGAAAGTTCTTAGGAAGAAAGTACTCCAATATGCAATGGTTAATTGAGTTCTAATGCAACATTGTCAATGAACAACAAGTCATCAACTTTGCAAGGGAAGTCCACCAAGGAAGTCCTTCATTCACTAAATATTCATTAGTCCTCCCTTATGCCTCACTCATCTGGGCTGGGGTCACACAGTGGACAGATAAACTTTATGAAATTTATCCTCTCCTGGAGAAATGTCTTAATCTAAGTTTTCACCGGAAGAAGATCCTGAGACAATAATTCCAATGCAAGTGACTTATTGAGAAATATAAGAAATATGAGAAGGAAAAGTGGATGGGTGGATGTCATACAGGAAGGGAATGGCAGTCTATAAAAAGAATGTTATTAAATCAGTTATTGCCGGTGGCAGCAGAGCTTAATCCGTAAAGGGAAATGTTGGGAAATGGTGTGAAACAACACATGTCAGAATCATTACATCTAAAAGCAAAACAGTTAGAGCTTATAGACCAGCTCCCAAGAGTCACTGGTTGAGGGCCGCTGCGGGCTGGGGGAGGGAATGACTAGCTCCCTGGCATTTCTGGCCTAACCCCCAGAGCTGGCAAAGTGGCCTTCAGCATTCTGGAAAAATGCCCTCAGGCCAGGATGTAGACTCAGGCATTGAAAGTCCACTGAAGCACGCTGAGAAGTCTGGGGAAAAACAGCTCAGGGATACAGATAATGAAGACATAATGAAATGCACAATAATTACAGATAGTGACAGTCACAGAGGGAAAATGAAGACATTTTATTAACTGCAATTGGAGTTGGGCAAGGAGTCAGCTTACACAGAATTAAGAGTTTGGGTAAGGCCTCTCTGAGCTGAGACCTGGATGGGAGGAAGAAACCATCGTGGTAAGAGTCAAAGGAAGAGAAATTTAAACCAAGCTTATGCAAAGTGTGAGCCACCACCGGTGCGAACTCAGCTTGTCACCAGTTCAATACAAGATACGCTAAAAAATTGAGAGTACTTATAAACATAACCATTTAGAAATAGCTGTAGCAATTAAACATTGCCACACCTCCAAGCCTGTGGTAAGGGGCTTGTCTCCATGATCGTGGTGTAGACCATTTTGGGTGCTCTCACAATGGTATGGAAAGTCACACACGGTAAGATAGTGGTAAATACGTGATATTTTAAGGTTAGTTTGTTAACTACAATCTAAATCTGTATACAAATCTAAGAAAAATAAGCACTTATTTATTTTTCTTTCTTTCTTCTCTGGCAACCATCTATTTGTTTTCTGTATCTATGAGTCTCTGTTTTATTATGTTTATTCATTTGTTTTGTTTTTTAGATCCCACTTGTAAGTGAAATCAATACAGTATTTGTCTACTTCTGTATGACTTATTTAACTTACCACAGTACCCTCCCAATCCATCATGCTCTCTCAAATGACAAGAGTTCATTTTCTATGGCTAAGTAATATTTCATTCTGCATCTATATCTTCTTTACCCATCCACCTATTGATGGACACTTGGATAGTTCTACATCTTGGCTATGCAGTGAACATAGGGGTGCATGTATCTTTTCAAATTAGTGAGGTTTTTTCCTGCAGATAAATACTCAAGTGTGAAATTGCTACATTATATGGCAGTCCATGGGGTTACAAAGAGTCGAACACGATTGAGTGACTGAACTGAACTGCACTGATAGTAGTTCTATTTTTAATTTTCAAGGAATCTCCATACTGTTTTCCACAGTGGCTATATCAGTTAACCTTCCCACCAAGAGTGCACAAGATTTTCCTTTCTTATACATACTCACCAACATTTGTTACTTACTGCCCTTTGGGTAATAGTCATTCTGACAGATGTGAGGTGATAGCTCATTGTGGTTTTCATTTGCATTTCTCTGATGATTAGTTATATTAAACACCTTCATGGGACAGTTGGCCATCTGTATGTCTTCTTTGGAAAAAGGTCTGTTCAGATCCTCTGCCATTTTTAAGTCAAGTTATTTGATTTTTTTTTTATGTTAAGTTGTATGAGTTCTTTGAATATTTTGGAAGTTAATCACTTCGATATATTTTTTGCAAGTATCTTCTCCCATACAGTGGGATAACATTTTCCTTTTTTGATAGTTTCCTTCTCTGTGCAAAAGATTTTTCGTTTGGACAGTCCCATTTGTTTGATTTTACTTTGGTTTCCTTTGCCTGAAGAGAGAGAGCTAAAAAGGTATTACTATGACCTTTAACAAAGAGAGTACTACCTATGTTTTCTTCACACTTATTTACTTTTAAAACTTACTATTTTCATTCATTTGAATTTTTACAAGTGTGTTTTGAAACATTTTAGGATAACATTATTATTTAAATTACAGAAATGTATTTTATATTGCTTATTCTTTGAGGTTTGTTGACATATGATTTAGCAATATTCACCCTATTGAAATGTTTATTTCTCTGAGTTTTTCAAGTGAATAGAGAGTGTATAACCATCACCATAATTAAGATAGAGAGTATTTCTATCACTGCAAAAGTTCTTTCTGGTCCCTTTGTACTTTTTTCCCTCCCATATGGAAAACACTCCTCTGATTTATATTTTCTCTGTATCTTTTACAAGGATTCCTTATAAGTGGAGATATGCAGAATGTAGTGTTTTGAATTAGGCTTCATTCACTCAGTAAAGTGCATTTAAGATTCCCTCATTCTTTGCATGTATAAGGACTTAATTCCTTTTCGTTGCTGAGTAGTATTCCAGGATATAGGTATACCACAGCTTATTCATTCATTTACTCCTTATTGAATGTTTGAGCTGTTTCCAGTTTGGGGTGAAAATAAAGTGCAATAAACAGTCACATACAGGTATTTGTGAAAACATATGTTTTCATTTTTCTTAAGTAAATGCTAGGGACTTAAATTTCTGGGCCATATTTATATTTACTTTTTAAGAAACAGTCGAACTGTTTTCTAAAATGGCTGGGTTAGTTTGCATTCCCACCAACAATGTGTCACACTTCTAGCATCCTCACCAGCTAATAGTATGTTTTTAGCTTTCCAAAGACATTCCAGTAAGTGTGTAGTAGTATTTCATTGTGATTTTGATTTAGCTTTTCCTGATGAGCAATAACGCTGAGCATGTTTTCATATACTTACTTGCCATTAATATATTTTCTTTGGTGACATCTTTGTTCACATCTTTCTTCTTTTTAAAATTAGGGTTTTTTATTACTAAGTTTTGAGAGTTCTTTGTGTATTCTGGATGAAGTGAAGTGAAGTGTTAGTCGTTCAATCTTTTGTGACTCTTTGCAACCCCATGGAGTGTAGCCCGCCAGTCTCCTTTGTCCATGGGATTCTCCAAGCAAGAATACTAGAGTGGGTTGCCATTCCATTCTCCAGGGAATCTTCCTGACCCAAGTATTGAATCCAAGTCTCTTGCATTGTAGGCAGATTCTTTACCCACTGAGCCACTAAGGAAGCCCATATTCTGGACACAAATCCTTTATTAGATATGTTTTAGAAATATTTTCTTCCTGTCTGTGTTTTGTCTTTTCATTTTCTCATCTGCATCTCTTAAAGAACAAAAGTTTTTAATTATGATGAAATTTAATCATAGTGGCTACTGTGATTGAAGAAATGATTTTTTTAAATTTCATTTAATTTTAATCAAACTTAAAAAGTCATATGCAGCTAGTGACTATCATATTGGATGGCACAGCATATTAATGACTAAATGTGCTTTCAGTGAACGTATACATTTAAAAAATTATTTTATTATTCCTTGTTTGGATTACATTTATTGACATAACTTTATGCCTGTTAAATCTAATAATAAAGATTGGGGCTTGTCTTCTATAAATCATTTTTTCTTTTTAAATTATTTTTTATCATATTTTATTAATGCATAAGTTTCATGATGCTTTGAAAATCTAAAAACCTGGTTCTTTACCACATCCCTTTGGTCACAGCCTTATCGTGGTGAAGGGGCTTGAGTAACTCAGTGAAGCTACTAGCCACGCTATGCAGGACCACCCAAGACAGACGGGTCATAGTGAAGAGTTCTGACCAAAAAAAGTCCCTTGGACTGCAAGGAGATCAAACAGTCAATCCTGAAGGAAATTAACCCTGAATATTCACTGGAAGGAGTGATGCTCAAGCTGAAGCTCCTTTGGCTATCTAACGTGAAGAGCCAACTCATCTGAAAAGACCCTGATGCTAGGAAAGATTGAAGGCAAAAGGAGAAGGGGGCAACAGAGGATAAGATGGTTAGACAGCATCTCTGATTCACTGGGCATGAGTTTGGGCAAACTCTGGAAGATAGTGAAGGGAGCCTGGCGTGCTGCTGTCCATGGGATAGCAAAGTTGGACATGACTTAGCTACTGAACAACAGCAATCTTTACCATAGGTAGTCAGAGAAGCTCTGAACTAGAGAGATATTGTACATGGGCAAAGGCCTGTCTTCCTGGTGAGGATATTCCTCATCATTATTCACCAAGTGGCATGCTGAAGAAGGAAGTGACAAATGGGATGAAGGAATGAAAGACTATTTTAGAAAATGTGGTCAGAGAAAGCCTTGATGTAACAGTGACATTTGAACTGGGGGAAAAGCATTCCAAGTGAAGGGGAAAAATAGCAAAGTTTGGGGAGTTTGGGAAAGGGCATGGCATGACCCAGGAACGGAAAGGAGACCAGTGTGGCCGGATGTGAGAACAGAGGGAGGGTGGTGAGAGATGATCTGGAAGAGAGCGCAGAGCCAGATTTTGCACAGTCACACAGATCTCCTCTCTTCCCTCCTACGTTACAGATAAGGGTAAGTGAATCACAGGCACCCGATATCTGTGAAAAGTGTGTGAATATGTCTGAATAATGGCCTTATCCAAAACATACTTGACAAAAAACAACCAAATGTTATTTTACACTTGGCTCTGGTTGTACAGAAAAAAATCATTTCTGTGTTTGCAGCCTGAGAAGTGGACTGAGCAATAAGAACTCTCACAGGAAGCTAGGGGGTGGGGTACCCACACCACAGATTAAGACAGGCTCAAAAAGTTATACAATTTGCCCAAATCACACAGCTAACAAAAAACAAACTCGTGTCCTTTCTACTCTGATACTTTTCTTCAAAATGAGCCCCAAACAGCCCTTTTACAAACATGGAATTGTCTGTATTTTCTTTTGGTTTTGGTAATGATATAAATGGACACAGAAATATCACGTTCTAGAGACTTGCGCCCATTTTGGGAAGCCTTCTTCTGTGTTAGTTTCTTGAAGCTGCTGTAACAAATTGGCACAAACTTGGTGGATGAGAATATAGAAATTTATTTTCTCACAGGTCTAGAGACCAGAAGTTCAAAATCAAGGTGTCAACAGCACCATACTATCTCTGAAGTCTCTAGGGGGCGATCTGTTCCTGTCTCTTTCAGTTTCTAGTGGCTTCAACAGTTCCTTCTTGGCCTGTGGCTGCATCATTGCAATCACTGGTCATATGACTTCACTATGTTTGTCTCTTCTAGGGACAACTGTTGTTGAATTTAGGGCCCATTCAGATAATCTAGGAGTTCCCAGGTGGTGCTATTGGTAAAGAACCCACCTGCCAATGCAGGAGATGTAAGGGACAAGGGTTCAATCCCAGGGTCAGGAAGATTCCCTGGAGGAGGGCTCTGCAACCCACTCCAGTATTCTTGCCTGAAGATTCTCATGGACAGAGGAGCCTGGCAGGCTACAATCCATAGGGTCACAAAGAGTTGGACACAACTGAAGTGACTTAGCACACACAGATAATCTAAGATGAGTTCACCTTGAGCTCTTTAACTTGATTACACAGGCAAAGACCCCTTTTGCAAATAAGGTCACATTCATAGGTTCTGAAAATTAAGAAGCAAATGCATCTTTGCGGTGGGGGCACCACTGAACCCACCGTACCCTACCTGTGCCTCAGCCTGAAAATTCTCGCCAAGTAGCCAGCGAGACTCATCAGACTCAGTTCACTTCTCTTCTCCCAGGGATCTCTGGTCTACATTGCCTGTTGTCTGAAAAATATCATATCAAATATTTTGCTTAGTTTTCTAATTCTTTGAACTGGAGAGTAAATCCAATCCCTATTCCTGCAGTGTAGCCAGAAGCAGAAGCTACACCCAAAGTGAAGTTCATCGAGCCTGGAGAACTTTCCTATCTTGCTTATGGCTGCATCGTCAGTGCCTGTCAAAATAACTGGAGCGTAGTAATCTTTCCATAGCCGTTGATGACTTAATGAACAAATGAATTAAAAGAAAGTTAATGTAAATCCTTAATCTTTCTAGTGTTTGGGACCAAGTAGCCACAACTCCTTTTACCTCAATCAGTTGGGTGAGTTTAGGCCATCTCTTCTTAGCAGAATATCCACTAGCTTAAGCCAAATTGTCTTCACCAATTCACTTTTCAGTCCTAAAAGTCTGACTTTCACATTTAATGCAAAAAAAAAAAACAAAAAGATACACAGCACTGGGAAATTTAAGAAATGCATCTATGGAGGACATTTTGGGTAATGATTTATAAGAAGTAGGTTTTGCCTGCATTTTAAGTAAAACAAACACAGGGCATTTGTTGGGGGAAGGCTGATATGAAGAAGGTGAGTTAATCATAGTATTGTCACAGGGAACTGAGGCCAAACACTGTGCTGATGGGGAAAATGTGAGAGGCAAGAGATAAGGAAGAAGTTTGTGTAGTGAAGAAAACTGTTGGTTTCTGCTTTTATTTTTATAGTCACACACTAATTAAAAATTTTAAATTATTATCCTAATCAACAGCATTTACGAGAGCATCTTCTATGTGACTGTTGGACTTCTCCAAATATCTGATTGTCTTGAATGTAGAGCTTTGTTTGTTTTTAATTTATTATATCAGATTTTTAATAACAAATATAAAATAATAAGCTTATTATGATAAGCCTAAAAATACAGAGGTAGAAAAAGAACAAGTTAGAAATCTCCTACTGCAATTGTAATCCCCTGAAAGTGAAATTCACTCAGTCGAGTCTGACTCTTTGTGATGCTATGGACTATATAGTCCATAGAATTCTCCAGGCCAGAATACTGGAGTGAATAGCCATTGCCTTCTCCAGGAGATCTTCCCAACCCAGGGATCAAACCCAGGTCTCCCACATTGCAGGCAGATTCTTTACCAGCTGAGCCACCAGGGAAGCCCAAGAATACTGCAGTGGGTAGCCTATCCCTTCTCCAGGGGATCTTCCTGACCCAGGAATTGAACCAGGGTCTCCTACATTGCGGGTGGATTCTTTACCAGCTGAGCTACCAGGGAAGCCCCTGAGGGAATCAATATTAATGGTATATCTTCATACACCTTCCTCTGTTCCTATGAACATACAGTATATATATACAGTAGGTGGTCGCTGGTTTAATAAAAATGTAAACAAATGAAGTATATAACTTTTTCCATTTGTTAATAGGATCATCCTACCAAGTAAATTCAAATAGATTTACTTCAGAGTTTTAAATCTAGAGTATGAATTTGCTACCATTTATTCAAGCTGCTACTCAACTGATACACATTCAGGTGATTTTGAGGCTTTTTTCCCACCACGTATAATACTGCTCTAAACATGCTTGCAATTGCACACTGTTTTAATTTTATCGTTATGGATATCTGAGCCCTGAAATGCAACCTTTCAAATGCCACTTCCTTCCCCCATCCTCCCTGTCATTTGGAGAACAGAGTTGAAGGGAGACTAGAGATGAGTGGGGAAAGCCTGTAGCAACTCCAAACAGCACATGGACAGCAGCCTCCTGCTACAATATTTACGTGCTATTCCATTGAGATGGCACACTGCTCACGTGACCCAAATGCAGTTCTCACCCCCCCAAGAACACAGCCGAATCCAGACTGCATTGGCAGCTCTGCACATGCTCTGTTTGGCCCTGTGAATCCTCACTCACCCATTGAGATTTCTTTTGGTTTAAAGCAACACACCAGCTGCTGAATCTCCGTGACCTCCAATATTTTCCTGGCCCAGATCCAAGGCAGGTGGCCCTCCATGAACACCATTTTTCAGGGTTTGAGCTTTTTTTCTCTCTCTCTTTGTTGGGGGCTGGAGAGTGNCACTCACCCATTGAGATTTCTTTTGGTTTAAAGCAACACACCAGCTGCTGAATCTCCGTGACCTCCAATATTTTCCTGGCCCAGATCCAAGGCAGGTGGCCCTCCATGAACACCATTTTTCAGGGTTTGAGCTTTTTTTCTCTCTCTCTTTGTTGGGGGCTGGAGAGTGCATAATAACTTCCACACGGGGATAGCTGATGAGTGAGACTATAAGAAGTAAGTCTTTTCCTGTCAGGTATTAGAGGAATAACATTTACCTATTTTCATTATTTGCCTTGACAACGACCTGCAGCTCTAATGCACACTGAATTCTCAATCAGAGGGCTTGGCAGGGGCTGCTGTATCTGACTGTTTTGTTGACTGTAACGTGTGAGACAGTGTTTTCTCCTCTCTAGAGACCTGGATCCTTTTTGCCATTCTGATGGTAGATGATGAGACAGGCAACCATGGATTTCAGTACTCCATCTGTGTTTGATCAACAAAAAGGTAAAAACGCTGCTTTAACTCATCCTTTGGTTCTTTGCATCTTTAGTTCAATGTAGGGATTTGCAGTTTACAGGGAGTGTGTGTGTGTGTGTGTGTGTGTGTGTGATGTGGAAAGAGGATTTCACATAGGAAACAAACCTGTTCTAAATGTTCACTTCTCATTTGATAAGCATTTTCAAGGGAAAAACAAGCTTATGGTCTGTTAGTCTTATTAAAGGGCTCCTACCTACAAATTTTAAAAATTGAGTTTTAAGCGCACCAGTTATTTCAGATAGTACCATCTTTATTCTCATTAGCTTTTTGTTCAGATCTTTAAAAATACATACATTATAATAAGTAACATAAAAAGAAAAAATCATATATATATTTCAGTCTACTAACCCAATATTGCATTGCTATAGCTTTGTAAATATCTCCTGATTCCCTCCAGGAATAGATGTTGCCCAAATTTATCTTGCTGCTGATGCATTATGTCCTCTGAGGTTGTATAATGACTTATCACTATGTTATTATTTGCAGTGAAAGATATATCTTTCTGATTCCCAATTTCCAATGTGGAGGTAATTTTCCACATGAAAAAAATTACTGTGAAATTCACCTATTTTTATTAAAAAAACATGTATTCAGTCATACAGTTTATGCATGTACATTCTGCATATGAAGTTTGTGTGTGTGTGTGTGTGTGTGTGTGTGTGTGTGTGTATGTATACCTATGTGTAATCATGCACCTTCTCTTTGTAAGTACAGGAAATTTCCATTCTCTAAATGTAATAAATATTTTTAGAAGATTTTTTTAAATATCTGATACCTAAACCACTTTCAATAACATCTGAGTATTCCTCAGAATGCTAAGATCCTTTGATTATTTACTTGTTTTGGCTATGCCATGAAAATGGTGGTCCATGAAAGACTCATTAAGAAAATTCCTTTTTCCCCCCTTTTCCTGCTCTAGGCCATCGTGTGTTTACTACCTATTCTTCAGGCTACATCTGGTTTCATGGGTGAATTATGTTCAGTGCTTTGTCAAGTTACAGATTTACATTTAGATTTCTGAGTAATTGCCTTATGCATATGTTTGTGTGTATCTTCAGAATGTGCCGATTCACACAGTATTTGGATATGAACACTGTAGACAGAGTGACTGTTACAGCTGTGCCCACTGCAGCCTTTCCTTTTGTTTGCACTACGGATGGAAATCAGCAAGAGTGAAAATACACTGAAATCCGAAGACCTCAAACTGGCTAACAAATGATATTATTGAATAACATAATCCAAACAGGAACACAATAGGTTTATTTATTAGGACTAACTTGAGGGAGCTAGAACTGAGTATGAAGAACTAATCTTTCGTAATGAATTCATCTATTCCAGTATTGTGGTTCCTAACAAGACTGAGGCCAGAACACAGTTAAAATGTTCATTTATAATATTTATTTTCTTATAGCACCTTTCACGTGAGCAACTCACGACTCTTTCTCCACCGTAGGCCTGATTCTCCCCCTTGTAAGCTGACTCTTTCCCTGTGACTTCCCTCTTTATTTCTCAGTCATTTCTCTCCAGAGGTGTTGTGGTATGGTGGAAATAGCACAAGCAGAATAGGTTGGAATTGTAGAACAACTACTTCTTACTGTGTGACCTTAGCAAGTTACCTGACCTCTCTGGGCCTTAATTGCCTCAGCAGTAACTTAGAAGAAATGATGCTTACCTAGCAAGGTTGTTGCGAGAATCTAAAATAATGTATAAAAAGCATCGGTCACTTTGCCTGATGTACATTAGGAAAAAATTGAAGTTGCTCATTCATGTCTGATTCTTTGTAACCCCATGGACTGTAGCCCACCAGGTCCCTCTGTCCATGGGATTTTCCAGGCAAGAGTACTGGAGTGGGTTGCCATTTCCTTCTCCAGGTGATATCCATTAAGTACTTTCAAACTGTGGCTGTTTTTGTTATTATTATTAATATTATAATTAATATTTATAATTATTAAACCCTGAACTCACCTCTCTATCTCTGGCTCAAATTTAGCAGTCTTCAGGACAAATGAGGATTTAGTTAAGACCAGTTGACCAGATTACATTAATTTTTTTTTTTTTTTAGAACTCCAGGATACCATTTAGAGCAGCCCGCAAAATTACAGTTAACTGAATGATAGCTGAATAGTTCTGTTATCATGTTAATCCTGTTATCATGTTAAAAACATATATCCTGTTATCATAT
>SJYA01002726.1:4100713-4135036 GCA_006410615.1 Neotragus moschatus
TTTTTTTTTTTTTTAGAACTCCAGGATACCATTTAGAGCAGCCCGCAAAATTACAGTTAACTGAATGATAGCTGAATAGTTCTGTTATCATGTTAATCCTGTTATCATGTTAAAAACATATATCCTGTTATCATATAATTCTGTTATCATGTTAAAAACATGAAATGTCATAACAGATTTAGACAGTTGCATAAATTCTAAATATTATATTGTTGGGCAAAACCATAGTGAAATGACTTTCTCTTGAAAAGCTGAGTGTGCTTAGTGCTTTAGTAGAGGATTTTCCTGAAATTCCGATATCTGGGGAATCAAAACCCTAGTGGCCACTGACTTTACATGCAGATGTGGACAAAAGACATTACATCTGGAAAGATCTTAGAAGTCCTGTAAGACTGCTGCAATGACAGTGCCTTTATGGAACTGACATTTATGTATAACTTTGTGTCCTGTTTTATTTTACCTCCAGAAGAAAAACATATCAAAAATCAAGGAAATCCATGGTGTTCTCCACAAGTGGTTGACATTTGACTGCTTGTTTGAATTACATATGGAAACTCATTGACAGTGTGGGTTGTTCCTGGGGTTGGCTTGCTTTTTTATTTTGTTTTTATTTTTGATTTTGAGTCATTGCATCTTCTTTCAGCTGTTAACCATCAACGGTTAAGGAGCTGGGGAGGAAATATCGCATTGCTGTTTGTAAGCTTTTTTATTATTTTTTATTATGATTATTAAAGACCTGACTTTCTTTTCTCATCACTACGAGATTACAGATCTATCTAGATGAAATGTAACACTGAAGAAAAAAAAAAAAAAAACTTGGTCACATATAAAAATCACCTAGCCAGTTTTTGAAAATGCTTATGCCCAAATCCCATCACTGGAAATTCCAGTTTAACTGGTGAGGGACATGGCCTGNCTCTGCCTCCTTTGTGCAGTCTCTCTGCAGTACACAGGAACCTCTTTCCCACCCACCAACTCCTGGGAAGTGAGGTAACACATCAGTCCACTCCTGGCTCCTCTGTTGGACCTAGCCAGAGGGAAAGTGAAAGTTGCTCAGTTGTGTCCGACTCTTTGCGACCCCATGGACTATAGAGTCCATGGAGTTCTCCAGGCCAGAATACTGAAGTGGGTAGCCATTTCCTTCTCCAGAGGATCTTCCCAGGGATAAAACCCAGGTCTCCCACACTGCAGGCAGATTCTCTACCAGCTGAGCCACCAAGGAATCCCAGCTGGAGGGAAGCCCCTGACTGATCTTATCCAAACAATTACTATTCACAGCCTTAGAGAGCCAGGAAACCGAAAGTGATTCAGCGGGTGAGGGGAGTGGTGCCGTTGCCAGAATTCTCTAGCACAGGACAGCCACAGTGTCCTCCAGAATAGGGCCTCTGGCCTGCGTAGGCATCGCAAGAAGGAGAATCTGGGACTGGTATGCAGAGGGAATGAAGGCCCACCTGGTGAGCCAGATCTCCTGAATCAGCCCTGATACTGTGTCTAGCAGCTTGGCTAGATCGGCTTCAGAGGGCAAACCCTCAACTTAGCCCCTTGTCTGGAAGTCAGCTGGGTCACCACACTGAGCTTTTCCTACTGTTCATTAACATTCACTATATTATTCATAATCTTCANAAGGCCCACCTGGTGAGCCAGATCTCCTGAATCAGCCCTGATACTGTGTCTAGCAGCTTGGCTAGATCGGCTTCAGAGGGCAAACCCTCAACTTAGCCCCTTGTCTGGAAGTCAGCTGGGTCACCACACTGAGCTTTTCCTACTGTTCATTAACATTCACTATATTATTCATAATCTTCACCATCTGTGTTCATTACCTTCACATTTCATTAGTTACAGCTGTGTTAAGCAACTTATATCTATGGATTTTCCTGTTGAGGTAACCATTTGGAAGCAAGGAGACTGAAGGAAAAACCACCAAAGTTGTAACTAGTTTTATTACAAAACTAATAGAATAATGAGCATTTCACTCACCCCTAAATATGGGATAAGGTGAGAAGGTAAGGGTCTAGATGCGCTGAGACCCAAGATTGGTGTAAAAAAGGGTGTGGGCTTAATACTGTCTTGCACAAAGACCACATCCAACCATACTCATCAGCCTAATATATCCCTGAAAGAGGGCATGGCAACCCACTCCAGTATTCTTGTCTGGAGAATCTCCATGGACAGAGGAGCCTGGCGGGCTACAGTCCTTGGGGTCGCAGAGAGTCGGACATGACTGAATGGCTAAGCACACCCAAACCTAATACACAGGTTCGTGTGCTTAGTAAGGGCCCTCAAGTTTGTTTTCTCTATGTAAAAACTTTAAATATCAGTTGCTTGTTGATGAGGCTGCTCTTATTTTATTGGGTTCATTGGGGGAGGAAATGAAGAGCCAATGTTCCCGTCTACATGGGAAATATTTCCATTTCTAAAAGTAGCCTCAGGATCTAAAAGTATACACATGTAATATTTAATAACATTCTGATGCTTTTCTAACCTTTTGTTTGAAAACAATTTTAAACTTAAACATTGTAAGAATGGTATAAAGAAAACTGTCTATCTTTTAACCAGATTCACCTAATAGTAACATTTTACCCCATTTACTTTATTGTTAGTTCTTTCTCTGTCTGTGTCTACATCTCTCAGTCTTTGTGTGTTTCTCTCTCTGTTTCTGACTCTCTCTCTGCCTCTTTCTCTATATGGATGTAGGTATATGAGAATTTGTGTGTATACATGAGTGTACGCTCTTTTGTCTCATCTGCCTGCGTTCCAGTTTTTTCTATTGATCCAATAATGTCTTTTACAGCATGCTCCCCTCCCAGCCCCAACCCGGTGCCAAATCCAGTCTAGAATACTGCTATAGACTTTGTCTTTTATGACTTTGACATTTTTGACTTACAGTCAAAAACTTACAGTCTCTCCCTCTCTTTTAATACCAAGTTCCTTCTTGTGGGTTTGTCAACACTTCCTCACAACCAGATTAGATTATGCATTTGTAGACAGAACTCCGCATGGGTGAGGCAGGCATCTCAAGTTATCACAATACTATTTAAATTCTTTTAGAAAGTAATTTGAGGTTACCGGTATTGCACTATTAGATATCAGCTGGTTCTTATGGAGTTCTTTAAATACTCAGGTTTCTTTGTATATGTAAAACTAGTGTCGCCTTCCTCAAAATATTCCAGCAATACAAAAAAGAGTTCAGTATACAAAGTGTTGTATTCTCTTAACTAGCACAGAACTCTGTTCTTCAGAGGTTCTCTTGGCCCCAGCCTGTTCCCAGCTTCTCAGCTGCCAGTATGGACCCTAGCAATTCATCTTCCACGTGGTTATGGAGAATAGCTTCTATAGGGAAA
This sequence comes from Neotragus moschatus, assembly GCA_006410615.1. Taxonomy (NCBI): domain Eukaryota; kingdom Metazoa; phylum Chordata; class Mammalia; order Artiodactyla; family Bovidae; genus Neotragus; species Neotragus moschatus. The sequence goes on from SJYA01002726.1 coordinate 4,104,055, forward strand.
CAGAGATCAGGACAAGAATATTAACCAATAGCAATAATCAGAAGAAGAATAACTCTGGCTTATTAAGCAGCTCCCATTTATGCATCCAGACACTGTGTGAAACTTATATGCCTGTCATCTTGCTTGATCCTCAACACAGCCCTTGAGAGAGGTTCAATTTCTAGTTCACCTGAGGTTACATGACTTATCCAAGGCCACACATGACAGAAACAAAGCTGCAATTTTAACTCTAGTTTCTGACCCTCAAGCCACACACTTATTTGCCATGAAGTTATACTCTCTGCATTCTTATAACACACCCCACCAACCCCTTCGTGACTCTTAGTACAAAGGAAAATAAAGGTGATGGTGCCTAAATCTGCTCAAGTTTCCCCAGGGATGAGCTTTCATTTGAAATGAGCTCTGCATAGTGGGTTCAGCTTAGTGACAGGTTGACCTCCTCCATGGTAAGAATGGATCCATGGCAATCTGCCCTTAGAGCAAAGAAAGACACCAGCCTCCTAGGAGGAGGAGGAGGCTAAAAGGGGAAGATTACCCTGGAATATGAGCTGTGGAACTGATGTAATAAGAATTGGGAATTTGCAAGGTCAGGGCTTGGCTTGCACCACAGAAACTTTTGAAATCAGGTTCTTTATCATTTTCCTACTCAACATGTTTATTCTGTGCAAAAACAGGTTAACATTTCTCCAAGACATAGTTCAGTAAACCCTGATTCTATAATCAAGGTCACAGACAGCAGTTGATAAAGAGGAAAAATAATTATTTTAACCTTGACATCTTAAGCTTTGATCTTGGGTGACCCTGAGATCATTTCTCTGTTCTTTAATTCATGACAGTAAATCAGAACATAATCTGGTGTTTATTTTTAAAAAACAACTCCCCAGACAACTTTGGGGAACAAAGAGCCTTATTTTTTAAGAACCGTGAGATGTATATCTGAAATTCATCTGAATTGATATTTTTTTCCTTCTTAGTGCTACTCAAAAATGATATCCTAGAGTTTTGGCAGCAAGTCGGCTGACTCAGCATGACCACTATCGAGAAGCCTAGAGGTGGGCTTAGAGGTGTCTACTTTCAGTTTAAGAATGGACCCTGGAAGTGCTTTGTCTTAGAATAGTAGTCACTGGTAGAACTGAAAGAAACTCAACGAATGTATAATTCTATGTGAAAAAAGAAACAGAAGGGTTAGCTATGGTGCAGTATAGTGAACTGTAATGGCCACTGGGGTCAAACCAAACAGTTCAAATCCCAGTGCTGCCACTCTTGTTACCGACCCTTTCCTGTCAGGCTCCAGCAAGGGTCCGTCTGACCAGTGCTACTGGAGCCAACAGAATGAGACTAACTTTAGTTCAGAAGTAAAGGAGAATTTTATTCTTTGATCAAAGAATGGAGAGGTACAATACAAGCTCAGGCTCCAGAGCAACAGTCCCAACATTTTTAGCAACAGGGACCAATGTCACAGAAGACAGGTCTTCCACCCACAGGAGACGGGACAGTTTGGGGATGATCCAAGTGCATTACATTTATTGCGCACTTTATTTCTATTATCATTAATCAGCTCCACTTCAGATCATCAGGCATTATATTCCAGAGGATGGGGACCCCCCGCTCTGGAGGACATGTTCTCCCCACAAGCCATAGGCAGGGCTGCTTTATAGGGATCTCAGCAGCGGGGGAGTGGGCGGAGCTCTCACAGGGGAGCCATACAGCTCCATGGCTCAGGCTCCAGATCACAGTGCGGGGAGCAGTGTCTCCGCCCAGGGCCCACTGCTGCCATCTTGAATTGAGCTGTTGTGCTCAGGGGCGGGAGGAGGAACTCTGGTCTGAAGTGCCAAGTACCAGTATGAGGCCTCTGTGCAAGGCCCACTGCGATCAAGTGAAAACACACTAAGCACAAAGGAAAAATAAAAACAGTTGGACTTTATTACCCAAATTCTATTTTTCTGTAAATTGGTAATGGGCACGGCTGCTGCTCCTGCTTACTGCGTGACCTAGTGACTTAACATCTCTATACCTCACTTTCCTACTTGTAGATTAAGATAGTGCTACCACAAAGGACTGTTTATAGAGACTGGATGAATGAGTGCATGCAGTGCTCCTGCAGCCACTGCTGGCCCATAGTAATCACTCAGCAACTGCTAGAAGTGGTTATAGGGTTGTTATAAAGATGGTTATAACAATCTTCAGAGCATGGTTATAAAGATTTAATGGCATAGTACATATAAAGCACTTGGAACCATGCCTGCCTGGTCCAGAGTAATCATTTAGCACATGCTAGTGATTTTTGCAAATGATCTCTCTAAGGTCACATGGACAACTGGTCTTCCCTGGTCAAGAGACCATCCATCAGTCAAGTTATCTTCCCCTCTATAATGAATTCATAGCATAGTACTCCTTTTTGAAAATTATTTTTTAATTTTTATACAATTTTAAAGGTTAATTTCCATGGTGGCTCAGACAGAATCTGCCTGCAATGCAGGAGACCTGTGTTCAAACCCTGAATCGAGAAGATCTGCTGCAGAAGGGAATGGCTACCCGCTCTAATATTCTTGCCTGGAGAATTCCATGAACAGAGGAGCCTGGTGGGCTACAGTTCATGGAGTCACAAAGAGTCAGGCGTGACTGAGCAACTAATACACAATTATTACAAAATATTGGCAGTATCCCCCATGTTGTATAATACATCCTTGAGCCTATCATATATACACTAGTTTGTACCTCCGACTCCCCTTTCTGTCCTCCCTCACACTGGTAATCACTAGTTTGCTATCTCTATCTATGAGTCTGCTTCTTTTTCATTATATTCACTAGTATGTTGGGTCTTTTACATCCCACACATAAATGATATCATACACTTATTTGTCTTTCTCTGTCTGACTTATTTCATTTAGCCTAATGCCCTCCAAGTCCATCCATGTTGCTACAAATGGCAAAATTTCATTCCTTTTTGTGGCTGAGTAGTATTCCATTGAGTATATACACCACATCTTTTTATCCATTCATTTGTTGATGGACACTTAGGTTGCTTTCATGTCTTCGAAATCGTAAATAATACTGCTATGACTATTTCAGTATATGTATCTTTTTGAATTAGTGTTTTTGTTATATTTGAATATAGACTCAGGAGTGGGATTCCTAGATCATATGGCTCTGTTTTTAGTTTTTTGAGAAACTTCCATATTGTTTTTCACAGTGGCTGCACCAATTTACATTCCCACCAACAGTGTAGGAGGGTTCCCTTTTCTCTACATCCTTGACAACCTTTGTTACTTGTGTGCTTTTTGATGATGGCCATTGTGATGGGTGTGAAGTGATACCTCATTGTAGTTCTAGTTTGGATTTCTCTGATGATTAATGATACCGAATATCTTTTCTTTTGTGTGTGTATGGGTGCAATTGCTTTTATAAACAAATTTTAGGCTGGAATAAGTAGGTCCTAATTCATCATGTTGGAGATTGTCCTCACTGCGATAGTTGTGAGGATAGTTGAAGTGTGCCTCACTTAACATCTAGTTAATGTGGGAGTAATGATCTTGGCATAGTGCATACATCTCATATAAGGACTGAGGGGTACTCATGCTGGGCTCAACAATGACCTGGTTTAAGCTGCTTACTGGACCAATTATTCCATCTGGGAAATGAACACTGCTGCTCCTGTTATTGTCACTGCTTGAAGATGCACACACTTGGGTTCCTCTTAGTTGGCCTTCCTTTTGTTTCTCATTGCATCCTTAGACTCCTGGAAGATAATTTCTCTTACTCCTTTTGGACTGGAGAGATGGTGATTATCTTCTTTATTATCATTTCTTCTTCTTATCTGCTTGTTGTGCAATGACTATGTTCCTAATTCCAATAGCATGTTGGTAATTGGGCCCTACATTCATATTTAGGATAAGAGAATGCATTAGTACTAACTGAAGTGGCCCTGGCAACATTGGTTGAAGAAGCAAAGTGAGATGATGGTGAGGACCAGAGAGGGGCCAGTACAGGCCAAAGTGGCTCTGAAAAACCGTCCTGGCATGGCAGACTTCCTTTAATCCTGGCTCAGAATTATAGAAATCTTCATGTACCTTCACACATCTTTTCATGTACTTCTTGGCCATCTGCATTTCTTCTTTGGAAAAATGTCTATTCAGTTCTTCAGCCCATTTTTTAACCAGTTTTTTTTTTTTTAACGTTGAATTGTATGAACTTTTGTATATGTTTATATATGTTGGATACAAATCCCTCATCAGTCATGCCATTTTCAGATATTTTCTCCCATTAAGTATGTTGTCTTCACTTTGTGGATGGCTTCCTTTGCTATGCAAAAGCTTTTAAGTTTAATTAGGTGCCATTTGTTTAATTTTTGCTCTTATTTCCTTTACTTTAGGAGACAGACCCAAAAAATTATTGCTGCGATTTATGCAAAGAGTATTCTGCCTATATTTTTTGCTAGAAATTTTATAGTATCTGGTCTTACATTCAGATCTTTAATTCACTTTGAGGGCTTTTTGGTTTGTTTATTTTTTGTATATGGTATTAGAGAAAGTTCCAATTTCACTATTTTACATATATCTGTCCAGTTTTCCCAGCACCACTTATTGAAAAGACTGTCTTTTCTCCAATGTATATTCTTTCCTCCTTTGTCATTGATTAACTGACTGAAAGTGTGTGGGTTTATTTCTGGGCTTTCTATTCTATTCCATTTGGTCTAAGACTCTGTTTTTGATAGCACCCTTTTTCACTTGGAAATTGGAAAAGGCAGAATTTGCCTAGCAGGAAAACCACATCAGAAGGAAAATAATTCACCAGGAAAGCTCACAGGTCTTGGAGTACTTCTACTTTCCCTTCCCTCTTTTTCTGGGATTCTATCTTCTCAATCTAAGACTTGCCTTTTAGACATAACTCATTCCATTGCTTACAAGCCAGTCTGTGTGTGAGCTTCTACTTTCCATGCTGGTGACAGGCAGGTTTCTAAACTTTCTATGTTGTTCTAGGGACTGATCGAGTCTTAAAACATAATTTTACTTTTTAAACTATTACAGTTTCATGACATTTTATTATTTGATAGAGGAATCCTCCCTCAATACTTTTTTTCAAAAAATTTTGTTGGTGTTTTACAATTTGGTGGAGGTGGTTCCTCTTTTTATTTGTTTCTTCTTTTGTTATAATAATATATTCACATAATTTCAAGGTATAAAACAATATATGGTAAAAAATCTCCCCTCACACCAACCCCTCCAGCCATCCAGATTCCCTACTGGAAGCAAAACATTGTAAGCAGTTTCTTATGCATCCTGACAGAGAGATTCTGTAAGGTAAGCAAATACTTAAGTATTGTTTTTATCCCTTTTTTAAAACTCAACGTTAGCCATTTGTTTTCACTAATGAAAGTTAATATCATTTTTCTGCACCTGCCCCCGACAAAGAACTGTTGGAACTTTTATTGAAATGACATTAAATTTAAAAATGAATCTGCATAAAAATTAAAATTGGTTATGCTATTTAGATCACCTGTCTGGAAACATGGCATGTATCTTCATGAATCCAACTCTTTTCTTAGTTCTGTAGTTTTCCTTATTTAGATTCTGAATATTTATTAATGGGCATTTTGTATTTTTCATTTTAATGAGTTATTTTCAATGAAAGGAGTTAGTTTCCTCCTATTTAATATAGAAGTGAAGTGAAGTGAAGTGAAGTCGCTCATTCGAGCCCGACTCTTTGTGACCCCATGGACAGTAGCCTGCACCAAGCTCCTCCATCCATGGGATTTTCTAGGCAAAAGTACTGGAGTGGGTTGTCATTTCCTTCTCCAGAGAATCTTCCCGACCCAGGGATCGAACCCAGGTCTCCCGCATTGTATACAGACGCTTTACTGTCTGAGCCACCAGGGAAGTCCTATTTAATATAGAAGAACTATTTAGTTTCATATTTATTTTTAAATCTGGCTAACATTAATTCTAAACATGATGAAACCAGATTGACTTGTTTCAAATCCTGCTCTGACATTTAATAACGGTACAATTTGGGGGAAATTATTAAATTTCTCTCTGCTTCAGTTCCCTCATCTGTTAACAGGGGTAAAGTTACTACCTACATCATAAAGTTTTTGAAACAAATAATAACTTAATTCAAAGGAAGCTGTTAGGACAGTGCACAGAACATGAGTCATCTTTAAAAGTTAGCCTTGATTAAATTCTGATAATTTTGTTCTTTGTTTATGACTGTCATCTCATTTCTTTTTGTTTCATATATTACTGAGTTTTCCAGGTGGCTCAGTGGTAAAGAATCCACCTGCCAATGCAGAAGATGTGAGTTTGATCCCTGGAGAAGGCAATAGCAACCCACTCCGATATTTTTGCCTGAGAAGTCTCATGGACAGAGCTTGGCAACCTATTGTTCATGGGGTCACAAAAGAATCAGACACAACTGAGAAACTAAACAACAACCCTACTGCATTAGATAAAGCTTATCTTCTTTCTTTCTCTATTGTTTCACTATTAGGAGTGATGTTTGTAATTGGTTAGAAATAGATGTAGTTAATCATATTGAGAATGAAATCTTTTATTCCTAGTCATTAAGCAGTTTTTAAAAAGATGTCAAATTTTATTAAATGCCTTTCTATTCTTTATTTATGTAATCCTATAATTCCCCTTTGTTCTGCTGATGTGATATATCTTCTTAATAGGCACTGGAAAACTTAAAACATCTATATTCTAGAATAAACTCTGCCCAGTCATAGTGTATTATTCTTTCAACATCCAACTGAATCTAATCTGACAGAATTTAATTTAAACCCTAGAATTCAGAATTTACAAATTGGGTCCACATAGGTACCTGTATGCATGTGTCTTGAGCAGTGTACCCTAGCCTTATAAAATAAATTAGAAAAATTTCACTCTCTTTCTGAGTTTCATTATGAGTTATTTGTTCCTTGGTCATATGACATTTATCTTAATGTTTTGAGAGAATTCACTAATCCTCATTTTAGAATCTTTATGCTATTATCACTAATATTAATTCTCTCTCTCTCGGGTGTAGAAGCAGCTCTTTGTAGATTACAGATTTTCAGTTAATGTGTAGATTTTATTTTTTGCTACAAATAGGTATAAACTCCAGCACAATAATGCCTGTCAAGGAGATTGCTGAGCTTGTGAACAGTTTGGTGAACTTGTCAACAGCTTGTGAATAGTTTGGTATAGGCTGCCATGAGTAAGAGAGAATGACATGTGGAGTATTGTCCAGCGCCAGGAAAGATCATGAGCTCACTGAAACACACGAAGGCTTTGACTCCGAGTCAACAGGCAGTGACAGACCAATAGTGCACATTGGTCAGAGGATCCAGTCTAAGGTCTGATAGCCTGCAGGCTTATCTGAGCCTCACTGCTCACCTGTGTGACTTTGGGGAAGTTACTTTTCTGCTTGTTGCCTCAGTTTCCTCATCCATAAAATGAGAATCATTCTCATAATTGAAAGTGAAAATCTCTCAGTTGTGTCTGACTCTTTGCTACCCCATGCACTATATAGTCCATGGAATTCTCTAGGCCAGAATATTGGAGTGGGTAGCCTTTCCCTTCTCCAGGGGATCTTCCCAACCCAAGGATCAAACCCAGGTCTCTTGCATTGCAGATGACCCATGCAGCTGGGCCACAAAGCATTAAATGAGTCGATTTCTACAAAAGGCTTAGCACAGTGCCTGGTAATAATAAGCACGGTATAATCATTGACCATCATTATAATTGCTATTCAGACAGTGACAGAGACCCCTTGGGGACAGGTAAATAAAAGTGGATGCTTTCATAGTTGCTGGGGGATGTTGTTGTGCCATGGAAGTGGTTGTATGGATGTTTTTGCTAACTTTACGATTGTTCTGAGTTTAATTCCTTCAAATAGACTAGCAAAAATTCTAGAACTCAAAACCGTACAGGAAACACAAAACAAGCTAAGAACCTTGACTATAGGCAGACGACAAGACTCTATGGAATGGATGTGAGGCGCACTTTGGCCACTTTTCCACATTCACACGTGTACCACTGCAGAGAAATGGTTCTCGGATCCCTGCGTTCCAGGCTTCAGTTCAAATGAGTGGGCTGTAGGAGGCGCCTCCTCCAAGGTGTCAACTATGTGTTAACTATATATAAGGTTGCCCTTACAAACAAGTGAGGAAAAGGAGAATTATATGATATTGGGGAAAAAGGGTAATTGTGGCACACAAACATAAAGTTTAAAAGTTCCATATGTAAAAATAAATAAATTTTTTAAAACTTAAAAAAAAAAACATTTGAGGATTAAAGAAAAGATTTCATATGCATCATACTTAAGTGTTAACAGAGAGTTTCCCTGATAGCTCAGTTGGTATAGAATCTGCCTGCAATGCAGGAGAGCCCGGTTTGATTCCTTGGTCGGGAAGATCTGCTGGAGAAGGGATATGTTACCCACTCCAGTTTTCTGGGGCTTCCCTTGTGGCTCAGCTGATAAAGAATCTGCTGCAATGTGGGATACCTAGGCTTGATTCCTGGGTTAGGAAGATCCCCTGGAGAAGGGAAAGGCTACCTACTCCAATATTCTGGCCTAGAAAATTCGCAAAGACACGACTGAATGTTAACACTTAAGTATAAGGTTCCATGGGTTATGACCTTTCTAATCATAAAAACAATGAATCATCAATGAAATATCCATAGGTTTTGAAAATGTATTTTTCAAAACCCAGCAAAACAAACAAGACTTATGTGGCAAACAGGGAAAAGTAACTGCAGCCTAGATAACAGATGAAGAGCTAATATCCTTACTGAAAACAGAGCTCTTTCAAATCAGTCAGATAAAGACAAATGTCTTGAAATAATAAGGACACCTATGAGTAATTCATGCAATGGCCATAAATATATGAAAAACTTCTTTCTCAGGAACAGTGAAAGAAATGACCTTTGGAAATTATGTACTCATTTCCTTCTTTCAGAGCATTGAAAAAAAAAAAAAAACACAGTAATGCAGTGTCATTAAGAATGAGGCGAAGGCTTCCCTGGTGGTCCAGAGATTAAGAATCTTGCAATGCAGAGGACGTTGTTTCAATCCCCGGTCCAGGAAGATCCCACATATTGCCGGGCCACTAAACTCGAGTGCTGAAACTACTGAACCCACTTGCAGCAACCACTGAAGCCCATGCCCTAGAGCATGTGCCCTGCAAAAGTGAAGCCACAGTTATGAAGAGCCCGCACACCGCAACTAGAGAGTAGCCCATATTCTCCATAACTAGATAAAGCACACATACAGAAATGGTGACCCGGTGCAGTTAAAAAAATAAATAGCAAAAAAAGAATTAAGTGAAATGTTTGCTGTTAGGTCCTGCTTGGGGAGGGTGAGTTTCAGGAGGGCAATTTGACAAAGAGTCAAAAAATCATTGCTTCATAAGTTTACTTCTAGGAATGTGTCCAAAGCAAATAATCAAAGATTCACAGAAAGACATATGTGCAAGAATGTTATAGTATTATTTGGAATAGCCACAAAATTAATAATTCCCTCCAAAAGTGAAAGAATTTAAGTGTTCAATATTAACAGAATGATTAAATCAATAGTGTTAAGTCCAATCAATGGAATTTTGTGCCACATTTTACAAACAACATTTTCAAATCTTACCTTACAGCATGGGAAAATATTTATGATCCAATAATTAAATGTTTGGGCTTCCTAGGTAGCACTAGTGGTAAAAAAAAAAAAATCTACCAGCCAACACAGTTAACAACAAGAGACACAGGTTGAATCCCTAGGTCAGGACGATCCCCTAAAATGGGAAATGGCACCCCACTCCAGCATTCTTGCCTGGAAAACTCCAATGGGCAGAGAAGTCTGCTGGGCTACAGTCCATGGGGCTGCAAACACTCAGACACGTCTCAGCAAACAACTGAGCACACATTAAATGTTTAAAAAAGAGAAAACATCAAATGAAAAATCAGCATGATCGCTCCCTTTTTTTTTTTTTTTTCTTTGTAAAGTGTAACTCTGGCATTATGCTAAGGACTATTAATCACTGGGTGTTTCAATCTTAATATATCTCTATAACCTCAGATCAATAGAGATTATATTAACCATTCCCCAGAAATGCACACAAGCCACCATACAGCAGCTTAAAAAGTTCTCAACCCTTCTTCAACTGTTAGGCCCGCCTCCAGTCTGATATGGGACCTGACAAGCCAGTCATTACATCCTTTTAATGCCACTCTTGATCTGTTCCCTTTTTGATTGTTTTGTTGTTGTTGAGTTGTGTGAACTGTTGATATATTTTGGAAATTAAACCCTTGCCAGTTTCATCATTTGCAAATATTTTCTCCCTTTCCATAGGTTGTGTTTTTGTTTTGTTTATGGTTTCCTTTGCTGTGTTGTCACTTTTTTTAGACTTCGCAATGTTGCATACTCACAGCTAGATGATACAGTTTGGATCAGCCTTAGGTAACCTTATACCCATAATATATGAGAGCTGAAGAAAGCTACTTATTTACTTCAACTCTACCTGAAATGTTAGTGATATGCTTTATACGGTTCTTTAAAGGAGCAGAAGACTCCTTCTTTTCCTAATTCTATTTCCAAGGATTGGAAAGGATGAGATTTCATTTCCTATATCTACTTCTCTTCAATTTGTCAATTGGAAAAGAATATGCTAATTAAATCAATTTATCAATATATACAATATTGGAGAAGGGCATGGCAACCCACTCCAGTATTCTTGCCTGGAGAATTCCATGGACAGAGGAGCCTGGCAGGCTAGAGTTCATGGAGTCGCAAAGCGTCAGGCACAACTGAGTGACTAACCTACAAACACAGACTCAATGTATCCAACACTCTCTATATACTTCTACTATCTAACATTCAAGATATTTTTTTCTGCAATAAGAAGAAAGCCATACTGACAATATTCTAGTGAGGTCACACAAAGGATGATTATTCACCAGTTTGGGATTTATTCTGTGCCTTTTGTAAAGCGACAAGCCCAATATAGTGAGTAATTCCTGATTCCATTTCAACTACATTAAGAAATCCATGAGATTATCGTGAAGAGGGAGAAAGCAGAGTCCAGACAATGAAGACAGCCACAGAAGCCCAGATGACAGAAGGGAACTGTATCGGGGCTTCAGGAGCCATGGAATCTCCAGGACTGCAGAGAGAGAGATTGATTCAATCTCTAACACTTGGACCAACCACCCAAACTGCATTTGTTTTCTTAAAATATTTTCAGGCTATCAAGGCTCTTGGGGAAGTTTTACAAGTGACCACAGTGGAGGGCCACTAGGAGGATGCCTTTTAAAGGACCCAAGGAAGACCCACTTCTCCAAATCCTTTTCAGCCCAGTTATCATTGCCATCAAGAGTAAGTGATTCATTATTTGGTTCTACACGGATGTGAGAAAGACACATAGAATCTCAATCACAGAGGGAAACTTAGAGGTCAACCTTCGAGTCAATACAGACATCTCCTCAAGAACATCCCAAAATATGCTTGATAAGAACCTCCTCAGACATGGGTAGTGAGAAGGAACACACAGAGCACAAGATAATCCTTTCCAGTTATGAACAGCTCTAGTCATTGAAAGTCTTGATCTTGCCAATTTCTATCCACCATAACCAGCTCTGCCTTCTTGGCGTCCATGGTGGCTCAGTTGTTAAAGAATCCACCTGCAATGCCAGAGACCCAGGTTCGATCCCTGGGTCAAGAGGATCCCTTGGAGAAGGAAATGGCTATCCACCAGTATTCTTGCCTGGAGAAGTTCATGGACAGAAGACCCTGGTGGGCTACAATCCATGGGGTCACAAAGAGTCAGACACAACTCAGTGACTAGGTCAACTTTCACTGGATCTGCAGAAAACAAATCTAAACTCTCCTCTAGCTTTCCCAATGTTTGAAAACAGCTGTATTGTCCAATTGAGTCTTCTCTTCCCCAAACTGAACAAACTCTGCTTCTTCACCTATTCCTCACCTTTCAAAGTCCCAGGTTAAAATGGCAAATTCCTGACATGAACATCTCCCATTTCTTGAAAGTAAGAGAGGTGAGTGGTGTCATACGTTTGATCCAGATGAAAGTGAGGAAGACTGAAGGAACAATGGTCAAAGTAACATGTGGATTACTTTCTAGTTTCCAAAAACCGGCTAGGCTAACACAATCTTTCATAAAAGTCATTTAAGACTTATACTTGCCTACTTACAAAGAACTTCTTGACACAACATTGCTGACATCAGTGAGATTTACACAAGGCTCTAGTGGGTGAGAAAGCCCATTGAACATGAAAACTATGCCAATCAATCAATTCATTCATTGTACGTATACTAAAGGTCCTATGTATTAAAAATTGAGATCTTATTAAGAACTAGTATTATTAAAATGGGGTCTTCCCAAGTGGTACTAGTGGTAAAGATCTCACCTGCCAGTGCAAGAGACATAAGAGACCCAGGTTCAATCACTGGGTTGGGAAGACTCCCCTGGAGAAGGAAATGGCAACCCACTCCATATTTTTGCCTGGAGAACCCCATGGGCAAAGCAGCGTGGTAGGCTACAGTCCATGAGGCTGCAAAGAGTTGGACACGATTGGAGCAATTGAGCACATTATTAAAATGAAAGTTCCCTTTATGAAAATGCTTTCTAGATATTCATCATGACAAAAGTTCAACACAGATATGCTTCTTAGAACAGCAAATTCCATTTCCCAGCACTACCCCCCAGCCCATGTCCAGTAGAGATGCTAACTGTGGAATGGAATTCACAGGTCAGAGGAATCACCCAGAGAAGCACAGTGATTTTGAGATTCACAACATGTGTTGCATCACAAGTTTGGTTATGAAGACAGGTCTGATTGTGGCCAGATATTTACCCTTGAGATAATATTGTTGCAAGACTTCCTTCCCACAGAATGAAATCCCTTCTTTTCCACTCCCACGGCAAGAAGGTTGCTTTGAATATCTTTTCTCAGCTGGTAAATGCAGAAAGCTTGGAGCTATTTTTCTCTTTAAAATGTTAGAAAGAAACTCTTTTTTTGTACTCCCATATGACTGGCACTTTATAAAACACTCTTAAAACCTCAGCCAATACACCCTGAGGGACTAAAGGAGAAAACAGACAAAATAGCAAAATGTTTCAGCTGACAAAATCTCTACAGTCTGCTGAGCAAGATTCATTATGGGGAAAGAAGACAGAGGTTCCTATCCCTATCAAAGTAGCAATAGCGAGGGCTTCCTTGGTGGCTCAGTGATTAAGAATCCGCCTGCTAATGCAGGCGACATGAGTTTGATCCCTGGTCTGGGAAGATCCCACATGCTGTAGGGCAACTAACCCTATGTGCCACAACTACTGAGCCCACAACCCAAGAGCCTGTGCTCTGCAACCAAGAGAAGCCATCTCAATGGGAAACACGCATACCACAACTAGAGAAAGCCCCTGCTCCCCACAACCAGGGATAGCCCGCACAGCAACAAAGACCCACCACAGTCAAATGAGTAAATACACACTTTTTAAAGTAGTAATAGTGATAGCATATGATTATTGACATAATTTGAATACTTTGTGCCAGGCATTGTTCTTTATGTGGATGAACCCATTTAGCTCCCAAAAACAACCCTGTGAAGTAAATACTGTTCTTACCCATTTGACAAGTGAAGAATGGGACTAAAGAAGTTAAGTAACTCACCCAAGATCATACAGCTAGCAGGAAACTGGCCGTGCTAGGATGCAAAATCTGGAGGCTGGGTTCTTACTATTTTTCTATATCACTTCCATATCTGTATGCTGTGTATCACATGATGTATGAGAAGAGGCACATGAAACTCATTTGAGTTCAATGCCAGCAACTGTATCCGTGACTTTAAACTTGTTCCTGCATGGCCAGAGTATTCCCAGCTGGCTTTTAATTCTGTCCAGCAAAACTGACACCATCCTGGCTCAGAGCCCAGGTCAAGGCCTAGAGAGACTCTTATCACCAGTGGGTGGCAATATTGTTACATGGAGCCACTGGTCTGCAGTGAAGGCCTGACATCTTCCCTAAAAGTGGAAAGACCTCACCACTTTATGGATAGATCATTCTAGGTAGCTCCCCAAAGACAATGTCTCAACTGTCCCCAAAGCACCTAGGATAATCCTCCAGGAGGATAGACCGGTTTGGATTATGAGAAGGCCCAGGAAACTATTCGTTCAAATCATTTTTCCTAGGGCCTGCCATAATAGCCTTGGTGTATCTCGGTCATAAACGACACACTCCATTTCGCATTAGAGCAGCATGTCTTCCTCCTACTTCCTTAGGAGCAATGACTCTACAACCTGTATACCTGCAATTTCACTAACCTAGGGTAGATGTTAAGTAAATGGATGAATGAGTAACTCTCAGTTCTTCAGATGCAATCAATTCCACTCTAAAAAAAACAATCTAAGAAATAACTGCAAAAGCCTCTATAGTTGCCTAAAATGAAGCCTGACTTCACTGGTGACTCTAGGCTAGGTTTAGCCATCCAAGGATCCTCAGAATAGAGTGAACCCAAGAAATCCTCCCAACACCCTCTGGTCTGGACACTTAAAACTGCAGTACCTGATCTGTCTTTACATTGACCTTGTTGTTGCACAAAACAGTCTCAATTAAGCAGAACAAATGCCAAGCTGACCTCAGGGTAATTCCAATAAAGTAAGTTCAGTAACTGATGCCATCAAGGACTTTTCCAAGGAAGTCCACAAGAATCCAGGGACAAAGTCTTTATGTGAAAGAACCCACATTGTGTAAAATCTGAGAAGCTTTGATTTTTTGTTTTTTCCCCCTAATCCACAACATTTCTAGCAGACTGTCATATGTCTACATATGTTCCACTATTAAAAAGCTGGGCCCTTGAAATTAGGTAGATAATTTATGACACATGCAAAAAACTGTTACAAGGTTTCTAACCATGAAAAATGAGGGAAATAGGTGATTTTTTTTTAATCTACCTTTTTAATTTTTAAGTAAAAATTAATAAAATTTAAAATATGTTCCTGCTTTTAAAAAAATTTACTAGGGTATTTATAAAGGTTGGAATTTTTAAAATACATGTATGTCTTTCCTTTCTCAGCACTTTGTCAAATATCAAGGACTTGTTTTCTCACTCAGGCAGTCATTCAGGCTGTGCCTACCCTAATGTAACACATTAATGTAAACCTAGTAAGACTCTCTCATCATTAAAATTTGGTTTATGTTGATGATTATTAAAAATATCTAAGGGCTTTCCAGGTGGCTTAGGGGTAAAGAATCAACCTGCCAATGCCTGCCAATTCAAGAGATGTGGGTTCGATCCCCAACTCAGGAGGATCCACTGGAGAAGGAAATGGCAACCCAATACAGTATTCTTGCCTGAAAAATCCCACAGACAGAGGAGACTGGAGGGCTACAGTCCATGGGATCTCAAAAGAATCAGACATGACTTAGCGACTAAACAACAACAACAATATATATAAATTCATTGTGGGGAATTGGTAAAATATAGAAAGTACTGAATAATATGTAAGAAATTATCTCTATTGATGTTTTGATGCATTTTCTTCTTGTCTTATATTTTTCATTTATATACTTATATACAGATAATTTTTCATAAAAATATAATCTACATCTGTTCATGGTAGCTCAGTTGATAAAGAATCTGCCTGCAGTGCAGGAGACCCAGGTTCAATCCCTGGGTCAGGAAGACCTCCTGGAGAAGGAAATGGCAGCTACTCCAGTATTCCTACCTGGAAAATCCTATGGACAGAGGAACTTGGTGGGCTACAGTCCATGGGGTCACAAGAGTTGGACACGACTTAGCGACTAAACCACATCTGTTCACATACTTCATTCTTTCTATCTTTAATGTCTATTTTCCCTTTTCTCTATTTCAGTCTCTTTCCCTCTGTGAATTATAGAATTTTTCTTTATACATCCAGGTATAAATCTATCTGTTTAACTCTCACACAGTTGGAGAGACAAAAGCCATTCAAACCATGCTTCTCCTCTAAAAATTAAATGGAAAGAAAGATAAACAGATGATAAATAGCTGATTGATAGATAGATAAACAGACCAAAAAAATAGATAGTAGCTAACAAGAGGATAAAGAAAGAAGGAAGGAGATAGGAAGAATGTATGTATTGTTTGTTTATGTAGAGCTTCTGCATATCTTAAATGGCTTTGTGACTTCTGATAGAAAAGAATTTTTCTTGCCTCTATTTTAGATTCCATCAGGACCATCAGTTGTTCTTCTCATACTTGTTATTTCTAAATCACCCTTCCTCATATCTACAGAAATTCTTTGTACTATCTCAGGTTTAGGCATAATTATTTGCATTGACTGCAATTTAAATTGACTGTTTCTACACAATTTCCTTGGAAGTTCGTTCCTTTTCTATTTCCTAATCATTTTGTAATTTTGTATATTATCTTATGACCCAGTAAAGAATCCACCTGCCAAGCAGGAGATTCAGGAGGCATAGTTTCAATCCCTGGGTAGGGAAGATCCCTTAGAAGAGGAAATGGCAACCCACTACAGTATTCTTGCTTAAAATATCACATGGACAGAGGAGTCTGGTGGCCTATAGTACGTGAGGTCATAAGAACTAGACATGACTGAGCACACACACATAGTATCTCAGGGCTAGAAGAAATTCTGAAATACATTCTGTTTTGCCTCACACATCTTCCCTTCCCCATACCTTGTGCTTCTCTCTGTGTCTGAATTCCTTCTGAAACACACCCCCTTGGTGACCACCTAGCCAAGATAGACATCTTTAACAACAGAAGTTCACTACTACCTCTTGAGGTGACCCAGGACATTTTTACAGTGCTCTGACAATTAAAATACCCTTCTGTCATTTTCACCATTGCTATTTCTAACTGCTGGAATTTCATAGGAAAGTTTAACCATAAACTTCTCTGCCTAAAAGTTCTTTGAAAAAATAATTCTGTTTATAGTAGCATCAAGAAGAATAAAACACTTAGGAAAAAATCTAGAAGGCAAAAGACTTACACATTGAAAACTATAAAAGAAAGAAATTAGACACCAATAAATGGAAACATATCTTGTGTTTCATGGATTAAAAGACAACGTTGTTAAGATGTCAATACTACCCAGAGATTTATGGATTTGATGCAATCCCTAGCCAAATCCTGGTGATGTTTTTGTAGAAATATAAAAATCCATTCTAAAATTCATGTGGAATTTCAAAGGATCTCAAATGACCAAAAGGAAAAAAAAAAACAACTTACAAAAGAAGAGCAAAGTTGGAGGTCTCAGACCTGATTTCAAACCATACCATCAAAACAGTATACTACTGGCATGGAGACAGACCTACGGATCTGTGCAATAGAACTGAGACTAGAAATAATCTCATACATCTGTGATCAACTTAGAAGTCAACTGAGGAGTCGACAAGGGTGCCAAGACCATTCAGTGGAGGGAAGAATTGTCTTTTCAACAAATAATTCAGAAACAACTGCACAGACAAGTGCAAAATGATGAAGTCAGACCCTTCCCTTAACACCATCTACAACAAATACCTTAAAATGGATCAAAGACCTACACATGAGACCTAAACATAAAAAACTCTTAGAAGAAAATGCAGAGGGAATATGATATTGAATTTGGCAACAATTTCTCAGATGTAATGACAAAAGGACAGACAATGAAAGACAGACAATTTGAACTACATTAAAGTTAAATGCTTTTGTATATCAAGAGACTATCAACAGTGGTAAAGCAACCCACACAATAGGAGAAAATGTATACAAATTATATATCTGATAAGGAGTTAATATCAAGAACATAAGATAGAATTTCTACAGCTGAACAGAAAAAAAAAACAATTAAAAATGGACAAAGGACTTAGATATTACTCCAGAGAAGATATACAAACACCAAAAAACCATGAAAAAAAAAAATGATGCTCAGCATCACTAATCATAGGGAAATGCAAATCAAAACCACAAAACATTACTTCACACCCATCAGGCTAGCTATTATTAAAACAAACCAACACAAGAACCAAAAAACAGGAAATAACAAGTGTTGGTAAAGACAAGGGAAATTGGAACCTTTGAGCACTGTTGGTGAGAATATAAACTGTAGGAGCCACATTGGAAAACAGTACAGTGTTTCCTTAAAAAATTAAAAATATAATTATGTAATCCTGCAATTTCACTTCTAAGTATATACTTGAAAGAATTGAAAGCAGAATCTGAAAAAATTATTTGTATACCAATGTTTGCAGCAGCATTATTCACAGTAGCCAAAGGTGGAAACAACCCAAGGGCCCAGCAATAGATGAATGAATAAACAAAATGTGTTACATACGCACAACAGATTATTCAGCCTTTAGAAAGAAGGAAATTCTGAGACATGCTACAATGTGAGTGAATCTCCAGGACATTCTGTTAAGTGAAATAAGCCAGTAACAAAAGGACAGATAATGTTGATTCCACTTAAATGAGATATCTAGAGTGATCAAATTCATAGAGACAAAAAATGGAATGGTTTCCAGGAGACGGAGAGGAAGGAGTGGGGAGTTTTTGTCTAATGGATACAGAATTTGAGTTTTGGAAGATGAAAAGAGTTATGGAGTTGGATAGTGGTGACATACATCATGCTGCTGAACTCTGCACTTAAAAATGGTTAAAATGCAAACTTTATGTTATAAATATTTACCACAATTTTTTTACTTGAAAAAATCTTCAAATAAATGAAGGCAACCACCGTGGCCTCACAGAGGAATCTCACAGCCATCTCCTTCTGCTGTTCATCCTATTACATAAAGTCCAGTCATCCTCAGGTCACTCTCTGAATATCCTTCAGCTACCTGCCTATAACCCATTTCATCCATGGGCCATAGACCTCGGCATGACAATGACCAGTTAGTTAAGAAGAGAAAAAGCCAAGACTTCCCTGGTGGTCCAGTGGTTAAGACTCGGTGCTCCCAATGCAGGGGGCCCTGGTTTGACCCCTGGTCCAGGAACAAGGTCCCACATACCACAGAAAAGATCCTGCATGCAGCAACGAAGATTCTGAGTGCTACAAGTAAGGCTCAGCATGATGAAAAAAAGGAAAAAACCTATCATCTCCTAAGCTTCTGTTACTAGACTATTATCACTACAGCCAGAGACCTACTAGTTGACTGTCACGTTGTTAGTTCCTATAGCTTTAACTGCCCAACTACTAAAGTCTATGTGCTTTTCTAATATGCCACCACTAAAAACCTTTTGTCAGTTAAAACTCTTTCAGTGATTAAAAAGAAAAACAAATACATGAAATCTGTGTAAAAAACTTAAGCAAAAACAAGAAATGTATTGGTTCATGTAAATGTTCCCAAAATGGTGCTGGCTTAAGGAATGGCTTGATTCAGGAATTTAAACAATGTCACCAGGTCTCAATTATTTTCTTCTCTTAGCCCAGCTCTGCTCTTCTTCTCTTGTCTTCATTCTTAGGCCCTCTGCCCATGAGATGTCCCCCATAACTCCTGGCTTCAGGGGTGGTAGAACAAAACTTGCTCCCAGCAATCCCAAAATATCCAAACTGTCATGGGCTTTCATGGGTTCTGATTGGGGCACATCCCTGAACCAATCTCTGTGGCCAGGATAGTGCTGGTGTTGATTGGCTTAGTTCTAGTCCCATGTGCCAGCCCTGAGCAGGAACTAGTCAACTCCATGGGATGAAAGAGGAGAGGAGATAGTCCATAGAAGACAATAAGGTTAAGGTCACCAGCAGGGTAAGGGGATGTTGAGGAACAAAAACTATAAGTTCAGGCTTCTTTTGAAGTCTGCTGGTTAAGAATCCCCCTTGGAATACAGGGAAGATGGATTTGTTCCCTTGTCTGGGAACATACCACATGCTTTGGGACAACTGGGCCCATGTGCCACAACTACCAAACCTGCACTCTAGAACCCACAAGCTGCAAATGCTGAGCCCCTAGGCAGCAACTAACTGAAACCCGCATGGCTAGAGCCCATGCTTTACAAGAGAATCCACTGCAATGAGAAGCCCGCACAGTACAACTAGAGAGTAGCCCCTGCTCCCTGCGACTAGAGA
The DNA here is from genome assembly GCA_006410615.1 of Neotragus moschatus. Classification (NCBI taxonomy): domain Eukaryota; kingdom Metazoa; phylum Chordata; class Mammalia; order Artiodactyla; family Bovidae; genus Neotragus; species Neotragus moschatus. The sequence continues at coordinate 4,124,078 of SJYA01002726.1, forward strand.
AAGCCCTCACACAGCAGTGATGACCCAGAGCAGCCAAAAATAAACAAAAAAAAAACAAAAAAAAAAACCAACAACTACAGGCTCAAAGTGAAAGTGTTAGTCACTCAGTAGGTCAGACTCTTTGCAACCCCATGGACTGTAGCCCACCAGGCTCATCCTTCCTTGGGATTCTTCAGGCAAGAATACTGAAGCGGGTTGCCATTTCCTTCTCCAGCAGATCTTCCCAACCCAGGGATCGAACCTGGGTCTCCCAAATTGCAGGCAGATTCTTTACCATCTGAGCCACCAGACAGGTTCAACCACCATTCAGTTAGTTCAACTGAATATTTTATGGACTAAAAGATATTACCTTTCGTTTATCTCTATTAAATACAATGTTGTTTGAATCTTTCCAGTAAATCATTCGGAATTCTATTCTATCAGGCAGTGCATTCCTTGTTTCTCTCAGCTGTGTGTACGTAACAGTGTGATGAACGTGCCTTGCAGATTTTATTGTACTCAGTGATGAGTACACATTTATGTATCACATTTATACATGTGATATAAACAGGTTATAAACACCATGTACTTCAGCCCACCTCCATGACCTTCCTTTTGAAGTGACATCTCCAGCATCTTCGGTATCAAGTCATACAACCTGACACCAGGCACATCTTTATGCTTAAGTCTTGGCCCTGTTTCTTGTGTCCAGAGATATTATGAACGATCTTCACGCAATGTCTGTGCTCCTGGGAGGGCTTCTAGTAGAGAGTGAATGTTCTGTGCCATCATGCATCCTTCATCTAGCCATCATCAGAAAGACCTTTTTCTTTATATCCCCCAGATTCCATATGTTCTTGAAATATGCACACTCTCAAGAAAAAGTGGTAACAGTAGTAGTAGCCAAGTATTTACAACATTTACAACACACTATGCCCTGTTCTAAAAGTGTGTAGGGTTAAATATTAACTCATTTATTCCTCACAGCAACTTTATGAAGTACATGGTTATTATCATCATCATCTCCATCTTGAAGACAAGGAAACGGAGACCCAGAGAGTGTAACTGGCCCAAATTTACACAGCTGGTTAGTACAAACCAGGAATTGAACCCCACTGTTGCAGCTCCAGAGTCTTACACTTACACAGAAGTGGCACTTGCCTTTCACATCCGTTACCACTCACTCCCAGCCTTCAATCAAACGTACATGTGGCTTGGCTTTGAAAGAAGCTCCTACAGTGACAAGTCTACCATGGTTAAATTAGGGAGCAGATACTCACTTCAAAAGGCAGTTTGTTGTCACAAGTGAATCGTTTTCAGTGACAAGCTTCTCCTGGAATGCATCAGCTGGTTAAAAAGTCATTAGTGACTTCCCAGAAGTACTGGGACAAGGAAACCAAGCCAAAGGGTTAGGACCACTGCCAGCTAAAGATCCATTAGAACTATAAAGTGTCCCTAGCATAACATCCACATTAGTAGAAAAGCACAATTTTAAGAACTTTTCTTATACACGTATATTTTCCTTTAACCGTGGCCACGTGTGGGAGATATTAAGTAGGGGGACTCGGCACAGCACTTCACAAGAGGTGTCCTCATAAAAAAAAACTTCTCTCCCAGCCCTTCCATTGCTCCCTTGGGGTCACCTGACCCACAGTTCTCTTGTCACTTTTGACAATACTAATAGATAGTTCAAACATGCAAAAAGGTATAATCCAAGTGGCTAAGAAGAGGAGGAGAAAGAAATGGGGCATTTCCTCTTGCCTTCCCCTAACAGAGTCTAGCAGCAGCTGCTTCTGTTTCAGCAGGAGGGTCCTCTCCCCAGAACCAGACCTCACTGGGCTCACATGTAAAGAACCTGCCTGCTAGCTCAGGGGATGCAAGAGATGAGGTTAAGTCCCTGAATCAGGAAGATCCTTTGGAGGACAAAGTGACAACCTACTCCAGTACTCTTGCCTGGAAAATTCCTTGGAGAGNCAGCAGGAGGGTCCTTTCCCCAGAACCAGACCTCACTGGGCTCACATGTAAAGAACCTGCCTGCTAGCTCAGGGGATGCAAGAGATGAGGTTAAGTCCCTGAATCAGGAAGATCCTTTGGAGGACAAAGTGACAACCTACTCCAGTACTCTTGCCTGGAAAATTCCTTGGAGAGAGGAGCCTGGTGGGCTACAGCCCATGGGACCACAAAGAATTGAACCCAGCTGGGCAACTGAGCACACATCAAATTCAAAGGCGTTGCATATAGCTCTGTTTCTGTTCATTAAAAAAACTTTATTGGAATACAGTTGCTTTAAAATGTGTAAGTTTCTTCTATACAGCAAAGTGAATCAGCTATCAGTTCAGTTCAGTCGCTCAGTCGTGTCAGACTCTCTGCGACCCCNTATTTTTTCTTTTTTATAGAAAAATATATTTTTTCTTTTTTATATTTTTTCTAGTTTGGTTTATTATAGAATAGTGAATATAATTCCCTGTGCTATAAAGCAGGACCTTGTTTATTCATTTTGTATATAATAGTTTGTTTAAAGTGTAGCTTCTGATTCACTAGCTTTGGGATGTGACTCAAGTTGCTCATTTATAATTGGCTCCCAAGTAAAGCTCTCTAAACTGAGGACAGGTCCATACAGAAAAGATAAAATAACATAATCCTTCAGTTCAGTTCAGTTCAGTCCAGTCGCTCAGTCGTGTCTGACTCTTGGCGACCCCATGAATCACAGCACGCCAGGCCTCCCTGTCCATCACCAACTCCCGGAGTTCACTCAGACTCATGCCCATCGAGTCAGTGATGCCATCCAGCCATCTCANAATAACATAATCCTTCAGTTCAGTTCAGTTCAGTCCAGTCGCTCAGTCGTGTCTGACTCTTGGCGACCCCATGAATCACAGCACGCCAGGCCTCCCTGTCCATCACCAACTCCCGGAGTTCACTCAGACTCATGCCCATCGAGTCAGTGATGCCATCCAGCCATCTCACCCTTGGTCGTCCCCTTCTCCTCCTGCCCCCAATCCCTCCCAGCATCAGAGTCTTTTCCAATGCGTCAACTCTTCGCATGAGGTGGCCAAAGTACTGGAGCTTCTGCTTCAGCATCATTCCTTCCAAAGAAATCCCAGGGCCAATCTCCTTCAGAATGGACTGGTTGGATCTCCTTGCAGTCCAAGGAACTCTCAAGAGTCTTCTCCAACACCACAGTTCAAAAGCATTAATTCTTTGGTGCTCAGCCTTCTTTACAGTCCAACCCTCACATCCATACATGACCATAGAAAAAACCATAGCCTTGAATAGATGGAACTTAGTTGGCAAAGTAATGTCTCTGCTTTTGAATATGTTCTCTAGGTTGGTCATAACTTTTCTTCCAAGGAGTAACTGTCTTTTAATTTCATGGCTGCAATCACCATCTGCAGTGATTTTGGAGCCCTCCAAAATAAAGTCTGACACTGTTTGCACTGTTTCCCTGTCTATTTCCCATAAAGTGATGGGACCAGTTGCCATGATCTTAGTTTTCTGAATGTTGAGCTTTAAGCCAACTTTTTCACTCTCCACTTTCACTTTCTTCAAGAGGCTTTTTAGTTCCTCTTCAGTTTCTGCCATAACATAATCCTTAGGAGACCTCAAAATCCATACTCGTCTCCTTCTTGGCAGGATTACATTGCAACATATCATCTTTCATTATTATAATTAAAAGTGTTTTCAATCCTGTTAGATAGAATCAAGTCATTTCACTCCTTTTGGCAATCACTATATTCGTATATATAATGTATGGTATACATTAATTTCACATAGTAATATAGTTTGGAGAAGGAAATGGCAGTATCCTTGCCTAGAAATTCCATGGGCAGAGGAGCCTGGTGGCTACAGTCCATGGGGTGGCAAAGAGTCAGACATGACTGAGCACACCACACCACACACAATATAGTTCAATACGAAAGGATGCTCTTGGGTCTCAACTTATAGTCCTCCCCACCACCTTCATAGGATATGTTCCAAGACCCACAGTGGATGTCCAAAACCATTAATAGTGCTGAACTCTACATATACTGTATTTTTTCCTATAAATACATTCGTATGATCATGTTTGGGCTTCCCAGGTGGCTCAGATGGTAAAGAGTCTGCCTACAACGAGGGAGACACAGGTTCAAGCCCTGGGTCAGGATGATGCCCTGGAGAAGGGAACAGCAACCACTCCAGTATTCTTACCTGGAGAATCCCATGGACAGAAGAGCCTGGCGGGCTACAGTCCATGGGATTGCAGCAATATGACTGAGTGACTAACACACAATAACGTTTAACTTACAAATTAAGCATAGTGAGGGTTAACAGCTAATAACAAAAAANTCAGTCCTGGGTGTTCTTTGGAAGGACTGATGCTAAAGCTGAAACTCCAATACTTTGACTACCTCATGCGAAAAGCTAACTCATTGGAAAAGACTCTGATGCTGGGAGGGATTGGGAGCAGGAGGAGAAGGGACAACAGAGTATGAGATGGCTGGATGGCATCACCGACTCGATGGACATGAGTTTGGGTGAACTAGAGGAGTTGATGATGGACAGGGAAGCCTGGTGTGCTGCAATTCATGAGGTCACAAAGCGTCAGACATGACTGAACGACTGAACTGAACTGAACTGAAGGATATATTTATAGGTAAGTATAGACTTTAGGGACCACTACAAAGGATAATTCCATTAGTACCTGAGACTACTATTAGCAGGACACATCTCCCATCCTCTATTCTCAGACTGCAGTAGAGAAGGTAGCAAAAATTGTACTTAACCAGAATCTGGAAACAGACAAAGCTACCTAATAGGTGCTTTGACCTGGATATTGACTTTCATGTTAGTGAAGGCTGTGCTCAGTGTTTTTACATGACTTTATATGTGTGTGTGTGTGTGTGTGTGTGTGTGTGTGTGTGTAGCAGATTTTTATTGAAGTATTAAAATGAACAGAGAAAGCTTCTGACATAGATATCAAAAGGGGGACAGAGAGTGCCCCACTTACTAGTCTTTAGCAAGGGAATTATATACTTTTTAAATTAGATATTACAATAAATTAAAAGAATATCCTAGGTTGTAAAAAGATTACCAGACTCCCTCGCACATTTTACATTTTAGGATAACAGTGTTAGAACTCAACAATAGAAAGATCCTACCAGACCCACTTCCATAATATACATTCTAGGATATTAGCATTAGTCAGAAGGTTTTCAGGAAGGAGAAACTCTCCTCAAGCAGGATACATTGTTGTTATATAACCCATAGTAGCGAGTTTTAACTGAGTTTTTTGTTGTGCGATCATCAGTTCTCAGATTAATGAGAAAAATATTTTATGTGACTAAGACTAAGGAATGTAGAAAGAGAGCAAAAAAAAAAAAAAAAAGATGTTTGTCCTTTCTTCCTCCTTGAGCATTCCAGACTCCTACAAACTCCTCAAGAACCCCAGATCCCTCTCTCCTCCTCAGGGACGCTGGACATCTTAGCAACCTACCTTGGAATTGACTCTCTCATTCTCCCCTCTTCTTTTAAGGGAATTATGCTGCCAAGGGAAAGAGCTGTCATTTTATTTCCATAACTACTTCCTGCTATTGAAGGGCCTCATCCCTAAATTGTTGAGGCAACATATTCATCNAGAACCCCAGATCCCTCTCTCCTCCTCAGGGACGCTGGACATCTTAGCAACCTACCTTGGAATTGACTCTCTCATTCTCCCCTCTTCTTTTAAGGGAATTATGCTGCCAAGGGAAAGAGCTGTCATTTTATTTCCATAACTACTTCCTGCTATTGAAGGGCCTCATCCCTAAATTGTTGAGGCAACATATTCATCTAACCCTCATATTGAGGGTCTCTGACCCAGGAGCCCCAAATAGTTGTTGGAGGAGTCTGGGACATTCTTAGAAGCCTGGAAAACCATTTGTAACTTAAAAGCTTTCAAATGGTTAGAAACAAATCCAGTTACACCATTACAGATGCAGGGAGAGTTTTAATGCCTTTTTAATTTAGAGAAATTCACTATAAGGCAGAGAAGTAGAAATTACCTTTGAGCAAAAGGTTCAAAAATCAGAATTTACCTTCAGGAAAAGTGAGCCAGTGGAAAATTTCCATATTATGTCCTTTGTTAGATATAGAAAACGTCAATACTAAATATTGCTTCTTTGTGGGCACCAAGTTGTTATTACTTAACCTAAGTTTGTCTGTTTTTTGATGGTAGAGGAGAGAGAGAAGNGGTTCAAAAATCAGAATTTACCTTCAGGAAAAGTGAGCCAGTGGAAAATTTCCATATTATGTCCTTTGTTAGATATAGAAAACGTCAATACTAAATATTGCTTCTTTGTGGGCACCAAGTTGTTATTACTTAACCTAAGTTTGTCTGTTTTTTGATGGTAGAGGAGAGAGAGAAGAAAAATAGTTTATTATATACCAAGCTTCAGCACTTATATGATTTTTATTAAAATTTATTAAAAAGTCTAGAAAAATAAAGGATATATATTTACATATGTATGCATATATTTGGCTCCTAGAAAAATAAAGGAGTCCGTGGGGTTGCAAAGAATCAACATAACTTAGTGACTATATATATATGACAAATATACATATACATATATGGCATTTTTTTTTAAACTAAACTAGGTCAGGGGCAGCAGCCAAGAGGAGCAACCCCATGTCAAAGGAGTGGTGGCTGCGCGGGCACAGGAGGGCTGAGAGGAGCTACGCCACGTTCCAGGTCAGGAGGGGTGGCTGTGGGGAGATACCCTTCATCCAAGGTAAGGAGCAGCGGCTGCGTTTTGCTGGAGCAGCCATGAAGAGATAAACCACATCCAAGGTAAGAGAAACCCAGGTAAGACAGTAGGTGTTGCGAGAGGCATCAGAGGGCAGATACACAAACCATAATCACAGAAAACTAGTCAATCTAATCACACAGACCACAATCTTGTCTAGCTCAGTGAAAATAAGCTATGCTGTGTGGGGCCATGGAAGACAGGTGGGTCATGGTGGAGAGGTCTGACAGAATGTGGTCCGCTCGAGAAGGGAATGGCAAACCACTTCAGTATTCTTGCCTTGAGAACCCCATGAACAGTATGAAAAGGCAAAATGATAAGATACTGAAAGAGGAACTCCCCAGATTGGTAGGTGCCCAACATGCTACTGGAGATCAGTGGAGAAGTAACTCCAGAAAGAATGAAAGGATGGAGCCAAAGCAAAAACAATACCCAGTTGTGGATGTGACTGGTGATTGAAGCAAGGTTCGATGCTGTAAAGAGTTTGAACTGTGGTGTTGGAGAAGACTCTTGAGAGTCCCTTGGACTGCAAGGAGATCCAACCAGTCCATTCTAAAGGAGATCAGTCCTGGGTGTTCTTTGGAAGGACTGATGCTAAAGCTGAAACTCCAATATTTTGGCTACCTCATGCAAAGAGTTGACTCATTGGAAAAGACTCTGATGCTGGGAGGGATTGGAGGCAGGAAGAAAAGGGGACGACAGAGGATGAGATGGCTGGATGGCAACACCGACTCAATGGATATGAGTTTGGGTGAACTCCAGGAATTGGTGATGGACAGGGGGGCCTGGCGTGCTGCGATTCATGGGGTCACAAAGAATAGGACACAACTGAGTGACTGAACTGAACTAAACTGAGTGCTGCAACTTCTTAAATTTAGACTTCCTGGGGAAGTACTTACTTAGGGAGTAAGATTTAGCAAGAATATGGGTCAGGTTCTTCATTTATCCTCTCTTCCTAAAATCGTGGGAAAATTATGTATCTCTTGATAGGTATATATAAAATTATAACCTGCACACATACATGTGTGTATAAAAATATATAAATAATTCTTGCAGAATCAAAGCATGGTATAATTTGAAGAAAATTTGAATAACTACAATATTTATACATAAATATAGTCAGGTAGAATGAAAGATTGTAATTACAGTTTTTATTTTTAGACAAATAATATAAATGAAGAAGTAAACTTGAAAATGTGTGTAATTTCCTCAAGGATACAAAATTGATATAAGTGTTTAGCCTTTATTTGCTTTTCTAACTTTGTTGGGTTTAATCTCATGTGCAGGCAATAAAGCTTATTAAATTATTAAATAGTAAATGAACTAGAACTCATCATAATGATATTTGAATCAGTAGTATAATGGATTCCATTATGAAGTGTCTACTAGGATCACTGTCATTACCATCAAAACATACTTAATATGCCTCCTTAGGCAATGTTGACTTCCATGAGTCTACCTCTACTAATACTTAAAGAGAATTTGACAAGATTTATTAAATATTTGCACAGGAAAGGACCTCTCTTTTTTGCTTTTGCCTTTTTCTTCCCTTTCATATGAGTTCTAAAAGAGCAATTCTCTCAACTGAGAATGAGAATAGTAAAAGAGTAGATTTTAAAATATTATTGATGAGTTTTTTTTTCATGAAAGTCAAAAAGTAAGATCATAATATATCCTGACTTTGGTATAAGTAAAATGTTTAAAATTAAAAATAATATTCTATGTTCTGCTTTCAATTTTTCACTATTTTTTCAACTATTTTAATGTTTTAAAGCAACATTAAAAAATACTTATGGCACTTGTATTACAATACTTATGGAAAACATATATCAGGCAGCACTTTTCTTCTTCCTCTGGCTCTGATATGTTTGTAAATGGTACCATCAATTACCCGTTTTAGTTGCTACATCATGTCTATGGATTTCTACCTACTGGAAATCCCTTGCCCACTCACGAGATAGTGAGATACATACATATACAAGAAATCCTTGTTGAATAGCAAAGAGATTCTGTTGTCTATGAAAGATTAGCTAAGCCTCGGCCTTCATCTTCATGTAGTAGTCTGAATTACTGTTCTTGAATTCTAGATCTGATCTAAAAACCCTGATGTCAGAACCAACTTAATTTCCAACTCCTAGTATGTATTGAGGTCACAAACTACAAGAAATATTATGGGAATATTTTATGTGTCTTCTTGGGCAAAAAATCTGAAAGAACCTTTTGTGTGACAAAGTATTCCATGGCATAACTCTCATTTCCTCTGATGGGTTCTTTATTTCAGTGTTTCAAGCATATTAGAGTTCCTAGAAAGTGGAAATTATTCCAATCAGAACTACTGCCCACGCTTTTGGCTTCTAACATGGTCTGGAAATCCCCAAAATCTAACTCTGAGCTAGAACATGTACTCTATTTCCTTTTACAAAGAACTTCATTAAGAGTTTATTTGGCACAATTATCTATCTCATTTTTAACTTTCCCAACATCTGCTTACTGGAATTGAACACTTTTTAAACTTTATTTTTTTAATTTTTAATTGTTTATTGGGATATTGCTTTACAATGTTGTGGTAGTTTCTCCTGTACAATGAACTGAATCAGCTATATGTATAAATATATCCCTTCTCTCCAGGCACCCTCCCATCTCACACCTCCCCATGCCACCCATTTGGTCATCCCAGAGCACCTGTGCTTCCTGTGCTCCCATTAGCTATCTATTTTACACTAGATAGCTTATATATGTTAGTCCTAATCTCACAATTCATCTCATTCTCCCCTTTCTCCTGTGTCCACAAGACCACTTTATATCTGTGTCTCTCTTCCAGTCCTGCAAATAAGTTCATCTGTACCATTTTTATAGATTCCATATATATACATTAATGAAGGGTATTTATCTTTTCTCTTCCAACTTACTTCATTTTATATAGCAGACTCTAGGCATATCTATGTCTCTATAAAAGACTGTATTTTGTTCTTTTAGTGGCTGAGCAATACTCCCTTGAATATATGTACCACATCCTTTTTATCCATTAATCTGTCAGACATTTAGGTTGCTTTCAGGTCCTAGTTGTCATAGATAGTGCTGCAAGGAACACTGGGTACAAATCTCCTTTTGAATTATGGTTTTCTAAAGGCATATGAGCAGTAGTGGAATTGCTGGGTCATATGGTAGTTCTATGTAGACCTACAAGACCTTTTACAACTAACACCAAAAAAAGATGTCCTTTTCATTATAGGGGATTGGAATGTAAAAGTAGGAAGTCAAGAAACACCTGTAGTAACAGGCAAATTTGGCCTTGGAGTAAAGAATGAAGCAGGGCAGAGGCTAATAGAGTTTTGCCAAGAGAACACACTGGTCATAGTAAACACCCTCTTCCAACAACACAAGAGAAGACTCTACACATGGAAATCACCAGATGGTCAACACCAAAATCAGAGTGATTATATTCTTTGCAGCCAAAGGTGGAGAAGCTCTATACAATCAGCAAAGACAAGACCAGGAGCTGACTGTGGCTCAGATCATGAGCTCTTTTATTGCCAAATACTGACTTAAATTGAAGAAAGTGGGGAAAGCCACTAAACCATTCATATATGACCTAAATCAAATCCCTTATGATTATACAGTGGAAGTGAGAAATAGATTTAAGGGACTAGATCTGATACATAGAGTATCTGATGAACTATGGATGGAGGTTCGTGACATTGTACAGGACACATGTATCAAGACCATTCCCATAAAAAGAAATGTAAAAAAAAAAAAAAAAAAAAATGACTGTCTGAGGAGGACTTACAAATAGCTGTGAAAAGAAGAGAAGTGAAAAGCAGAGGAGAAAAGAAAAGATATAAGCATCTGAATGCAGAATTCCAAAGCATATCAAGGAGAAAAAAAAAAGCCTTCCTTAGCAATCAATGAAAAGAAATAAAGGAAAACAACAGAATGGGAAGGACAAGAGATCTTTCCAAGAAAATTAGAGATACCAAGGGAACATTTCATGCAAAGATGGGCTCAATAAAGAACAGAAATTGTATGGACCTAACAGAAGCATAAGATATTAAGAAGAGGCGGCAATAATACACAGAAGAACTGTACAAAAAAGAGCTTCATGATGACCCAGATAATCACGATGGTGTGATCACTCATCTAGAGCCAGACATCCTGGCATGTGAAGTCAAGTGGGCCTTAGAAAGCATCACTACAAACAAAGCTAGTGGAGGTGATGGAA
>SJYA01002726.1:4137407-4228628 GCA_006410615.1 Neotragus moschatus
CCTAAAGCTCAACGTTCAGAAAATAAAGATCGTGGCATCTGGTTCCATCACTTCATGGGAAATAGATGGGGAAACAATGGAAACAGTGTCAGATTTTATTTTTGGGGTCTCCAAAATCACTGCAGATGGTGATTACAGCCATGAAATTAAAAGACGCTTACTCCTTGGAAGGAAAGTTATGACCAACCTAGACAGCATATTCAAAAACAGAGACATTACCTTGCCAACAAATTTCCGTCTAGTCAAAGCTATGGTTTTTCCAGTGGTCATGTATGGATATTAGAGCTGGACTGTGAAGAAAGCTGAGCACTGAAACTCCAATACTTTGGGCACCTGATGTGAAGAGTTGACTCATTGGAAATGACCCTGATGCTGGGCGGGATTGGGAGCAGGTGGAGAAGGGGAAGGCAGAGCATAAGATGGCTGGATAGTATCACCAACTCGATGGACATGAGTTTGAGTCATATCTGGGAGTTGGTTTTGGACCAGGATGCCTGGCATGCTGCAGTCCATGGTGTCGCAAATAGCTGGACACGACTGAGCGACTGTACTGAACTCATGGTAGTTCTATTTTTAGTCTTTTAAGGAACCTCTACTGTTCTCTACAATGGTTGTATTTAATTTACATTTCCATCAACAGTGCAAGAGAGTTCCCTTTTCTTCACACCCTCTCCAGCATTTATTGTTTGTATACATTTTGATGATGGCTATTCTAATGGGTATGAGGTGATAACTCATTGAAGTTTTTGATTTGTATGTCTCTAATAATCAGTGACGTTGTACATCTTTTCATGTGCCTTTTGGCCCTCCATGTGTCTTCTTTAGAGAGTTGTCTATTTAGGTCTTCTGCCATTGTTTTGATTGGATTGTTTTTATTTTATGATATTAAGCTGCATGAGCTGTTTGTATATTTCAACGATTAATCTTTTGTCAGTTGCTTCATTTGCAAATATTTTCTCCCATTCTGAGGCTGTCTTTTTGTCTTGTATAAATTTGCTTTGCTGTGCAGNAGATGGCTGGATAGTATCACCAACTCGATGGACATGAGTTTGAGTCATATCTGGGAGTTGGTTTTGGACCAGGATGCCTGGCATGCTGCAGTCCATGGTGTCGCAAATAGCTGGACACGACTGAGCGACTGTACTGAACTCATGGTAGTTCTATTTTTAGTCTTTTAAGGAACCTCTACTGTTCTCTACAATGGTTGTATTTAATTTACATTTCCATCAACAGTGCAAGAGAGTTCCCTTTTCTTCACACCCTCTCCAGCATTTATTGTTTGTATACATTTTGATGATGGCTATTCTAATGGGTATGAGGTGATAACTCATTGAAGTTTTTGATTTGTATGTCTTTAATAATCAGTGACGTTGTACATCTTTTCATGTGCCTTTTGGCCCTCCATGTGTCTTCTTTAGAGAGTTGTCTATTTAGGTCTTCTGCCATTGTTTTGATTGGATTGTTTTTATTTTATGATATTAAGCTGCATGAGCTGTTTGTATATTTCAACGATTAATCTTTTGTCAGTTGCTTCATTTGCAAATATTTTCTCCCATTCTGAGGCTGTCTTTTTGTCTTGTATAAATTTGCTTTGCTGTGCAGAAGTGTTTATGTTTAATTAGTTTTTGTCTATAATTTGTTTATTTTTGCTTTTATTTTCGTTACTCCAGTGGGAGAGTCAAATAAGATCCTGCTGTGGTTTATGTCAAAGAGTGTTTTTCCTATATTTTCTTCTACTAGTTTTATAGTGTCTGGCCTTAAATTTTAGTCTTTAATTCATTTTGAGTTTATTTTTCTATATATTTTAGGTAGTATTCTAATTTCTTTTTTTCTTTTTCTAATATTTGTTTGTCTGTGTAAGGTCTTAGTTGCTGCACGTGAGCTCTCTAGTTGTGCTATGCGGGCTTAATTTCTCTGCAGCGTATAGGGCTTAATTCACCAACCGGGAATTGAATCCATGTTCCCTGCTTTGCAAAGCGTATTCTTAACCACTGAGCCACCAAGAAAGTCCCCTAATTTCATTATTTTACATGCAGCTGTCCTGTTTCCTTCCCCAGAATCATTTATTGAAGAGGTTGTCTTTTCTCTACAGTATATTCTTGTCTCCTATGTCACAGATTAGATGATTAGAAGCCTGTGGCTTCGTCTCTGGGCTTTCTATTCTGTACCATGGGTCTATATTTCTTTTTCTTTCTTTCTTTTTTTTTTGGTACATGTACCAAACTGTGTTAATTACTGTGTCTTAATAGTATAGTTTGAAGTCAGTGAGCCTGATTGCTCCAGGTGTTTTTCTTTTCAAGATTGCCTTTGCTATTTGAGGTCTTTTGTGTTTCCATACAAATTGTAAATTTTTCTCTTCTAATTCTGTAAAGAATGCCATTGGTAATTTGATAGAAATTGCATTGAATATGTAAATTGGGGGGGGCAATATATTCATTTTCATAATATTTTTCCAGTCCAAGAACATGGTGTATTTCTCTATCTGTTTGTGTAATCTTTGATTTCCTTCATCAGTGTTTCATAGTTTTCTGAGTATAGAAATTTTGCTTCCTTAGGTAGCTTTATTCCTAGGTACTTTATTCTTTTAATAATAAGCATTCTTGTGGACTATCAGTAATAATGTCTTAAAGCAATAAATCTTTTTTTTTCTTAACAAATATGCAAGAAATGCAGATTTTAGGGAGTTCTGCACCACAAAATTTTCCTATGAATTTGATAGATGAAAATTTGTATGACAATCAAGATCAAATAAAACTGAGATTATAAATCACAGATAATTGAATGGATTATTGTGCATGAATATTACTGGCTGGGGGAGTGAAGGTTTTTNACCACAGAGCACTGAGTACAGTTCCCTGTGCTTTACAGTAGGTTCTCACCTCATTAGTTATCCATCTTATACATAGTATCACTAGTGTACACATGTGAATCTCAGTCTCCCCATTCATCCTCCACCCCCTCTCCCCATTGGTATCTGTACATTTGTTCCCTATGTTTGTGTGATACAGCTCTGTTTCTTGTGGATTCACCATGTCATGAAACCCCAGATGGTTCAAATGAAGGGCTTTTGTGAAGGGACTGCATACAGAGATGAGGCAGGATTGAAAGGACAATGTTTGTTACCACAGGGAGCCCAGTGAGGTCAGGTTCTTGGGAAAGGACCCTCTTGCTGAAAGAAGCAGCTGCTGCCAAACTCTGTACTAGGGGAAGGCAAGAGGAAATGCCCCGTCTCTTTCTCCTCCTCTTCTCCTCCCCACTCTCCTGCCATTGCCTCCCATGGACGCTGAGGGCCAGGAGGCCTGGGTGATGTGCTCAGGAATGTCATCCCACAGGATTCAGAGCAAGAGGAAAGGGTAGAGAGCCCATCTAGAGGGCAGAGAATAAGGAGCACATTATCTCCTTCAAAGATGGGTAAACTGAGTCACTGAAAGGGAAAACATATTTCAGATCAAAAAGGGAAACCCAGAACTAAGATAAAGGCTCCACTTTCCAATCTGTTCTCACTGGTTTCAAGTAGTCTGAATGCTTGGAGAGAATCATTACATCTGCTCCCTCAAGCTCCCGCCCAATATATGATGACATTACAAGGCAGCCCACCAGGGCCCACCTTTCTTCAGAAGGAGTGAAGTTGTGTGTGAGCAGTATGACTCAGCCTTCTGCCTAGATTCGCCAGAGATGCTCATGAATCACTTGTGTGGGTGACCCTCTGGGTGCTGTTACTCTTTCAGTGAGTTCTCTCCACATACCGAGTTTGTCTCTGTTTGATTCATGAAGGTGATTCATCTGAAGAAGCTGACCTAACTATGGTTTATCAGGCAGCATCTAACGGAGATGNCCTAGATTCGCCAGAGATGCTCATGAATCACTTGTGTGGGTGACCCTCTGGGTGCTGTTACTCTTTCAGTGAGTTCTCTCCACATACCGAGTTTGTCTCTGTTTGATTCATGAAGGTGATTCATCTGAAGAAGCTGACCTAACTATGGTTTATCAGGCAGCATCTAACGGAGATGTTGGTGCTCTGACTGCCGTGATTCGGGAAGACCCTTCCATCCTAGAATGCTGTGACAGTGAAGGTGAGCTATTTATTCATTTTGGATTCTACAGAAGGTCCTGATCTGTCCTTTCAGAAATGGCCTCCAGAGGTGAGCAATGTTAGTAAAATGATATTTGAAAGGCTACTTTGATACTGAAGGGTCAAGGGATATCCTGCCTATAACCGTGTACAGTTCCCTCAGTATTTCATTTAATGAGAATCATGAACACAAATCTCCAAACTCTTTTATATCACCTCTTCTCATAAAGCTGTTCAGTCTGAGTTTGTTTTCAAGTTCTTTGTTTGAGTGACAAAAGTAGACAGGCGAAGTAGATGACATTAGAAGAAGTATATGAAAAGAAGAGGCTATTCTTGGTAGCAGTGGATGTTAGGGAAAGTGTGGTTATTAAAGCCAGAGAGCTAGGACTTCTGCTTCTGGGAAGATGGGGCAGAAGTAGGACTTTTTTTTTTTAATTCCTTCTGCTAATACAACTAAAAATCCTGAATATTGTATATAGCAAAAACATAAGAACACTCTGGAAGGTAGAGAGAAAATGACAGACTAGCTAGGACCTGGAGACCCAAGGACTGACATAGTGGTGAGTTTCCTGGGCTTCCTTGTTGCCCAAAATTTCCAAGACTTAGAAGTGAAGAAGCTGCAATGGACAGAGAACAAAAAAAGCCCCCAACAAAAGCCTGCTCTCTAGTCAAAGAACCAAGAAAAGGATCACATAGCAAGACAAAAACTTTTAGACAATAATGAGTCTACTCCACCAAACACTCCCACCAAAACAACAACAAACTACAACCTCAACCTCCTTGACTCTAGCAAAGACCAAGCTAGGAGCCTGCACCTCCACCTTCACCTGGTAACGAAGTCCCCACGTCACCACAACTGAGGCAGTGTCAGGGGATTCCTTCTTCAGAGTTACGACTCTCACCACCACCCAGGAATGAAGAGTCTTCTCCCTTAGATGCCAGTGAAAGCTAAGTAAGGGACTTAGACTTCGAATCCTACCTGGCAGTACTGAGGTGGTGTCCCCCCTTCATTTCCCCTTTGGAGCAGTATCAGAAAAAAACAGCTAAAATAGAGGATTTAAGCAAGACTTAGGCAACTCATAATGCAATACTCCAAATGTCCAAGTTTCAAAGAAAATCACTTGACATACCAAGTATCAATAAGACCTCAAACTGAATGGAAAAAAACAGTCAATAGATGCCAACTCTGAGATGACAGATGTTAGAATTATCTGGCAAAGATTTTCAAGTAACCATGGAAAACTGCTTCAGTAAGCATTTACAAGTATGCTTGAAACAAACAAACAAACTAAAAAATAGAAAGGCTTGGCAAAGAAATAGCAGATATAAAGAAGAATCAAATGGAAATTTTTTAAACTGAAAAATACAATAATTACAATGAAAAACTCAACGGCTAAGCTCAACAGCAGAATGAGGAAGCAGGGGAAAGGATCAATGAAATTGAAAACAGAAAAAATAGCAATGAAGCAATCTGAACAACTGAAAGAAAAAAGGGTTAAAAAATGAAGAGGAAAACTAAGAAGAAGGAAGAGAAAGAGAAGAAAAACAAAAAGGAGGAGGAGAGCTAGAGATGGCAGCCTCAAGGACCTGTGATAACAAAGAATTCATCATTGGTTTCTCTGTCCTAGTATTTCTGGGAAGTAATTAATCATTTTCAACCAGTTGACTTGTCCTAAGAGGAGCTTGGAATTCCCTTATCATGACAATAAAATGTTTTGTAAAGTGTGTGGTTGCTCCATAAGTTATCCATGGTAGTCTTTTCATTCATTTGTTTTTTAAAGAAGAATTACTTAGACATCTGTTTTGGGGTTAGAAGGTGGAAATGAGAGAAAATAGAGAAAATCAATGAATCAAGAAACTAATTCGGTGAAAAGGTCAATAAAGCCTATAAACCTCTACCAATAAGGACAAAAAGGAAAATGAAAGAGATCCAAGTTATCACTATCAGGAATAAGCCTGCAGACATTTAAAGGATAATAAGAAAATATACACAGATACTTTGACTATTTAGATGAAATGGAGAAATTCCTCAAAAAAAGATAAATGACCACAGTTCACCCAATAGGACACTATTTGAATAGTTCTATAAGTATGAAGGAACTTAAATTCATAATTTTAAAATTCCCAGAAAAAGACATCATCAGGCCTAGATGATTTCACTGGGGACTTTGAGAAACTTTAAAAAAAAATTAATACCAACTCTACATAATCTCTTCCAGAAGAGAAAGAAACTTTTCTGAGTTATGATTATGAAACTAATATTCAGTTCAGTTCAGTCGCTCAGTCATGTCCGACTCTTTGCGACTCCATGAATTGCAGCACTCCAGGCCTCCCTGTCCATCACCATCTCCCGAAGTTCACTCAGATTCACGTCCATCGAGTCAGTGATGCCATCCAGCCATCTCATCCTCTGTCATCCCCTTCTCCTCCTGCCCCCAATCCCTCCCAGCATCAGAGTCTTTTCCAATGAGTCAACTCTTCACATGAGGTAGCCAGAGTACTGGAGTTTCAGCTTTAGTATCATTCCTTCCAAAGAAATCCCAGGACTGATCTCCTTCAGAATGGACTGATTGGATCTCCTTGCAATCCAAGGAACTCTCAAGAGTCTTCTCTAACACCACAGTTCAAAAGCATCAATTCTTCAGCACTCAGCCTTCTTCACAGTCCAACCCTCGCATCCATACATGACTACTGGAAAAACCATAGCCTTGACTAGACGGACCTTAGTCAACAAAGTAATGTCTCTGCCTTTGAATATGCTATCTAGGTTGCTCATAACTTTTCTTCCAAGAAGAAAGCGTCTTTTGATTTCATGGCTGCAGTCACCATCTGCAGTGATTTTGGAGCCCAGAAAAATAAAGTCTGACACTGTTTCTACTATTACTCTGATATCAACATATGACAAAGATGATATAAAAATAAACCTATAGACCAATACTCCACATGAATACAGATATAGACAGACATCCTTAGCAAAATATCAGCAAATAGGGATTTCTCTGATGGTCCAGTAGTTAAGACTCTGCACTTCCAATGCAGGAGGCACAAGTTCAATCCCTGATTGGGGAACTAAGATTCTACATGTGCTGAGGTACAGCCAAAAAAATAAAAAGTAAATTAAAAATTTTAAAAACCAGCAAACAGAATTCAGTAATATATTAAAAAGAATTATATATCATGACCAGATGTGGCTTGTTCTAGGAATGTAAGTCCATTTCAACACTTGAAAATTGAAGCTTTCCTGGTGGCTCAGTAGTAAAGAATCTGCCTGCCAGTGCAGGAGACATGGATTCAATCCCTGGTCCAAGAAGATCCCACATGCTATGGAACAGCTAAGCCCATGCACCACAGCTATTAAGCCTGTGCTTTAGAGCAGCAACAAGAGAAGCCACTGCAATGAGAAGCCAGCACACTCCACCTAGAGAATAGCCCCCTCTTGCCACAACTGGAGAAAAGCCCATGTAGCAATGAAGACCCAGCATAGTCAAGAATAAATAAACCTTAAAAAAAGAAACTTGGAAAACTAAGCAATGTATCATTTTAGCCAGCTAAGAAGAAAACTCTCATGATCATATCAGTTGATGCAGAAAAAGCATTTGACAAAATTCAGCACACGTTCATTATTAAAAACTCTCAGAAAGATAGGAGTGGAGGGGATCTTCTTCTTTTTCTTCTTGATAGATAGTATCTACAAAAAACCCTAGAGCTAATGTTTTCTTACTGGTGAAAGACTGAATGCTTTGCCCCTCAGATGGGCAACAAAGAAAAAGAGTTCATTCATTCTCATATTCAACATAGCCCTGGGAGTTCTAGCCAGTGCAAAAAAGCAAGAAAAGAAATAAAAAGCATACATATTGAAAAAGAAAACTTTTCCTTTTTTTGCACAACTTGATTGTCTACATAGAAAATACTAAAAAAAAACTATCAAAAACTCCAACTAATGAATTGAGCAAGGTCCCAGGATACAAGATCAATATAAAAAACCAAATTTATTTCTATTGCTATATACTAGAAATGAATGGACATCAACATTAAAACCACAATACCAAGTAAAATCACTCAATAAAAAATATTTAGTTGTGAATAAAACAAAATACATTCAAGACTTACATACTTTAAACTATAAAATGCTGATGAAAGAAATCAAAGATCTAAAATAAATGGAGAGATCATGTTCACGGATTAGAAGATTCAATATAGTAAACATGAAATGCTCCCCAAATTCATATACAAGTTTAATGCAATTTCTATCAAACCCAAGTAAGATATCTTTTGTGGATACAGACAAGATTATCTAAAATTTATAAAGAAAGCAAAGAAACTAGGAGAGTTAAAACAATTTTGAGAAAGAAGAATGAAGTAGGGGAGAATTCAGTTCAGTTGCTCAGTTGTGTCTGACTCTTTGCGACCCCATGGACTACAGAACGCCAGGCTTCCCTGTCCATGACCAACTCCTGGAGCTTACTCAGACTCATGTCCATTGAGTTGGTGATGCCATCAACCATTTCATCTGTCATCCCCTTCTCCTCCTGCCCTCAATCATTCCCAGCATCAGAGTCTTTTCAAATAAATCAATTCTTTGCATCGGGTGGCCAAAGCTTTGGAGTTTCAGCTTCAACATCAGTCCTTCCAATGAACACCCAGGGCTGATCTCCTTTAGGATGGACTGGTTGGATCTCTTTTCAGTCCAAGGGACTCTCAAGAGTCTTCTCCAACACCACAGTTCAAAGGCATCAGTTCTTTGGTGCTCAGCTTTCTTTATGGCCCAACTCTCTCATCCATACATGACCACTGGAAAAACCATGTCTTTGACTAGATGGACCTTTGTTGGAAAAGTAATGTCTCTGCTTTTTAATATGCTGTCTAGGTTGGTCACAACTTTTCTTCTTTCTTTTAACCTCTTGGGTGCAGTCATCATTTGCAGTGATTTTGTATCACTAATCACCTCCAATAAGTGTGTACTGTACCTGTTTGCCTAGTCAGCATTACTTTCTAAAGATACTTCCAGATTCTGCATTGTTCAAACCAACTCAGGCTTAACTCTGCCTGTTATGTCCCAAATTATGCTGATTGCCAGGGTAGTAATAAACAAACTTTATCATCTGCACAAAATGTTTTAATCAAGCAATTACAGCAAGATTACGAAAGATTTAATAGGGTCTAAAAATACATAATTTATATTGGGCTGGCTAAAAAGTTCCTTCAGTTTTTAAGTAAAAACTCTCTTATGTATTTTCTGCTGACTAATTCCAGACACTTTTCATCTAGCGCTGTTTTCAGTTGGTCTATTTGAAACCAATAGAAAGTGAAAGACAAGTCACTCAGTCATGTCCAACTCTTTGCAACCCCATAGACTGTAGCCTACCAGGCTCCTCAGTTCATGGAATTTTCCAGGCAAGAGTACTGGAGTGGTTTGCCATTCCTTTCTCCAGGAGATCTTGCCGACCCAGGGATCAAACCCACATCTCCCGCATTGCAGGCAGACGCTTTACCATCTGAGCCACCAGGGAAACCCTGGGAGCAATAGTTGGAATTAATTGTTTGTTTTTCCCAGGAGCTCATAATAGAGGACGTCCTTCCTATCCCACCATATACATGTCACCTTCTTTGGATGAAGACCAGCCTGTGGTGTGGTTGGTGGTGGTTCATTTCACTTGTCCCACAATCTTTTATGTTCCCACATTATTGTACAGAATCCACTTGTCATTACCCATCACAACTTGTTTCAAAAACAAAATGTTTTTGTTACATTTAAGTAGAGAATCACATGCAGAAATATGGTCAAAAGTGTTTTTTGCTTAACTTATGTGGAATCCAAACATCAAAGTGAATAACATAACCAAGCAGGTGCAAATGATTTTCCATACTTGATTTGGAAATTTTGATATATCAGCTACCTTCTGTGTGGTATAATGTTGATCGTTCTCAGTTAATGTCTTGGTTTGATTGTTATCACCTTCAACTGGTCTACCCAACTGTGGAACATTATCCAGCAACAAATCTCCAGCATGAAACTTCACAAAATACTTGGACATGTTTGATCAGTCACAGCACCTTTCCCACACACTGCACAAATCTTTTTTTGAGTTTTCGTTGTGCTTTTATCTTTGTTGAAATAATAAAGCATAATATGCTGAAAATGTTGCTTTTTTCTTCCATCTTCAATATTAAAATAGCTACAAAAATTCACCAATTTTGATAATTTTTTTAAAATGCACGCTGATGTGACAGCTATCACAGTACTACCAAACAAAATTGTTTAGAATGAAGTTAGAGACAAGTAAGTGCGAATGGATAAGAAAGCTGTGGTACATATACACAATGGAGTATTACTCAGCCATTAAAAAGAATATATTTGAATCAGTTCTAATGAGATGGATGAAACTGGAGCCGATTATATAGAGTGAAGTAAGCCAGAAAGAAAAACACCAATACGGTATACTAACACATATATATGCAATTTAGAAAGATGGTAATGATAACCCTGTATGCAAGACAGCAAAAGAGACACAGATGTATAGAATGGACTTTTGGACTCTGAAGGAGAGGGAGAGGGTGGGATAATTCGGGAGAATGGCACTGAAACATGCATACTATCATGTAAAACAAATCGCCAGTCTATGTTCGATACAGGATACAGAATGCTTGGGGCTGGTGCACAGGGATGATCCAGAGAGATGATATGGGGTGGGAGATGGCAGGGGGTCCAGAATTGGGAACTCATCTACACCCGTGGCAGATTCATATCAATGTATGGCAAAACCAATACAGTATTATAAAGTAAAAATAAAAACTAAAAAAAAAAGAAAAAAAAAAACTTTTGGCCAACCCAATATAAATGCAGCAACAATCATCATCTCTCTTCAACTCAACAGCTGCATTTGTGTTGAGGGAAGTTCATCTGCAAAGAGCATAATAAATGAACAGGCAAATAATGTTGACTCATAAATTTCACAAGTCAAACATTTTAAAAAGCTGTTGAAATGTCTCATTCCAGGATGTACACCCTTAATGCATGCAGTATCTGGACGTCAAGTGGACACAGTGAAACTGCTGTTGAAGATGGGAGCCAATATTAACACGCAGGACGCTTATGGCCGCACGAGTCTCTGCCTGGCAACCTATCTGGTACCAACTGTATCTGTGGCGGGTGTGAAGGAGTAGGGTGGACTAGATGTGTTGTTATGGGGCCCCTACTTGCAGAAGAGTGATCTTCGATTTGTGCAGCTGGTCAATAGAAATAGAAGTGAAGAGATTTTGCCTTAATCATCTCCAACATTTATATAATCACTTAGAGTTGGTAGTATGGATTTAAGTCATTTTGGATCTTCCTAATAAGCCTCTAGGAGCTTCCCTGGTGGCTCAGTGGTAAAAAATCCGCCTGCCAATGCAGGAGATGCAGGATCGATCCATGGGTAGGGAAAATCCCCTGGAGAAGCAAATGGCAGCCCACTCCAGTATTCTTGCCTAGAGAATCCCATGGACAGAGGAGCCTGACGGGTGACAGGCTATAGTCCATGGGGTTGCGAAAGAGTCGGACATGATTAAGCAACAACAAACAACAAGCAAACAGAATACACTGAAATCAAGGAACACTTCTTCTAAAATTCAAAATTTCACATTTCTTGGGCTAGATAGCCACTTGAGAGACAGGGAGACGCTCTCTAGATCACGGTGAGGAGTGAGCTTAGCGAGTTGCCACGGTTGCATACAACTCTTTCTGGGAACGCATTCTAAGGGGTTGCATAGGAAAGTATGCCTGCATGGCAGCATGGCATTGCCCTCCACTGTTGATACCACCTCTGTTTGGAAGCCCAAGGCAGGGCCCCTCACTGGCTCTTCTGAGTTTCCCTGTAGGTGAGAATAGATAGCGTCTTAGCGATTACACTGTGAAGCCCGCCACTCTCTCTGGCAATGTTTGAATTAAAGTATTAAAGAGAAATTTGACAAAGGGAACATTCAGAAATTGTCTCAGTCACAGATTCAAACTCAATATACATATAAACTTACCATAGAGGTGTAGTCCTAGGCAAATTTCTTCACCTCTTTACTCCCCTTTCCTCATTTATAAAATGTAATAAAAATAATACTCTAAGTTGGTCACAATTGAAGGAGAACCAGATGCAGTCACCCAGCACATAGTAGTACAAAACATAGTTTTTTGGTTCTAAATAATGACCATGAGATTCAGATGTAGTCGATAGTTTTCTGATTTCTTTTCTGAGGAAGTAAAAAAGAAAACCGCATACATAGTTCCATGAAATGTTGCAAAATGATATAAATGTTTAAAACCCTCCTCCATCAGAAGATTTGTTTTTCAAAAGCTATAAAACTTTGGAAACTCTGAAATTTGTCCAGTATGCTTTTCTTTTGGTCTTCTGCTCATAGTTTTCCTTTTAATCAGAGAACTGGATGATTTAAGCATTAGGAATTAAAACCAGATTTAATATCTTAGTAAACTATGACTCAAGACTGAAAACTATTTGCCTCTACTTAACACTCAGATATTATTGGTCAGCTCTACAAAGCCATATTCAATCTTAGAACCTATGGATTTTACTGTGCTTTTGTTGAAAGTTTTTTTTCTAGACTTTTAAGAACTGAAAGTTCTTATCATTACTTTCTTTCTCTTCCATGCATTTAGTAACATCTTTATTACTACCAGTATTGCAAGGGAAAATATTCAGTAATCTTTCTCGTTACTGGGTAATCTTGAGGCTTAACTATACAAGAATGGAATAAAGCAAGGAAAGAAATAGAGTTTTGTTATATTATTATTCATAATCATAACTGAATTTACTTATAAGTTTATTTATAATTAGGTGGGAAACCCAAGTGATTCTGGATGAATGTTGGAGGTATTCTCCTTGGCATGTGAGCCAAGCTCAGTTATCAGAGGGTTGGGTCAGTTACTTAAAGTATTAATGAACAGAAAGGAAGGACTAGCCTGCAGTTATAGTTTCCCATTGAAATCAGAGGGACAGTGGAGAAATGACCCAATTTTAAGTGCTAACCAAGGAGGAGTCAAGCATCAGATGTGGCAATATCAGGTCTCAATCTGGTGAATTTGTAGGCAACAGAGTTCACAGGAGGGGCCTTGGGGAATTCAGAGGTGGATAAAACAACAATTAGGGAACACATAAGAGGGTGCTGGTAACAGATCTATATTCAAGACCAGAAAGGGCAGTGGGTGGCTGGCAGGGTCCCAGCCATTGGAGTAGAGCTCAGTTTAGAATTCTAGGGGTCAGAAAAGAGACTGACTAGAGTAACAAAGATATTATCTTTGGGGTTGCTAGAAAGAGAACTCGGAAAAGGGGATGAAGGGCCATACTTCAGATACAGGTGAACTGAGGCCTAGAGTGGAGTTTGGGACATAAAGACTTAGGGACTTCTGTGGTGGTCCAGTAGTTAAGAATCCTCCTGCCAAATCAGGGGACACAGATTCAATCCGTGGTGTGGGAAGATTCCACTTGCTGATGGGCAACTAAGCCCACGTGCCACAACTGCTGAGTCCAAGCTCCACAACTACTGAAGCCCTCCCACTCTGGACCCCATGCTCCACAGCAAGAGAAGCCACCTCAGTGAGCAGCCTGCACACTGTAACTAGAGCGTAGCTGCCACTCGCTGCAGCTAGAGAAGCCCTTGTGCAGCAACAGAGACCCAGTGAAGCCAAGAATAAATCAATGAAATTAAGCAATGACATAGGAGCCCAGTTTTAAAATCAGACCATGGTATCCACTTTTAGCATGATTTGGAGTTAAGCCCAAAAGGGTCTAGAGTTGACTAATCATCCTCATCACTTGCCACCTTTGGCTCTGGAAACTGAGTATGAAAGGGGAATGACTCTCAGCGAGTGGTCCTAGAACTGGGGAGACAGAGGCAGAAGACTCTAGGATCTGTCTGCCCCTGACAGGAAAATATCCTCCAGAAAACTCAAGAAGCCACACCTCAAGACCTTCCGTCCTCTGCTGTCTGAATGGGAGGTATAGGCCTTAACCAACCACTTCAGGTCAAATAGAATATGTTTTTAGCCAAACCAAAAGAAGAGAGGGAAAGAAAACTGGAGAAAGTTTGTTGGACTCTGTTACTATGTTGTGCAGGATTGTGTTATATAACATTGCTTTTGCTTTTCCAGGGATGGCTGGAAGGCTGTGTGAGTCTACTCAGAAATGGTGCCAAGCACAATATCCCAGATAAAAATGGCCGTCTGCCACTGCACGCTGCCACCGCTGAGCCCGATGTGAGGTACGTCTGTAGCCAGGTTCACATGACATTCTAATTGGGATGCATCCAAGTTGGATGAGAAGCTCACCTAATCCAACCCTTGTAGCAAATAAAAACAAAATCTATCCATTTCTTTGGTATTTTTAGCACACAGGACCACATCTAAGTAAATTAAAATACCCTGGAATAATCTCAACTCTAATATCACTCTCAATTTGACTTCGATAAAACCCTTTTCTCCTAGTCTCTGATTTAATAAGAAATGCTATGTGTCACCATCTGAATTTGTATATTCATTCACTCAGTCAGTCAATGATTAATTCAATAACAATTTATTGCATGCTTAGAGTGCTTATTATGGACCAAACAATTCTAGGCCTTAGATTTCCACATGAGCAAGACAGTGGCTCTGACTTCACAGATCTTACTTTTGGGTAAAGGAGTTAAGTGACACACTAGCAAACAAATAAATAGTATAATTTCAAGTAGTGATGAGGGCTATGACAGAAATCAAACAAGGTAAGAGAACGTTACTGTCTGAACTCAGAGTCATGCCAACATTTAAGGGTGATGTCAGCTACAAATTGGTGCTTGTCACTAGCACTTGCCATCTATCTCTGGGTATTTCCCAACTGGCACTAGTGATAAAGAATCCACCTGCCAATGTAAGAGACACAAAAGATGAGGGTTTTATCCGTGGGTCAGGAGATCCCCTGGAGCAGGAAATGGCAACTCGCTTCAGTATTCTTGCCTAGAAAATTCCATGGACAGAGGAGTGTGGTGGGCTATACAGTCCATTGGGTCACAACGAGTTGGACATGACTGAGCAAGTGAGCACACATCTACCTCTGTAAAGATTAAATCACGTGCTGCTATAGCTGCTGATTTTCAAACCCCGNTGAGTCCAAGCTCCACAACTACTGAAGCCCTCCCACTCTGGACCCCATGCTCCACAGCAAGAGAAGCCACCTCAGTGAGCAGCCTGCACACTGTAACTAGAGCGTAGCTGCCACTCGCTGCAGCTAGAGAAGCCCTTGTGCAGCAACAGAGACCCAGTGAAGCCAAGAATAAATCAATGAAATTAAGCAATGACATAGGAGCCCAGTTTTAAAATCAGACCATGGTATCCACTTTTAGCATGATTTGGAGTTAAGCCCAAAAGGGTCTAGAGTTGACTAATCATCCTCATCACTTGCCACCTTTGGCTCTGGAAACTGAGTATGAAAGGGGAATGACTCTCAGCGAGTGGTCCTAGAACTGGGGAGACAGAGGCAGAAGACTCTAGGATCTGTCTGCCCCTGACAGGAAAATATCCTCCAGAAAACTCAAGAAGCCACACCTCAAGACCTTCCGTCCTCTGCTGTCTGAATGGGAGGTATAGGCCTTAACCAACCACTTCAGGTCAAATAGAATATGTTTTTAGCCAAACCAAAAGAAGAGAGGGAAAGAAAACTGGAGAAAGTTTGTTGGACTCTGTTACTATGTTGTGCAGGATTGTGTTATATAACATTGCTTTTGCTTTTCCAGGGATGGCTGGAAGGCTGTGTGAGTCTACTCAGAAATGGTGCCAAGCACAATATCCCAGATAAAAATGGCCGTCTGCCACTGCACGCTGCCACCGCTGAGCCCGATGTGAGGTACGTCTGTAGCCAGGTTCACATGACATTCTAATTGGGATGCATCCAAGTTGGATGAGAAGCTCACCTAATCCAACCCTTGTAGCAAATAAAAACAAAATCTATCCATTTCTTTGGTATTTTTAGCACACAGGACCACATCTAAGTAAATTAAAATACCCTGGAATAATCTCAACTCTAATATCACTCTCAATTTGACTTCGATAAAACCCTTTTCTCCTAGTCTCTGATTTAATAAGAAATGCTATGTGTCACCATCTGAATTTGTATATTCATTCACTCAGTCAGTCAATGATTAATTCAATAACAATTTATTGCATGCTTAGAGTGCTTATTATGGACCAAACAATTCTAGGCCTTAGATTTCCACATGAGCAAGACAGTGGCTCTGACTTCACAGATCTTACTTTTGGGTAAAGGAGTTAAGTGACACACTAGCAAACAAATAAATAGTATAATTTCAAGTAGTGATGAGGGCTATGACAGAAATCAAACAAGGTAAGAGAACGTTACTGTCTGAACTCAGAGTCATGCCAACATTTAAGGGTGATGTCAGCTACAAATTGGTGCTTGTCACTAGCACTTGCCATCTATCTCTGGGTATTTCCCAACTGGCACTAGTGATAAAGAATCCACCTGCCAATGTAAGAGACACAAAAGATGAGGGTTTTATCCGTGGGTCAGGAGATCCCCTGGAGCAGGAAATGGCAACTCGCTTCAGTATTCTTGCCTAGAAAATTCCATGGACAGAGGAGTGTGGTGGGCTATACAGTCCATTGGGTCACAACGAGTTGGACATGACTGAGCAAGTGAGCACACATCTACCTCTGTAAAGATTAAATCACGTGCTGCTATAGCTGCTGATTTTCAAACCCCGCCCCTACCCCTCTCTCACCCACCCCTCACCTCCCCACAACCAGGAAAAGAGTTCAGGAGTTCAGAGCAGAAATGAGACATGTTGTGCTCAGGGGAAAACTGGGAGAACAGGTCTTCAGATGGTTAGATATTTTCAGGAGCCAATGTTATGAGCCCAGTTCTTGCATCTTCTCATATCTAGAAAAGCACTAAAATCCTCCATGGTGATGACTGCTCCTAGTGACCAGCAAAAGCTTCATGAGACTGCAAGAAACCTTCTGGAAGAATGAGCACTTGACTGCATATATCCCCCCCTCCCCAAAATCTCGTATATACGCTGACCTTTCCGCTTCTTTTCTGGAGTAGTTTCTCAGAGCTACTTGAGTTCTCCCCAGCTGCAGTCCTCATTTTGCCCCCAAATAAAACTTAATTCACAAATCTCATGTTGTGCATTTTTTTAAGTCAACAGCTGGAAGGAGGCAAAGACCCAGCAAAGGAGACTGAGAGGGCAGGGGGTAACCAGTGGGTTAGCGGGAAAACCAGGAGTGTGTGTTCCTGGAGGCCATGCAAAGGAAAGTCCTCAAATAATTACTTTCTTGTAAGATGATTGTGCAACACAGGAAAAGCTTTGCCCAGATAGCCCTCTGTACTGAGTGGCCTGGATCCCCAATCTTTCAAAAGCCCCCCCTCGCAGCTTGATAACAAAGTTTCCCAGTATGGAATCAGCAACCCCCCAGGCACTTCCTGAACCTTTGCTGACAGAGCAGACCTCTGACAGGAATTTCACATCCCAGAGCTATGCAGTAGGCCAGCATCTCAGGGGCTGCCTTCTGCTGCCTCCTCCTCCAGACCCTGTGTCCAGAGGTAAACTCAAGCCTGTGGGGGTTGAGGAGACCAAGGCCCCTTCCAGGTTGAGAGGTGATAGGGTTTCTTCATTTCAGTCTGGTTTACACTAAAGTAGGAGGACTTGGGAAATTCCAGGACTATTCCCAACCAAGTCTTGCCTTTTATTATCATTGGATCATATTCAGCAATAATAGAAAACTAAGATTTACTCAAAGCCCAACAAAACAAGGAAGTTTAGAGAAGAAACAGGAAGCCCAGGGCTAACAATCTACAGACGTCATAAAAAGATGACTACCTTTTGATGAAAAAAGAATGACTTTTCTAGACAACCCACAAAAATATTTAGTCACAAAGTCATACTGTTTTCCCAAGAGTGTGTGTGTTAATCGCATCTGACTCTTTGCGACCCCATGGACTATAGCCCACCAGGCTCCTCTGTCCATGAAATTCTCCAGGCAAGCATACTGGAGTGGGTCACCACTTCCTACTCCAGGGAATCTTCCTGACCCAGGGATTGAACCTGGATCTCCTACATTATAGGCAAATTCTTTACCATCTGAGCCACCATAGAAGCCTTGCTGCTGCTGCTGCTGCTAAATCTCTTCAGTCGTGTCCGACTCTGTGCGACCCCATAGACGGAAGCCAACCAGGCTCCCCCGTCCCTGGGATTCTCCAGGCAAGAACACTCGAGTGGGTTGCCATTTCCTTCTCTAATGCGTGAAAGTAAAAAGTGAAAACATTTTAACATAATTTAAGTTTATTCCAATGTAGGTTTCCTGGACTGGGAGCAGGGGAGGTGGCTCCCCTCTACAGATGATTCAGAGACGCCAGCTTGTGGCTTCATTATTTCCTAGGATCACAGAATCCTTTTTGTTCAGCCTGCAAATAGGGTAAGAGGAGAGTAGACAAGCCTCACTTATCTCTTTAAAAACTCAGCCTGTAAATGACACAGTTCACTTCTGGTCACATTCCATTAATAAGGATGAGTCATTCGGCCATAAGGTGCTAGGGAACATAGTCCCTGACCAAGAAAGAATCCACATCCTGGCAATGACTCCAGTCCAAGAAAGGGGGGACAAGACTTTTGGTGAGAAGCTGGCTCTGCCATTGAACTATTGCACCTGATGGGTGAACTAAGCCTTTGCATCAGAATCCTCAATTTGGTCAATAGAGTAAGCTTATCATCTGAAATCACTGCAATAATATATTCAAAAACAATCTAAGCATACTTCCTCTTTTGTGGATTTGTTAGACTCATTCTTATTATGCCCCTAGACTCTCTAGGACTTACATTACATCACTGTAACTGAGAGAACACAGAGCTGTGGTTTCCCCTTCTCATGAAACTGTCCCAAATGACCCAGTCACCACCTTTGGAAGAGCTGAAGCCAGAAAAATAAAATTCTGTTTGTACTAATGATATAGTTTTATTGTCCTAGATGGACAGTTTGCTGATTTTGGCAGATAAAATCTGCTTTAAATATGGTAACGCCAGCTGCTGTAACTAGTAAAACCCAAAGGGTAAGATTAAATGTTCCAAAACCCAAACTAGCATTTCTGATAAATGTTATCCAAAAATGAATTGGGTTAAACCTTAACAATTGTTGAGAGAAGAAAATTATACAATGTAAGAGTTGTGAATTAAGTTTTATTTGGGGCAAAATGAGGACTATAACCCAGGAGATAGCATTTCAGATAGCTCTGAGAAACTACTGCAAAGGTCAGCGTCTATGTGATTTTGGTGAAGGGGGAGTACATACATTAACCATGTATTTTTGTAGAAGGTTACTGCGAGTTGCGAGAAGCAGTTGTCACCATGAAAGATTCTAGTGCTTTTCTAGATATGAAGAGATGTAAGAACTGGGCTCATAAAGCCTTCTTCTGAAAATATCTATCTCCTATTCTGAAGTTAAGGCCTATTCTGCCAGTTGTTTTTCCCAGAGCATGGGATGTCTCATTCCTGATCTCCACCCTGAGCTCCTTCCAAGGGGTTAAGTCAGCAATCTCAGCAGTTTGGACTGAATCTTTGTAGAGGTAGATGGCAAGGGCCAACCTTTAGTTTTGTACAACCGATATAACTAATCAGCTGACTTTGTTACCTAGAGAACATTTCAAAACTAGCTTGATTGAAAGGATTTCTTACGGAATTACATTGCTTAAAACTAGATACTTTATCATTGTTTTATTGAGAAATCTTATGGCTGTGGCAGAGCTTGATAACATCTGCATTAAATGTTTCAAGGCAAAACTAACCAAGCCAAAGAACTTGGGCTTGAACATAGCCCAAGAACATAGCCCATTTATGTGTCTGCTTGAACTCAGAATCACTTTCTAAGAAAAAGTCTTAGTCTGCCTTACAGGCAGACTTCTAATCCTAAAATCATAATGCAGAAGGGAGTGACCTCCCATTAAGTCATATAAATCTGTTCAATTATTTAATTTTCCTAAATGAACACAACCTTAGGCCAGCTTGTCTGACCACTGAAGCATAGAGGTCTATAGTTATAACAAGCATGACGATGACAAGCAGCATTGACTATTTATCATGTTCTGAGCAAAATTCTGAGCACTTTCTATGTGCTATCTCACCTAACCTTTACCACACCTGTGTGATAGGTGATATTTCTATCCCCATTTTACAGAGAAAACTAAGGCATCAAGAAGACAACAAATTGCCTAGTGCCCTTCCCTGGTGGCTCAGAGGTTAAAGCGTCTGTCCACAATGTGGGAGACCTGGGTTCAATCCCTGGGTTGGGAAGATCCTCTGGAGAAGGAAATAGCAACCCACTCCAGTATTCTTGCCTGGAGAATCCCATGGACGGAGGAGCCTGGTGGGCTACAGTCCACGGGGTCACAAAGAGTCGGAGACGACTGAGTGACTTCACTTTCACTTTCACTTTGTGTGAAGATAAGTAACCTGCCCAGTGGGTCTGCCATGCTCCTGGAGTCCACTCCTGTTGGATTCATTTTAATGGCCACACTTTGTCATTAAGCCCTCAGTCTACCCCGAGAGGCCTTATGCAAAATAGTCTTATGGGACTTCTCTGGTAGTCCAATAAATAAGACTCCGCTCTTCCAGTGCAGGAGACACAGGTTCAATCCTCAGTCCAAGAAGTTCTGCATACCATGTAGTCAAAACAAAAAAAGAAACAGCCTTACAGAACTCCTTATTGTCTGATTGCCAGGAAATATTTTGTTCATTACAGTGTCCAAAAACAATCTTTTCTGAAAAACCACACAAGATAAATTTTTACTAAAGGAGGAATTCCTGTGCTACTTCTGATGAATTATTTTTACTGTGTGGACACTGTGACTTATGATCAGGTTTCTCTCTTTATATATTTAGAAAACTCAAAACCCAAGTTGTGTCTCACCTCTGGCATGCACATCGGACCATAATTACGTGTTCTTTATCCTGCCCTCGTTTTCTCTCTGCCTACTTTCTTCCTGTGATCTTGTCTTACTATATGTATCTGAAAACCACCTAAAATCCTTTTTTTTGGATGGAGGTAAAGGGCGGGCAGGAGTGCCAACCCGGGCGTCAGACTGGCTGAGGATGAATCTGGCTCCATCTCTTATAGACACTATTGTCTTGGGCAAGTTAACATATTAAGGTCCAGCTTTCTGTTTCAGAAAGTAGGAGTAATACAGTACTTACGTCCTAGTTAAGGAGGCAGAAGTAAATGAGAAAATATGGGAGAGAGTACTGAGCGGCATCGATTGTCAGTGTTCACTGTTAGTGACGATGATGAAGGTGAGGATGTTGATGATGATGATGATGGAAGACAGAAATTAAAAGGTGCAATTGATCAGCACTAAAGAATGAAACCCCGAATACTGCCACCCTGGCCTTTTCCACCTTAGCACACACAGGTCCACAAAAAAGACAACCACACAGGCACATGTGCACACACAGTCCTGTACTCACTGACATGAGCACACATTTGCTGTGAAGTTCATCAGGGAATGAACAGCACTCCCATTTGTTTTAACCTTGGGACGTAGAGCATCGCAAGATTCTAGAACTGGTGAACATCAAATTCAACCATTAGCTCCTCTGAAACTCCCTTCTCTGCCTTTGTCAGCGTACATGCATGTATATGTTTCCTCTAATCATAAGCATATGTGCTGTCCACATTGTGGACTTGTACTCAGGTACTCAGACTCCTTTTAAAATCTGCTCACCCCTAGATTTCCAAACAGCACACACTCCTTCCACTTGGTGCTTGCTGGAGACTATTTAGAGTGAAGTCTCAAACTGAAGCAGCTTGTAAACTAGCCAAGGGCACACTTCAATTAGCCCTTTGCCTCCAGAGAGATTTTGGTTCTCTGATGGAAACAACTCGCTAGCAAACCAACCAGTGTGCAGCCTTAGCTAAGCGATAGCTCAGTGGGGAATCTAAGCCCCTGCAGGGAGGAAGGACCTCTAATTAAGAACACCAGGGCAAGCTGGCTGGACAAAAGCAAAGGAGCACAAGTTTCATCTCATGAGTCCCCTCCCTGCTTTGAATACTCCGCTTCTCAGCAGGTCTGAATTTTCTGCCTTTCAGCTCCCCATGGCTCTTCTTGCTTCCTTGGCTAGGACATTCAGAGGGCACCGATGTGAAAGAAGGGGCGTGATCATTAACAAAGCTGCAAAAAAAGCATGCGGTTGTGTACAACGTTGTGCCTGCTAGAGTTGGAAGGCAAGCAGTGGTTTCCTCTGAAAGCAGTCACAGGGCTCTCTGAAAGTCATCTTCGTCGTCTCCATGGTTACCAGCAGATTTTTTTTTTTTCTTGCCAAAGTGCCGGCAGCTCTGCCTCTTTTTAATCTCTTGATTGCAGCTAGAGGGAGGAAGGAAACCATTTCTTTGGGATCCTGCGCTCTAGTTTCGAGATGATGCACCCTAATCTGCAGTGGATATTTCATGGCAGCTTACTCCCACCACTGGGCCGATTCTGGGACAGGAGAGCAGACAGCAGCCTTGGGGATCCTTTTCCTCAGTCATCCCCCAGCCAACCCAGCTTCAGGACTGTGAGCCCAAGGGGCCAGCAGAACAGAGAAGCTCCAGGAGACAAGCCTCCCTTCTTTCCAGGATACTTCTAACTGAGCTCTCCCTGGCCAACTAATCACCTCATGGCAATCAGGGGACCCCAAGATATAAGGGATAGGACTTTTTTGTAATAAGAAATCAATCATTATATAGAATTTATTATAGTATATAAAGCCCATTCTAAGAGCCTTATAGGCATTGACTCATTTATAGTTACAACAGATCTTTAGAAAAGAGGTGTTATGTTTATTTTGCAGGTAGGAAAATGTACGCACTGAGAGGTTCCTAATGAATCCAAGGTCTGGCTGATTGGTGAGGGAGCAGGGGATCTCCTCTGTGGAGAGGAGTCTGGCCCCAGCCTCTGTGCTCTCATCACCCCCACTCTGCCTGTCTGCTGGGACCTGGGTCTGCTGTCCTGACAGCTGGAAGGAGGTGGGCCTGATGCTGTGGCTGGAGATCTGAGAGATGGACAGAGTTTTAGCTAGTGGTAATAGATGAACTTGGGGGTTATGGAATAAATACTCCTGGGTAAGCTTAGCACATAACAGGAGCACTAAGAAAACAAAACGAAGAGGTCTGCAAGTCCACTGGTCATTAAGACAGACATGGGATAAGTTTCTTGCAGACTGCCTCTGAACCACGGAACAGTATAGAAGCACCAGGCTGAAACCAGACACCTGGGTTCTGTCCAAGCTGGATAACCAAGGCAATGTGTGCTGGCCTTGGCAAGCAATGTAGTGCATTGGGTCACTTGTTCTCATAAAATGGGAGAGAGAGAGAGAGAATAATCATCTGTAAATTTGTACCAGCTTTAAGATTGATGCCTTAGTGGCTTAGGAATCAAATGGAGGCAAGCAGAATAGATTTGCATATATCACTCAGAGTCATGACAGGGAAGACATGAAATAGGGGTGACTAAGAAAGTTTAATGAAAGGCTATTTGAAATTAGGGCTTCCCTAGGGACTTAGATGATAAAGAATCTGCCTGCAATGCCGGAAACCCGGGTTCGATCCTTGGGTTAGGAAGATTTTTTGGAGAAGCGAATGGCTCCCACTCCAGTATTCTTGCCTGAAGAATTCCATGAACAGAGGAGCCTGACGGGCTACAGTCCATGGGGTCACAAAGAGTTGGACACACTGAGCGAGTAACACATTTGAAATCAACTAGCAAGAGATGGTGACAATCTCCACCCCAACTCTCCTCCTAATGCAGGAAAATCTTTCACCCGGACCTCACAAGAGGTGAGGAAGGAAGCTCTTATTGGAAACTGTGTTGCAGTTGTAATGGAGTGCAGGAGAGGGGCCACCTGGCAGGAGCCCAGGCCTTTTGTAGAGGAAAAAAGTCATTGTCAGAAAGGGAAGTGGCTCCTCTCCTTCCTCTTGCAGGTTCTCCCACTGACCAAACCCAACGGACGTCAGAGGGCAGGGGACCTGGATGATGACATTGTTGGAGGTCAGCCTTCAAAGCAGGAATCTGCAGGGCAGAGGCTGGATCTGAGAGGCAAAAAGAAATATCCAGCATAGGGCTCACCCTGTGATCTTTGGAGGCTCACCCAGGATGTGAGAAGAGGTCTTGATCTCCCCACCTCCATTCCCGTCTGGGTAGAGTTCGCTTCCCCCGTGTGATCACGCTGCTCTGGAGCAGCCCCAGAAAAGCCTGACTGCAGATGATCTCAGTCTGCTCAGGGTCAGCCANGTCCCAGTCTCTCCTGCTCTCCTGTCTCCTAGACTGTTCCCCCACTGAGCCAGGAGCTCTGAGCCTGGTCCTTCTATCCGTGTGTGACTTTGGTACGTCATGCAGAGCACCCAGACAGCAGCAGAGTTGGACGGATTCCCTAGCAGTTCTCTGCATGGCATGTCCTCAGGCTCAGACATACCTGTGCACTCCAGGACCCCGGGTCAAGCTCTACAGAGCCCAGCAGGGCTTGTGCCCAGGGTGGAGGGGCTGTCGGTCGCTCAGGGTCCATTCTTGCATTTGCTCACCCTGGCTTAGCTGGGCTGCTGGCCCCCACGCCACCAGGACCCTTGAGCGTAAGGAATCCAGGTGGTGTCGGTCTAGCTCCTGGCCTGTGGAGTTGTGCCTAGGAGGAAACCTGCACATCATCTTTCCCACCTGCCCTTCAGGGGCTCCACCAGCCAGGCCTCCCTGCTCCCCATGCCAAACCCTGTTCCTATGACCGGCAGCACCCATGGGGCTAGCTGGAGTCTAGGAAGCCAGGAGGTTTCCTTGTCTTAGCTGACTGAGTGGTCTACACTGAGCTGAACTCCTGCCTTGTGTCTTAGTACAACTGGGAGCATCTTCGTGGGGCGTGCACTCCCCATCTGTATGACCTTGGGTGGAATAGACCCTCTCAAGTTCATCTGCCTCGTCTCTGGAAATGGGGATAGCCATGCCTGCCTCATGGTAGCCTGTGAGGACTAAGTAAATTTAAGCAAGAAGGTGAGCCTGTCATACAGAGTGAAGTAAGTCAGAAAGAAAAAACAAATATCATATATTAACACTTATCTGTGGAATCTAGAAAAATGGTACTGATGAACCTATCTGCAAGGCAGGAATAGAGACACAGATGAAGAGAACAGACTGGACACAGCTGGGGAAGGAGAGGGTGGGATGAAGCGAGAGAGCAGCTTTGACACATACACACGACCATGTGTAAAACAGACAGCTAGTGGACGCTGCTGAGTAACACAGGGAGCTCAGCTTGATGCTCTGTGATGACCTAGAGGGGTGGGTGGGGGGGGGAAAGGAGACTCAGAAGGGAGGGAATATATGTATGATTATGGCTCATTTACATTGTTTTAGAGCAGAAACCAACACAACATTGTAAAAATTAAAAAAAAAAAAGCCAACCATCACTTAAGCTTCCTGTTTATATCACCCTCACTGAAGAAGTCTATCCCTATTTAAGTACTCTTTGAAATGCAGCATGATCAATCCCTCTGATCAGTATTAAGCAATTTAATACTTAGGAGCTTAGGTGAGCAACAATGAACATCTGATTCAGCAGAAAGACAAGCCATTTTATTTTTCAAATAATTCTTCCAANCCAACCATCACTTAAGCTTCCTGTTTATATCACCCTCACTGAAGAAGTCTATCCCTATTTAAGTACTCTTTGAAATGCAGCATGATCAATCCCTCTGATCAGTATTAAGCAATTTAATACTTAGGAGCTTAGGTGAGCAACAATGAACATCTGATTCAGCAGAAAGACAAGCCATTTTATTTTTCAAATAATTCTTCCAAAATAATTTCTGAAGTTTTTAATTGTTTCCACATAGACAACTGTTTATTGTCTTGGTGAGTTTAGTTTGCTGTTGGGATGACTGCAACAAAGTACCACAGGCTGGGTGGCTTAAACAACAGAAATTTATTTTTTCACAGCTCTGAAGACTGGTAGTCCAACACTAAAGTGCCAGTGGGCTTGGTTTCCTCTGAAATTCTCTCCTTGGCTTTCAATTACCATCCTCTTGCTGTCTCTCCAAATAGTCATTCCACTGCAAAAGTGAAGTGAAAGTGTTAGTCACTCAGTCATGTCCAATTCTTTGGGACCCTATGGACTGTAGCCTGCCAGGCTGCTCTGTCCATAGGATTCTCCAGGCAAAAATACTGGAGTGGGTGGCCATTCCCTTCTCCACGGGATCCTCCCAATGCAGGGATCAAACCTGGGTCTCTTGCATTGCAGGCAGACTCTTCCATCTGAGCCACTAGGGAAGCCCCCCATGAGCATGTCTCTGTGTCACTGTGTGTCCTAATCTCTTTCACTAGAATACTAATCACATGGCATTAGGGCCCACTGTAATCATCCTACATTTTAACTTGTGTGTGTGTGTGTGTGTGTGTGTTACTTGCTCAGCTGTGCCTGACTCTTTCAAACCAGTGGACTATATATGGAATTCACCAGGCAAGATTACTGGAGTGGGTTCCCATTTTCTCCTGCAGAGGATCTTCCTGAACCAAGGATTGAACCCAGGTCTCCTGCATTGCAGGTGGATTCTTTACAATCTGAGCCACCGGGGAAGCCCCCATTTTAGCTACCTCTTTAAAGACTCTATCTCCAAATACAGTCACATTTTAGGACACTAAAATGTGCAAGAGACACAAGAGACTCAGGTTCCATCCCTAGGTCAGGAAGATCCCCTGGAGGAGGGCATGGCAACCCACTCCAGTATTCTTGCCTGGAGAATTCCATGGACTGGGGAGCCTGGTGGGCTACAGTCCATAGGGTCGCAAAGAGTCGCACACAACTAAGGCAGCTGAGCATGCGCACACACTAGGTTAGAGCTTTAACATATAAATTGGGGGGCAGGGGACACAATTCTATGACAATGAATATTCATTGATTAATTCATTCAGCATCTTCCTCAGTGGTTTCCAAATTTAATTGTTTACAAGAATTTCCTGAACAGTTTATTTAAACAGTAGAAGCTGGGCTTCTCTCCAGACCTACTGAGTCAGAAACCTTGAATATACAACCCAGGTATTTGTGGTTTTAAAAAATCTCCTCAGGGAATTCTAAGATGGAGCCTGAGTTAAAACTTCCAGGGTTAAGTATTCTAGAAATAACACTGTGCTCCAGGCATGCCTAAAATGCTGTCTGCATATTAACTCGTTTAATCCTCCCCCTGAGCTACACGGTAGGCACTTTCATTCCCCCCATTTTACAGATGAGGCTGCATAAGTACAGAGAAGTTAAGTTACTTGCCTGTGGTCAGAGTTGGTCAGTATCAGAACTGGAATGTGAACCCAGGCAGAATCTGGGCTCCTAAGTACTAAACTCAATTGCTTCTCTTCCCACAGATGGAATGTTGACCGCAGTCAACCACATATGTGTCCCAAGTGGTATAAGAACTTGAACTTGGGGATCATCAGCAGTTGTTTCACACTGATAACTGTGATTGCATGTTTAGATATTTTGTGTTTTAGAAAGAATAAGCAAAATTGTAAATGCTGACTACCTCCAGGTATAACCTATACATTTAGAAGGTATGACACATGTTCCAAGTGGTGAAGCAATTTGAAAGCACTCGAAGTTTATGCAAAATGAATAAAGAATAAGCACAAGAGAACTTTGCTTCTTAGAGTGAACACAAAGGGATACTGGCCTAGTGACTAAGATAAGCCTGAGGATTTGCCTTCTGCATTCCCTTTCACTCTCCAGAAGCACTAAGATAGGGAGGAAGGGAGAGAAGAGACAGAGGTCTTCCTCCTAACTGCCTTCCTGGGCCTTCTTACCTATCACCCTGGCTTCTTTCCCATAGATCTCTCCCCTAGTAAATGCAAAGGGCGTCTGGTCATTTGGAGGCCTTCAGCAGACTGTATTACTAATGTCGTGTTCACATACAGGTTCCATTCTTTAAAGCCACTTCTCCTGTTTTTCTTCACAGGCTCCTAACAGTCCTGGTGCAACAGTCAAACCTCAACGAGATTAATCACCAGGACAATGAGGTGAGCCTGCCCTCACAAGGAATGGTTGGACACTGTGCAGGTTAGAGTAGGAAGAAGGGTTTTCTGCCACAGAGTTTCCTCTCTTAAAGGTGCAAGGAGGGGATGGAGCAGTTTTGTGTTTTTACCCTGAGAGGGAAGCCTGTGTCTCTATTATTAATTCTCAGGCAGAAATTTATCCCACTGCGGATAGCTTTTAATCGGGTAGGATTTATTGCATTAAGTATTTAAGCATTTATCTACCACTGAGATTTTGTAATTTCCCTTTGGACATTGAGAAATAAATATTGCTCTTTCCTGTCTTCTCGAGAACCAAAAATTTCGATGGCTGCTGATGCTCTCTCTTTGAGTGGAAGACAACAGATAGATAATAATTCTAGGCTCCCTGCTCCAGAAGCCACACTATTAGTGCCAATGATCACAACTGCTGTTTCCTTTACGTTGCAAGGCAAGCCTGTGCCAGGTGTCCAAGAAGACAGAGCAACACTCTCAAATTTCCTGAGGGAGGGTGGATCAGACCAGGCAGAGCTGCCCCAGAGACACTGAGGGGCTAATATCTATTTAACTCTTTAAAAAAAAAAAAAAAAAGGTCTGGTTTTTATTAGCCAGGTTAATTTCTTTAACCAGCTTCTTAAAACAGATTTAAATATCTGATTTTTAATGGAATTTTTTAGATGCAAACTTAATTTGACTTCACTAAGAGTGTCTGATAACTTTAAGAAAGCCTGGTAGTATTTAAAATGTATATGCCCCAAGATGTGAAATAACTCTGTTTTCAAGGAGACCAACTGGCCATAGACAGAGTGGGAGGGAGCCACCTAAAAGGGACTGGGCCCCTACTTCATATTTCTCGTGGGCTGCATCTCCTGTCTTCCCTGAGCCTTTGAATCAAAGGCCTCCTTCCAACTGGCTTGGCATTAATGACCACATCAAAAAGTCCCCACTTCACAGTCTGGGTCTGAGGATGGACACCGCTCTGACTCGGTGGTCACATGCTGTTTCACCTACCCCTCATCTTCAGTAGTTTAAAGCAAAACCCCACACGAGAGAATGTTGCACTGTTTTAAACTTCTGCTTTAAAAACGAGAACCAGAGATGAGAAAGCGCCCTTCGTGTGGAAGCAGGGAGCTTGGGGGCTTGAAGTCTGTGTCAGCAGATTAAGAACTTCTAGACTTTGGGCAACTTGCCAACCACTTCTTACACCTTCAGTTTCTTCCTTCATCCCCACCCCACCCTGGGACTTATTAAATGAAAGGGAGCAAATTCAGCCATTTACACCCTAAAGTTAAATTTCTCTTACAGACATCCAACTCTGTCCCCAACTCAGTGGAGCTGAACATCCCCTAGAAAAGTGATAGTTCCCTATTTTTCCCCACCCTGGGAGGCCCCTGGCTGGTTGGTGAGAATGAAAGTAGACAGAGATCTTTCTAACAGTGGTAGTTGTAACACTTTTCAGACAACATGTGGTTAATATTGGAAAAATCTATAGTTCCTTTTTGTGCAAAGCAACCTTTCAGAGAAGACTCCTCTTGGTCTTACACCAGCATTGGACCTATTGGCTTTTTTGATCAGATCCCTCAACAAGGACACTTGCCTTCAGTGTCATATCTTCCTCTTCACACCATATCACAGCATGTCTGAAACCCATCTGAATCCAACTGCTAATGCTTGCTTGTGTTTTTCTTTAGTATATNGGTCTTACACCAGCATTGGACCTATTGGCTTTTTTGATCAGATCCCTCAACAAGGACACTTGCCTTCAGTGTCATATCTTCCTCTTCACACCATATCACAGCATGTCTGAAACCCATCTGAATCCAACTGCTAATGCTTGCTTGTGTTTTTCTTTAGTATATATGTTGCTGTGTGTGCATGTTAGTTGCTCAGTCATGTCTGACTGTTTATGACCCCATGGACTGTAGCCCTCCAGGCTCCTCTGTCTATGGGATTCTCCAGGCAACAATACTGGAGTGAGTTGCCACTCCCTTCTCCAAGGGATCTTCCCAACCCAGGGATCAAACGTGGGTCTCCTGCATTGCAGGCAGATTCTTTATTATCTGAGCCACCAGGGAAGCCCATATATATTGTTGGTATGAGCCAATCCATATAAATTTGCAAGGACTAATTTGCTCTTTGCCATTGGGAAATAAGGATAGTTCTGAAGTGGAAAGAACACAGCCCAGGCTTTCCTTTCCATTTATTACTTTGGTAGAGTTCCTGCATTTGGCTTCTCTGTGTTCTGAATAAGCAGTCACCTTCAGCCCCACTCCCACCCCATAGCCACTTTTCCAATGAGTTCTAAGTACAGTCTCCATTATATATGAAGGAGTAACAGTTAAAACATACACACCCTACATCTGTTAAACAACAGGAAGCAAAACAGCAAAGGCAAAAAAATCAGGGAAAAGGTAAGCTAGTGCTGGCGAAGCATTATGGCTTCCTGACGACAAGAGGAAAGAGCAAGACATATCCCCTACGGAGTTTGAATAAAATTATTTTCCAAGAATAACTAAAGGACTCCCAAGCTTGTCACAATAATGCTTAAAGATTAAATGATCAATTAACAGAAATCTAACTTAATTGAGACAGACTGTTAACTGAAACTAAAGAATGGAGAGAGGGAGAGAAGGAAAAAGAAATGTTTTCTGCAGCCATCCTCTAATTGCTCATGTAAAACAAAACATAATATGTACCACTTTATATCAGAGATGACTGTCACTTTAGAGGCTATCCTGCTCTGAGCTCAGTGACTTGAAACATTTTTTTAACTATTAGTTTTTACTTGAAAAAGTAATACATGAACACATTTGCTTCTTAAAAAGTTAAATATTACAAGTAATACTACAAGTCCTTGATTTCTTCCACCCTACCACCTTAGCCCCCAGGTAATAGTTCTTCTGTGTGTATATATAGTATGTATATACATACTTTCTCAATCTTTTGTATGTATTACCACATCTTCTTAATCCAGTCATCTATTGATGGGAACTTGGTTGCCTCCATGTCTTGGCTATTGTAAAAAAATGCTGCTATGAACATTGGGGTGCATGTGTCATTTCAAATCAGTATTTTCGTTTTTTCTGGATATATATACCCAGGAATGGAACTACTGGATCATATGGTAGTTCTATTATTAGTAGTAATATTAGTACTATTAGTATTATTAGTAGTAATATTAGTACTATTAGTATTTTTTAAGGACCCTCAATACTGTTTTCCCTGCTGGATCAGAGGTTAAAGTTTGCCCTCAATGTGGGAGACCTGGGTTCA
Organism: Neotragus moschatus; assembly: GCA_006410615.1. Taxonomy (NCBI): domain Eukaryota; kingdom Metazoa; phylum Chordata; class Mammalia; order Artiodactyla; family Bovidae; genus Neotragus; species Neotragus moschatus. The sequence goes on from SJYA01002726.1 coordinate 4,168,791, forward strand.
ATCCCTGGGTTGGGAAGATCCCCTAGAGAAAGAAATAGCAACCTATTCCAGTATTTTTGCCTGGAGAATCCCACAGATGGAGGAGCTTGGTGGGCTACAGTCCACAGGGTTGCAAAGAGTTGGACACGACTAAGCGACTACCTCAATCTCATACTGTTTTCTGTAGTAGCTGCCCCAGTTTACATTACCACCAACTGTGTACAAGGGTTCCCTATTTTAATTTTTAGTATGCATGCGTGGTTGTTCTTCAAAACAACTGCATCAATTTATAACTCCACTCATAGTGTAAAACATGCTTATCACTGTTTTCCTGTTGTTGGATTTTCTTAAAATTGTTTTAACTTGCATTTCCCTAATAGCCAATGAAAATGAGCATAATTTCATAGGTACAGTGGGCATTTTTAGATCTTCTGTGAATTGCCTATTTATTTAGATCCTTTGTCCATTCATCTTTTCTTACATATTCATAGGATTTTTTTTTTTTTTAATCGCACCACACGATTTTCAGGATCTTAGTTTCCCTACCAGGGATCAAACCTGTACCCTCTGCAGTGGAAGTGCAGAGTCTTAACCTTTGGGCTTCCAAGGAAGTTCCATAGGAGTTTATTTTATATTCTGACCAATCCTTTGTCTGCTATTGAATTGCAAATGTTTTTTCATAGTCTATTCTTTATTTTAGAACCGTTTATGATGTCTTTCCTCTATAGAAATTTTAAAATATGATATAATCAAGATGATCATTCTTGTCCATTATTGTTTTTGTTTTTGGTATCCTTTTTAAAGGCCTTTCCTACCCCTAGGGACATAACTACATCATGCTAAATTTTCTTTTAGTTTGTTACAAGATTTTTTTTTTTTAATATGTGGTTTCATTTCTGAACTCTGTTCTCATTCCAATGATCTATTTGTTTTTCTTGTTTCATTAACCACACTGCTTAATTATAAAGTGACTTGTTTGGAAGCTATCCACACTGCAGGATTTAACACTGTGGGAAAGGCACCATGGGTCAAATGGTCAGATTGTCCTGTGCCTTTGTTCTTTGGGACCTCAGGGGAATCTCTGACAAAGAGAGGGGCTTGTCTATTGCAGCCACAGAGAATTAAGTTGTTAAATTCCTGGAATTTAACCTCTCCTGCTTTCGTTTTAGCTCTGACAGGAAAAGCACCCCATGAAGAGGGACTATAAAATATTGGCATCTGTATTAGAATTTTGAATGCGTTTATCCAGAAAAGCACTGTTATGCATGGTATTTAAAATAGATAGTTGATCCTGTATTAATGCACATTCTGATATAAGTAGATTTTTGTGAGTGGCCCGACAATCCAAACTTACATTATAATAGCACTCGCAGAAAATAAATCCAAGCTGCAAAAACAGATGTGAATCTTTGGATAAAATTCTTAGCAGTAAAATCTACTTACAACATTCCCAGGATTCAAGCACAAGCAGGGACTGTTTATTTAAGAAGGCAAAATCAATAGAAACAGACCCTGATTTTAGAAATCTTTTTGCTCTACAGCTGGCAGAAGGTAAAATAATAAAGTCAAAAAAATTTAATGCACCAGAATTTTTATTTTAAAAATGAACACCTTAACAAATAGAGTCCGGTGCTACTTAGGAGTTCTCACTTCCTTCTCTCCTCAGACCCTCCTTTCCCCATAAGGTCCTAGAGGCAGATCATGTATTTTTTTTATCTCTATATCCCTAGAATCTAGTTCAGTAACTTGCACATAGTAGAGTGTCCCTAAAATATATATTTGGATAAAGAATTAAATTATTAAATTCAAGAAAAGGCATATGATTTTATTTTATTGTCCTTTCCCTCTTTGTTGTGTTGACCCAACTCAATGAATGACTCATTTTATTTACCAAATTTGACTCCCTGTGACTTTTAATTATTTCTAAATCTACTCTCAAACAAAAAAAGATTTTCTATCATTTGAGAGCTTCAAAAATGTATTGTAGATTTTAGGGAGGAGTCCTTGTCCATTTTCACAACATGGACATTATCTGGCATACTGGAGAAGGCTGTGGATCCCTTCTCAGAAAAAATGTTTGAAGTTACATAATATAAAATACATAGCATTACAAAAAATTATATTGAAAAACAGATACCAAAATATTTTAAAGAAGAAATTTGTAATATTTACATGCAAGCATATTTTGCTAATGCCTTACTAATCTTTGTGATGTATAATTGTAAGTTTTTACCCATATAAATTTGAAGAAAATGGCTTTCATTACTACATTTTTTTTTTTTTTTACTTTATTTTACTTTACATTACTGTATTGGTTTTGCCATACATTGACATGAATCCACCACGGGTATACATGAGTTCCCAAATCCTGAACCTCCTCCCATCTCCCACCCCATATCTTATCTTGTTTTAGAAGTTCTTTTTAGACTCTTTTAAATTATATCCTTTATTTCAGTTTTTTGTACACAGAAGACCCTCTGTAACTTTTGTGAGGGGTAGTCACAAAATTAATAGTATGTGAATATAAAAATTTCAGACAGAGCCAAACTGGACTTCTGTGAACTTCTAGATCCTTCAAATGACCTAGAATTGTTTTGCTGATCTCGCAAACACCTGCTAGAATTCTATCACCCGGTGCACCAAGATGCGGGATGAACCCAAGCAGCCAGCCACATCACACGTTTCTCTCTCTGTGCCTTTTAGCATCTGCAAGAGCTGGTCTAAAAGGGCAGCTCTGAAACAGAAAACTACTAAACACTGAATCAGATTTCTGCTTCATAAAGCACAAAAGTTACAGTGGTTTTGGAAAAAAAGAAAAAAGTTCTGAGAAGCCGATAGGACTTGAAAGCCCTTAACTGAAATGTTGGTGGCACAGGCTCAAGGCACAGAATTACTCATGTGCACCAGAGTGTGTTCCAAAGCCAGCCTGCCGTGCACACAACAGCTATCACACACGGCTGTTTCTATCAACAATCTCGAAATGGCTCCTAAGTCAACCAAAACTTAACATCTCCCTCCAAAACTTTCTAGAGAACTATGTTCTTAAATGAACGTAAGTTACTCTTCACTCAGAGCCAACATACCTTCTTTTTCAAAGAAGTAGAATTATACTGTCACCAGGGCCATCTGGTATGTGTTGCAACATATCTTCCAGAGACTCCTAGACTTTCAGCTTTCAGATTCTTTGAAGGCCCAGTTGGGTTCTCAATGCGGGGCATCACAGTTTAGACACAGGTGGCTCGCTTGCATTCAACAGACTCTGGTGTTTTATACTCCCTGTGAATCCAAGAGAACCTGGATAACCTGCGATTCACTGATTAACTCTTCCTGTGAACATTTCTCAAATACATTCCGTGTGCTTGGGCATATCATAGTGAATAAGCCACAGCCTCTGCTGTTAAAAGTGCATCACAGCTAAATCTTAATTCTTGTCACAGCTCAGGGCAGACGCAAATTGCCAAGCTGGAAGTCTGCCCCTTAAATGGCCACCAGTCTTAACACAAGTACGATGTGCTAGCAGTGCTAAAGAAGCTGAAAGAAGGAGGACGCAGTAGTAGGAAACAGTTCCTGAACAAAGTGTGTTGTGCAATGCAGAGAGTTGCATTTGAGCTGATGTTGAAAGTTTTGGTTTTCATATTACTAACTCTAAGAGGGTGTATTTTTATTTCTCATTAGCCCAACTGAAAAAAATAGCAACAGGAAATTTCTCTTGACTTGAATGAATGTTTGAAGCCTGTTTGTATTATAATATAAATATACAACATATTTATATTATATATTATAATGTATTATTGTTTAGAGACTAACTGAGTAATTCAAGTCTGGACTTGGGGCCACTCAGAGGATCAACAGTGATTTGTAACACTGATCCAAAATTCCAAGGTAGAGGATGGGTGGGAGGGATTATATATATATATATATATATTTCAATAGCTTACTAAACTAAATACTTGCCAGCTGCACTTTCAGAAGAAAACTAGAAGTGATGCCAAATGAAATAAATAATAATACAGGGTGGCAACCCTTATGCTTGAGAATCACCATTCTAGAAACTGAGAAGACCCCAAATCCAGCTAAAATCACAAAGAAAAAAATTTTTCTGTATCTGAGCTCATTTCAAAAATGAAATCTACTAGCTTGATGTGTGGAACAAGCAATTTCCTCCAGAGTGGGAGGGACCCCAATTTGAATTCCAACTTGTCTTATACTGAGTCAGTCAGTGACCTTAGGGAAATCATTTAACCTGTGTTTCGGTTTCCTCACCTGTAAAATGAGTCTAAAAATACTTATCTTTCAGGATTGTTGTAAAGATTCATTGAAGTGAATGAAGTTCTTGCCACCAAGTAGGTATATGAAAAATAGTAGTGGCCCTTTGCACTGTTTTTCAAAATATGCAGGAGCTGAGGTTTTTTTGTTTTCATTTTTGTTGTTGTTGTTGTTTGGTTTTTCAACAGGGAGTTAAGGAGGGGTGGTGGTTGCTTTAAGAGAAAAACTCTTAAAGCCTAGAAACTCTTTAGGAGACAAGGATTAACAGTGTCCTAACAAGGATTAAATTAATTCACAATTTCATGCTGAATTCTCACCAGGCTAAATCAATCTCTCTGCATATAGTGATTGCCATCTACCTCATTTGGAGAACTCATCAAGAATTCTAACAGGTTTCAACTGAACAGTTGATAACAATGATCATAGCAGACAAGTTCATTTTCTATAAAGAAGTCATGTTCTGTCTTTCTTGCGTGAATGATTTTAGAAAGCAAAGCCAAATTTTACAAAAGCAAAAAAAATCCATCAAGAAGAATAAGAAGTCACTCATTCATTTAATAAGCTTTTGCTAAGCGTTTACAGTGTGCCTGGCACCGTTCTAGGTTCCAGGGACTCGGGCACAAAAGGGCCCTGCCTTCATGAGGTTATACTCCAGTAACTCAGAATTGTCTCCAATGTCTATAGTCCTGGTGCTGGTGGCACTTCATAATGAAGCCAATGATTCTAAAGCAAACAGTACTCAGCTCTGGGAAAGTGGTAATCACTGCACAATAAAAAGAATCTGATTCCCTGGAGTCTAGATTTCTAATTCCAGTGGGCCAAATTAAAAATAAAGAGGACCCACTGAAATGCTTTGAGCTATTCTGAACCTCAAGTAAATATTCAGCCGCAGGAATAAGAACAAGAAGTTCCACTGTTGTTAGACGGTCATTATTTTCCATATGGAACCAATTTCTTAAAATATCTTTAAGAGTATCTGGAGGCTCAGTGTTACATGACACTTGAAACTTGGAAGCAGGCCATAATGTAATGATTTAGAATGTGGAACTGGTCAAGGGGACTTACATTTTAATCTCACTGCCCCACAAACCTCAAACCCTAGATTCAGTTTTGTGCTCAGTCACAGGCTTGAGAACTTCCCTAGAACTCAACTTCCTCTTGCATAAAGTGGGAAGGACAGAGACACCTTTCAGCGCCGACCAACTGCTATAGCAAAAACTCGAAACCTCAGTGCCCGACATAATAAAAGCTTTTTCCTGCTCGCTTCATTGTTCAGTGCTGGTTGATGAGGTGACCCTGTCCTATCTCATCAACCGGGTTCCTGGACTTTTTAATCACACGATTCCAGCACGTTCCTGAGACTTAGCCTCCCCTCTATTCAGTTGCCAGGTGAGGAAAGAAAATATATAAAAGCCTACACAGTTTTAATTTTCTAGGCAGGCCTTGGAGGAGTGGAGGCTTCCATTCTTCCATCCTTTCTCTTCACACGGCAATGGTCAGGACCCAGTCTCGTGGCCACACCTATCTGCCGAGAAGTTGGGGAATGTAGACTGAGTCTGTGCCCTGGAGGAAAGGGAAATAGAATTTGGTGAGCACCACAGACTTCACCACCATATTTAATCCCAAAGGTTATTTGGAGGATTGAGATAATGTACAGAAGAACTCATAAAGCTCTCTAGAGCAATACACATTCACGCATTATCTGTGTGTGTCAGTCATTCAGTCATGTCTGACTCTTTGTGACCCCATGGACTATAGCCTGCCAGGCTCCTCTGTCCATGGGATTCTCCAGGCAAGAATACTGGAGTGGGTTGCCATTCAATTCTCCAGGGAATTTATTATCTGGAACATTATTAATGCATTATCTGGAATAATAATAGCTCTGTCCTTCTAGCCAGGCTGCAGCCCGTCTCCTCCACTCAGCTCATCTTGGATGGGCAGAGAAGGCCAAGGTGGTAACACTGTGTTATATGCAAACAGCTGCAAAAAGAGAAAGCTGTCCACTTCCTTTGCTCCCTTTACCAGGCATCTTAATCTAGAATCATTTTAGATATAGTTCATGTAATCGTGAGCTATATGCAAGAAGAGGCCATCTTTTCATAGTCCACTCTCAAATACTACTGGTTCTTTTTGGCAAATGTTTCCCAGCAGAAGTTCATTTTATTATGAAACCATACCTAACGTGTGACCTTAAGCTAGGAAAGAAGGTGGAATTCACCAGATTGGCTCTTCCGGACCTGATTTCCAGGCTGCCACCAAGTGATTTCTTCTAAACAGTGTAAATCAGGTCATGTCAACACCTGCTTAAAATCCTTCACTGTCTTTCTATTGACTTCAGAATAAAATTCAAATGCCTTATATAGGTTATTCCCCATCCCACGCTCCAAGGATCAGCCCTGTCTCTTTCTCCAACTGCACCTCGCATGGCTCGCCTCCTCTCCCTATTCATTCATTCATTCATTCAACTGCTTTTCATCCAGCCTGGGTCAGTCTCTGGGGATACTTTAGTAAACAGACAGTGTTTGGTCTGGTGGTGGGAGATGGCATCCCAGTGTACTCTGATCACAGGTGTCTGCCTCTGTGACTTGTTGCTCGCTGGTCTCTACCTTCAGTTTACCTTGACTCCCAGAGGCCCATGTAGAACAGTCCCTACCTCCGGAGTGGTTACTTGGTCATGGCACCCCAGGTGCATTCTTTATAGCATTCAACAGTCCTGAAAATCCTTTGGCTTGTTGTGTTATTATTATCTGTGTTTGTGTTATTATTATTTGTGTTTGTGTTATTATTTTTATTTATTATCTATCTTCCTCTACCTCAGTGGAGTTCCCACGAGGACATGGATCTCATTGATCTTATTCCCTATAGTATCCTTGACACCTGTTTGCCTGACATCAAGTAGGAACCCAAGGAGTATCAGTTGAATGAATGATTCAAGGAACAAGTGAACTGACAGACAGCAACCAACGCATCTGGTGATGCCTTCAGGCCTGGGGAGAAAGTGTGTACTCCACTTTCGTACCTAATAGCCTGTGCTCATCTCGGCCCCCTCTGACTGTGGTTTTGCAGGGGATGACAGCACTCCACTGGGCAGCTTTCCACAACCGGCCTCAACACACCCAAATGCTGCTGAAGAAGGGGGCAGACCCTACCCTTGTGGATAAAGACTTTAAAACAGCTCTCCACTGGGCAGTCCAGGTGAGAAATTAGCCAGTGGGCTTGTCTCAAGTGTAAATGGTGTAAAGCAATGTTAACAGTTCTGAGTAGGTCAGATCTGTAAGGCACAGTCCCAGCATTGATGTGGGCTTTATATGTATGACGGACTTCCCTTGTGGCTCAGCTTGTACGGAATCTTCCTGCAATGCAGGAGACCTGGGTTTAATCCCTGGGTTGGGAAGATCCCCTGGAGAAGGGAAAGGCTACCCACTCCAGTATTCTGGCCTGGAGAATTCCATGGACTGTATAGTCCATGGGGTTGCAATGAGTTGGCCACGACTGAGTGACTTTCACTTCACTTCACTTATATGTATGACAGAGTAAGCAAGATATATGCACGCTGCCCTCCTCCCTCCATCCATACCCAGAAGGGCAACAGCAGATAGGTCACTTTGGAGCATTTGGGTGCATCAGTTGCTGAGAAGATATCCTGCCAAGAAAAAGAGGGGGAGTAGTTACAGAATATCAGGCAGAGCCTGCCTTGGCTGTTACACACACACACACACACACACACACATACACATATATACATACCTCACTCTCTCCAGCAGTGCTTGCTGAGGGCTCATAGTGTTCCATGATAATTCATCGAAGAATTGCTAGGAAGTCCCTTCAGAGTCTTTGGACCATGAGTCTTTTCTTCCTTCCAAATCCTCTGAAGCAGAATAATTCCAGGAGACCCTGAGTTCTACTCTGAACCCTGAAAATAGCAACTCATGACACCCTACCTCGCTATCCCTANGAGGGCTCATAGTGTTCCATGATAATTCATCGAAGAATTGCTAGGAAGTCCCTTCAGAGTCTTTGGACCATGAGTCTTTTCTTCCTTCCAAATCCTCTGAAGCAGAATAATTCCAGGAGACCCTGAGTTCTACTCTGAACCCTGAAAATAGCAACTCATGACACCCTACCTCGCTATCCCTAAAGGGAGTCTGTATCAGTACATATAACTGGAGAAATCAGAAATCTACAGCTCAAAGAGAGGAAAACTGAGACTGAGGTGAAAGAATGACTACTGGTAACATTTATTGAGGTGTTGTCCAAGGAAATCATTCAAAGGGATTGATTAAGAGTTATCTGTTCTATCCTTGAGAGCAGTACTATGCATCCTTTGAACAAAACTGCCAGCCCGTTCTGTCTTTTGATGCCTGATGTAGACATCCCCATTGTTTATTTCCATCAGCCCTATAAAGGGACCCTTGCTGAACTGTGGTCAGCATCCCCTGATTCTATGCACCCTGACAGTGGTTTCACTTAGGTGTTTTCACGTGCCACACATGGCAGAGAAGGGCACCTGGCACTTTCAGGGTTGACATGTGCGCCTGAAATCAAGGGGAAATAGAAGTGATTTGGAAACTACTCTGTTTTTGTTCTTGCAAGCTTGGCTTCAGTTACTCTGTAGCAGGGCCAGCCCTGACAAAACTCTGAAATGAACAAAGCTTGTTTTTGTCATCCCCACCTGCCCTGAGCATCCTCCTACATACTTTCAGTATTTAATCAGCTGCCTTGCCACCCTCCCCCATTCCAGTCCCTGCCCAGCACCCAGTCCTCTGGCCAGAGGTCACCATTGCAGCAGTGGCCCCAGGGCAATATGGCTGAGCAACTAAGAAACATCCCACGTGTATTGGTTCTCAGCTGGGGTGACAGTGGTATCAGATTCAAGCATTTTCTGTATCTTCACTCTCATCATCTCTGTTCTCTGATTCCATCGATCTAGGATGGGGCTCCTGTACGTGAATTTGACAAAATCTCCCCAAGGAATTCTTACCTGTATGCCTCCTTTGCTCCACCTTCGTCCACTGCACCCACCGTTTAGAGCTACTGCTTGGGACACAGGCTTGCAATTGAATCAGCAGTGCTTGTAAAATGACCAGTTCCCAGACCCCACTCCATATCTAATGAGTTGGGCTCTTTGTGGGTGGGAACCCCTGTTTTTATCCTCCAAGAGGCAATTTTGCAAAATCAAAAGAAAAATGTGCTAAGCTCAGAGGATCTGAGTTTGCATTAACAGAACCAGATTTGTTCTGAGAAAAGTCCCTGATGCCTGCTTCACTTAACTATTGGTGTATCTTTGGGATATGAATGAGGCTATGTACATGACAGTGATATGTAATATTCTATGTAATTGGAAGAGATTATAGTTTTTATTATGGTTCCCAATTTCCTCTATGAAAGCTTAGTTAACATACTATCTACATAATCTTTCTCTCTACTAAATGATGTGGCTTTTACCTGCTACACTGATTTTAATCTTGCGTGCACATTAGAATCAACTGAAAAGCTTTTAAGCAATACTGACACTCAAGCCCCACACCTATTTTCAGTCAATTATTCTGGAGTGCAACCCAGCTGTTAGTATTTTTGCAACGTTTTCCCTTCCTCTAGGAGCTTGTAATGCCCAGCTAGGGTTGAAAACCGCTATGATAAATGAATTCATATGAATAGGTGCTAAAACCTTAGCTACTCCTACCTAAGATGTTTGCATTCTGACTCATGATTTTGTAAACTAAGTATAATGCCTCACACATTTATATGCTTAATAACTTAATAAATGCTTAGTGAGCACCTACTTTGTATGTGCCATGGGAAGGGGGAGAGATTAACACGACAGATCCCTTCTAGGACCCCGATAATCACATGTGATATTGCAAGGGTGGGTCTGTGAGGATGTTAGCATATGTTTTTCCGAGGAAGGTGTCCACTATTTCTTCAACTCTTCAATAAGGATCTGTAACCAGACTCCAGAATGTTAAGAATCTTACTCTGGAGGAACCATGCACCCTCTCACTCCCTGTGGTTAGCACTAAAATTCAGAAGTGATGTGCTTTGACCTTTACTCTTCAGAGAAGACTAAGGGTAATTCCAAATGTCAGCCAGAACCAGGATTACACTTGCCTCCTTTAGCCATCTTCTTCATTTATAACACGGGGACGGCACTCTGCTCCTCTTGAAGTTTTTCCGTATGAATAGGTCTATTTCCTGTTGTCATTTTTTCCTTTCACTGAACTTAGGGCTTTTCTCTGGGACTATATGAGACCATACTTAAAGTGCAGGACTTCAAGTTAATAAAGCCTCTGTATTTGACCCAGGTAATCAAAGCAGCAAAGATTTGAAATACTGGGCCGAGAAAGTAAGGCCTTCCCAAGTGGTGCTAGTGGTAAAGAACCCGCCTGCCAATGCAGGAAACATAAGAGGTATGGGTTCGATCCCTGGCTCTGGAAGATCCCCTGGAGAATGAAATAGCAACCCACTCCAGTATTCTAGCCTAGAGAATCCTCATGGACAGAGGAGCCTGGTGGGCTACAGTCCAGGGTATCGAAAGAGTCAGACATAACAGAACGACTAACATTGTCTTGCAAGCATGCCCTCCCAGAAAGTAAACTACATTTGACTTCTGCCCCCATTTCTCAGGTCCCTTGGTCGCTGGTGGGGCCCTCCTGTGGGCCCATTGCCCTCATTCGCCTTCCCCATCTGCCCAGGAGACTCCACTGCTTGGCTCTCTCTGGGCTAGCACTGAACAGAACCCTGTCCCTGTCGGCATCCAGTCTCCCCTGATGAAATCTCAGTCGCTTCGTGGCATGTTCTCACCTATTTGTGATGGCACTCACTTATCAGGAGTCTACACAGGTCTCTCTCAGCTTCATCTCTCTCTCACTCCTCAACACTGCAGAAATCATAAACCTTATTTTCATTCTCTTTTCCTCAGAAAGCCCATCGGTTCCAATGACTTCAGCTACCAATTTACTCAGAATTTTCTCAGGTCAAAATCCAGCACTGACCTCTCTCTTTGACACTAGGCTCACATTTCCAGCTCTACCAGGCATCTTCCCGTCATTTCCTATGGATGCATCAAAGTCAATGTGTTCGAACTGAATCCGCAGTCTCTCCTTCCCATACATTTCCATCCTCCCAGTAGTCCAAGGCAAAGGCCTCCAGGTGGCCCATGAACACGCCTTCCTTATCATCATTCACGTCCAGTTGGTTGTCAAGACCTCTTCCTTCCACCTCCTCAGGTCTCACAGTTGCCCCTTTTCTATTCCCACTGTATAGATCAGGGTCCTAGCACGAAGCAGCCCACTCGGATGGGATTAACTGAGCATAGATTCATAAAAAGGCTATTTACACACAACCACAGGTTTCCATTAGGGAATCTGGGCCTAAAAGAGCCTGGGAGGGAAAGGTTACTAAGACACAGCAAAATCTGTAGCTGAAGGAGAGGGCCCAGGACAGAAACTGTAGCCCTGGATGGAATAATCAACCTGTGATCTAGCAGGGAGAGAACTGAATGATAAATGCCCCAGTCACTATTTCCTCCTGTGTCCATCTCCTGTCAGTGCCAATCACTGGCCAATCCCAGCTAGACGCCAAAGGGCCAAGGAGCCCATTCAATGCAACTCATACATGCTGAGAGCAGGTTGAAAAAAGGGAGTTGACCAAGAAGAACAAATGGAGATGAGGAAGTACACCCACCATCACTGCCTTAGGTCAAGCTTCCCCTATCTCTCACGGGAACAGTTTCAGTATCTGTATTTCTACTTCAGCCCTTTCTTTCTCTACTCTATTCTCACATTGTCGCCAGGTGCTTTTTCTACAAAGCACAAAGAAATGTACTCACATAACCGTTACTGCACCAAAACAATTATGGTCACCCTTGGTTCTTGGCTCAAAAACCTTCAGCAAGTGCTGTTTTTTGGTAAAGAGCAAACTCTTTGATTTGCACTGACCGCTGTGAACAACCAGTCTCCACCCCACCCTACTCCCTGCTTCTCCCCTTCAACCTGTATAGACATTAATCCAGTCATACTAGAATATTGATAATCCCCTCAATACATGAGAAAGATTCATCCAATCTTCCCCTTGGTCATCCTCTTCCCCTTTGGTGAAACATTTCTTTCTACTTGTTTTTCTTTAAATGGTATATACTTGACAGTAATCTTATTGATTTATTTGGCTGCATCAAGTCTTAGTTGTGGTATGTAGAATCTTTCCTTATGGTACTCTGGCTCAGCAGTTGAGGGTCAAATGTTAATTTGCCCCACCGCATGTGGGATCTTGGTTCCTCGTCAGGGATTAAACCCGAATCCCCTGCATTAGAATGCGGATTCTTAACCACTGGACCATCAAGGAAGTCCCAGTACTATTTTCTTCTTGCCCTCCCTGCCTCATCCCTTCTAACTGCATAATTTATACTTTTCCTCCTTATTTCTCAAGGCTCAACTAAGTTTACCCTCTTTGCTGAACTCTCTTTTAGAATTTCCCCCTCTGTTTAGCACGTCCTTCCTTCTATTGCTGGTGTTACTATCAGTGGAGTGCCTACATCTCCTCTTCTAGACCACATGCTTAAGTGTAACGTACCTTACTCATCCAGATGTCTCTCAAGACCCAAAACAGACCTTTGTGAATCGTTGTGAACACCAAAAAAGTTTTCACTGAATGCAGTTCAATAAGCTTATCCATCGCAAGCCACTGGAATTGGAATTAGTGTTTTACTGGGTTCTTTCTGTGACATACCATTTTCAGCTTAACCGAGACCTCCAGGAATGCATTGCCTTCGTATCAAGGAGTTGTTTCTAATAATATGTAATCAGGATAGCTATGACGACATGTCAGCGAGAGGGCCAAGTATCTCCCGCCCCTCCAATCTCAACTCTAGCTCCTTCCTCCTAATCCTAGCTAATGTGTTTGTTTAGAAGCTTCCTCAGTAGTACTCTTCTTGCAGTGCATTTTTCAAGGGTGGGTAGAAAGAAAAGCACTGTCTTAATATAAAGCAACTATTTCATGTTTGTTCATTCAGTATGTGATTAAGGAAATTATACACACACCCTTGGAGCTCTTAAATGTAACCATGAAGCCACCAGTGTCTGAGACTGATTTGGTCCAGCATGAAATTCTCCTCCTTCCTGTGGTGGCCAAAATATGTGATCAACTGTTTGAACTGTGTCAGAATTCTATAAATATACTTTAAATATATTCAGAATGCCAAAGGATAATTATAAATGTCATAGGCCAGTGGATCCAGACCATAGATGAAAGAACCTTAGAGCTGGGAGGGACGACACAAAGTCATTTAACACAACCCCTCTGTTCACAGGTGGAAAACTAGTGCTTAGGGAGGTTACCATTGTCCAGGCTCACCCTACACCCACAGGTGCCCAGACCACACAACTCCCAGTGCTTGATTAAAAGAAAACTACAAAACCACATAAGCCCAGAATAATCAAAGAGAAAGTCGAATTTTAATCAACTCCCATTACCCTGGAAGCAAAGATGGAGTTATCTTAAAGGATAGTCTAAATTAAAGTGGCCTGCGTGTGTGTCGGTTCAGAGGTTAAAGCGTCTGCCTCCAATGCGGGAGACCCGAGTTCAATCCCTGGGTTGGGAAGAACCCCTGGAGAAGGAAATGGTAACCCACTCCGGTTTTCTTGCCTGGAGAATGCCATGGACAGAGGAGCCTGGCGGGCTACAGTCCACGGGGTTGCAAAGAGTCGGACACGACTAAGCGACTTCGCTTCACTTCACATGCATGTGTCAGCTCCCTAGGGCTTGGCTGCAGAGAGGGAAGGAGATGGGTAGACGGCCAAAAAATAGGAAGTCACCTAGAAGTAAGCACAAGTAAAGAAAGAAGTGAAAAGATAGTGAAAGGTGGGAGATAGTGAGAAAAAGAGAGGAAAGCTAAGAAAAGAGTGGGTATAATTCTAGTTTGGCTTTCCCCATAGTTTTTAAGGCTTGCTTTATTTATTTATTTATGCTCTGTTCAGCCAATATTTATTACAAGTTACTCTTTGTTCAGCTCTATTTCAGCAGAAAGACAGTATTTCTACGCAAGACCACAACAAGGAAGGAGGTTTCGTGGGGGTGTTTTCCATATTAATCATTAGAACACCTGTGAAACGATGTAGTTCAGCAGCTGAGGGTCACAGTGCCTCACTGCCCCTCCCCTACCATTTCTATCTTACAGTAGCCCTCCAGGGGGGTCAGCCCCAAGTTTGGGGATACAGCAGACTCTGGTATCAGGCCAAGCAGAAAGCGTGGGTCCAAACGGGCTAACTATGAAGAGGGTCCTGACTCCAAGCTAGGATATTGGGCACCTTTCTCTTCTAGTCAGGCTTCCCTGATAGCTCAATTGGTAAAGAATCCACCTGCAATGCAGGAGACCCCGGTTCAATTCCTGGGTTGGGAAGATCTGCTGGAGAAGGGATAGGCTACCCACTCCAGTATTCTTGGGCTTCTCCTGTGGCTCAGCTGGTAAAGAATCTGCCTGCAATGTGGTAGACCTGGGTTTGAACCCTGGATTGGGAAGATCCCCTGGAGAAGGGAAAGTCTACCCACTTCAGTATTCTGACCTAGAGAATTCCATGGACTGTATAGTCCATGGGGGTTGCAAAGAGTTGGACACAACTAAGCAACTTTCACTTCACTTCTCTTCTAGTCAGCCACAAACCCTCAACTCTTGTGTGTTCACAGTCTACTAGTTCACAAGCTAGTAAGTTTTCCCCTCCAACTCCATTCCAGTCTAACACATTTGGCTCCAGATGAACTTAAGGGCCAGGGTTCTTCTCACAGCACAAAACCACCTAGCCCTTTAAAAGGGCCATGTGACCTAAAACCCTTTCATCTCCTTTGTGCAGTCACTGTCATGTGACAAACAGACCCCTACTTCCAAGAGAAGAACAGAGATTGCAGTTCCCTTCCTGAAGAACCCACCATAGAACTAATTTCTCCAACACGTTAACAAGTAAACAACTAATCCTAAATCTTGCGCTAAGATTTCTTGGAAAGTCACCTAGAATAAAAAGGGTCTACAATAAGGATATTGAAATCTTATTTTTCATCAGTCTCTGATAACAAAATTACTGTATCTTAATCTAACTTTCTTCTTGGCAAGGCTTCTTATGAATTCTTCTCCTTCATGAGGTGTAAAGAGAAAATGACTAGGACTCAGTGGTTCCCAGCAGTCTTTAGGTTACATGAAGGCAATTTCATGGATTACCCACAGACAAAAACAACACAATAAAAGAAAAATAAATAAACCCACAATCTCATTTGGCCACCCAATGCAGAATTCTAGAGCTCCATAATAAGATCTATACAATATTCTTTCCCTGTTAAACAATATTCCCACCAAATGGAAACTCATGCTCCAATTTTCCTAGAGGCCCTTGTGGGCAACACCCATTTCTTCTCTCCTGGTGCTTCCTGGTGTCTGTGACCGAGGCTTTCCAGGCCTGGAGACTCCATCTGATAGATGTTCAGCTGAGTTTGCCAAGAGAAGAATGTTGTTACCAGGAGACCACTGAGCCAGGGCCTCTATTCGCAAACTAGGGACCTCTCTTTGCTGTTGTTTACTCGTTTAGTTGTGTCCAACTCTTTTGAAACCCCATGGACTATAACTTGCCAGGCTCCTCTGTTCATGAGATTTTCCCAGGCAAGAATACTGGAGTGGGTTGCCATGCCCTTCTCCAGGGGATCTTCTCGACGCAGGGATCAAACCCGCGTCTCCTGTATTCTTTACCCCTGAGCCAATAGGGAAGCCCTAGGGACCCCTCTAGGGCTCTCTCAAATTCTTGTGAGGGTACACCATGGCAACCGTCCTAGGAGAGGCTTTTAAAGCACCAAATGTGGAAAGAAGGTCTCAGTTGGTAAGACACACTTTACTGCTACTGATGTTGCTGATATCAACAGCAGTTTTCACTTTAATTCCTCCCATGTGAATATGCAGGATCAAATAAATAAACCATTCCTTTAACTGAAGACAAAATAGTGTAACAGTGAAGTGCCAGGGCTCTGCAGTCAGTCCCAGCCTTGCCACCTCACGGCTGTGACAGTGGACAATGAATCTGCCTGTGATGCAGAAGACCTGGGTTCGATCCCTGGGTTGGGAAGATGCCCTGGAGAAAGAAACAGTGACCCATTCCAGTACTCTAGCCTGGGAAATCCCATGGGCAGAGGAGCCTGGCAGGCTACAGTCCATGGGGTCACAAAGAGTCAGACACAAGCGAGCGACTCACTGACAAACAGAATCCCTCTGAGCCTCCAATTTCTCCTCTACAGAATGAGGCTGATAAGAGCGCCTACCTTATGGTACTCACTTGTTTAGTCCTGACACCCATGGAGTTGTTGTCAGGATTAAACAAGTGAGAACAGGCCGTGCTGGGCACAGAACATTCACTTGGTAAACATCACTATCACTCTTGGGAGGATATCATTATAAAAACAATGGTGATGTAAATGAGGGTTGGATTTGGAGACGAAGGAATTGTCTGAAAGATTCAGGACAAAGGCATTTTGGAGAAAAGGGGTAAGTAGGTGAAATTTCTCTTATCCAGAAAAGCCATGTAAGAGTCCAGGTGGCGAGGGAAATGCTGACTGGGACTGTCTGCTCAGGATGTCAGAAGGGGCCCACTCAGGTGCGGCAGATTGCAGCCCACTCCCACCCCTCACCTAAGCTGGCAGCTTCCAAAATGGCTCCTGCACGGGTCAGGCAAGGAGGGAGGAAGACGGTGTGTAAGATATGGGTTCTGTTTTTTCCATCTGTGCTTGACGCTCCATCCCACACAGAAGGAGAACTCGTGACAGGCTGCTTTGCTGTTTAAAACACTTTGGCAAGCCGAATTCCTTTGCTCTTCCAGGAAACTGTAAACAAAATCAATTCATTGAGTGGACACTCTTTTTTGCTTCTATTTTACTTCTCCAGTGGCTAGTGCTTCTTAAAAGGGGAGAGGGGCTTCTTGATTGTCTTAAATATACATATGTCAGACCCCTCAAAATATGTTTAAATAACATTAGGTGAAAGAATCTTAGAAAAGCTGATAAAGCAGGCGTGAAATCTTAGATGTGTTCACTGTAGCAACTTTTGGATGACAGGCATGCCATGGAACTAAACTCATTGATCCAAATTATTTAAAAGTCATTGTGAGTAGGACGGAGGGAGAAGAGGATGTAAGGGGGAAGGTGAGACGGAGGGAAGGCTAAAGGTGGCCGGCAGGGACAATGTTATGGATGTGTCCCCTGCAGGGCTCTGGGCAGAGACTCAGGAAGGATCTTGACAGCAAACCAGAGCCCTTGGCACCTGGAGGGCATGCACTCACAGTGAGAATGCCCAGCCCAAGGGAGTGTGACGTGCAAGCCTGCTCAGTCACTTCAGTCATGTTCCACTCTGCAGCCCTAAGGATTGTAGCCCACCAGGCTCTTGTGTCCATGGGATTCTCCAGGCAACCCAGGAGTGAGCTGCCATGCCCTCCTCGAGGGACTGAGTGTGACACTAAATAGCAAATAAAAATCTCCATGACAGGTCAAAAGAGATACCACAGAAGAAAGGAATACATCATTCCTCTGGCATGTGAGCAGAGGACTCCACATTTTTCCTGGGCCCCACAGATTATGTAGCTGGCCATGGTTATAGCATTTTAAACTCACTCAGCACTCTTCCTGGGGCTCAAAGTTGAGAGTTTTGCTGCCCTCAGTCTTTGGTCTTGCGAAAGCTTTCAGAACTGGTGTCAGCCACTGTCCCCAGTACAGGGGGCAAACACTCCAGTGTTCATCGTGTAGTGGTTCTCTGAGAACCCATGCTGAGTCATAGGATATCCGGAGAGTTCTTTGTGCAAACAGGGAGAGGGGAGGGAGAGGAAGAGGAAAAGCCAAAATGAATGGGTTCTGTTCCACGGAATTGTGCAAACTGACTCAGAGGTTCTAAAACACAACCCTGGGGTCAAATAATCAAGTGGGAAGAATGCCAAAAGAAATGTTACATACTTGGAAATTTTATTATGAGATGGCTGTTGTACAGCATTTGGAGTGTATTAGAATTGCAGCTTTTAAAAAGTTCAGTACTCCCTTTCATCCCAGGCACCCTGAGTCTGGCATGTGACCTGGCTCCTGGCCCCCAGAACTGCAGCCTATCTCTCCCATTTCTTTAAACTGCTCCTCATGCCTCCTAGGGACCTCCATTCTACCCATAAGACCTGCCACCTATAGATTCAGGGTCTCTGTGGATTCACTGAGAAAATGCAGATGAATTATTTAGGCTGTTTTATAATCTTTACCCAGATATCAGTAGAAAACTGAAACATAAGCCTTTCCACAGTGTGAGACAGAATGACTTTATTTTATTGGCTTTTGAGGATTTATTGTTATCTTAAGTTGCAAAAGCTTATGTAGTGCAGGCATGCTAAGCTGCTTTAGTCATGTCCAGCTCTTTGCGATCCCATGGACTGTGTGGCCTGCCAGGCTCCTTTGTCCGTAAGATTCTCCAGGCAAGAATATCGGAGTGGGTTTCTGTGCCCAGGATCTTCCCGACCCAGGGGTTGACTCCTAGTCTCCTGCATCTCCTGAATCAGCAAGCAGTTTCTTTACCACTAGAGCCACCTGGGAAGCGCTTATGTAGTGCTTCTTTTGTATTTTTCAGTCCAGGGAAAAATAACATGCACAATATTTACTTACTCGCTTATTCAAGCTAAAGAGATATAGCACACTCTCAAGGAAGAGCTGGTGACTTTTAAGGCTGGGACAGGTTGCTAAAAAGACTGTAGAGCAATCTCATTCCAAAGATAAGATAAAAACTTATAGATCTACACAGAAAGAGGAGCCAATTTACGTGGTTTCCTGAAGCTCTTTCCTTTTCATACTTGTTTTACTTCTTTATTGATTAGCTACTAAATTATGACCCACTTCTGTTCAAAAAGGATTTTTGACAACTAAATTACATGCAACTTCTAGCAATTTGACTATTACCAGATCATTTTGGTTATCATTATGCCACTAGTCAGTATTCATCATTGTCATATTGTTAATATTAAAATTAACTCTGCCAGCTTCTCAGGGGTCAACCTCTACAGCAAGCAGGAAACAAGATGCATATATTTAATAAGGAAGTTATCTAGGTGGCCCACCCATCATGCTAGCTCTGCTGTCAGTCAATTACACACATATTTATTTATTTGTTTTAATATAAATTTATTTATTTTAATTGGAGGTCAATTACTTTACAATATTGTATTGGTTTTGCCATACNCTATCAGATCTAGGCCCTTAAATCTATTTCTCACTTCCACTGTATAGTCATAAGGGATCTGATTTAGGTCATGCCTGAATGGTCTAGCGGTTTTCCCTACTTTCTTCAATTTAAGTCTAAATTTGGCAATAAGGACTTCATGATTTGAGCCACAGGCATCTCTCAGTCTTGTTTTTGTTGACTCTATCAAGCTTCTCCATCTTTGGCTACAAAGAATTTAATCTATCTGATTTCATTTTTGACCATGTGGTGATGTCCATTTGTAGAGTCTTCTCTTGTGTTGTTGCAANTTCTTCAATTTAAGTCTAAATTTGGCAATAAGGACTTCATGATTTGAGCCACAGGCATCTCTCAGTCTTGTTTTTGTTGACTCTATCAAGCTTCTCCATCTTTGGCTACAAAGAATTTAATCTATCTGATTTCATTTTTGACCATGTGGTGATGTCCATTTGTAGAGTCTTCTCTTGTGTTGTTGCAAGAGGGTGTTTGCTATGACCAGTGCATTTTCTTGACAAAACTCTATTAGTCTTTGCCCTGCTTCATTGTGCATTCCAAGGCCAAATTTACCTGTCACTACAGGTGTTTCTTGACTTCCTGTTTTTGCATTCCAGTCCCCTAGAATGAAAAGGACATCTTTTTTGGGTGTTAGTTATAAAAGATCTTGTAGGTTTTCATAAAATCGTTCAACTTCAGTTTCTTCAGCGTTACTGTTTGGGGCATAGACTTGGATAACTGTGATATTGAATGGTTTACCTTGGAGATGAACAGAGTTCATTCTGTCGTTTTTGAGAGTGTATCCAAGTACTGCATTTCAGACTCTTTTGTTGACCATGATGGCTACTCCATTTCTTCTGAGCAATTCCTGCCCGCAGTAGTAGATATAATGGTCATCTGAGTTAAATTCACCCATTCCATTCCATTTTAGTTCGCTGATTCTTAGAATTTTGATGTTCACCCTTGCCATCTCTTGTTTGACCACTTCCAATTTGCCTTGATTCATGGACCTGACATTCGAGGTTCCTATGCAATATTACTCTTTACAGCATCGGATCTTGCTTCTATCACCAGTCACATCCACAACTGGGTATTGTTTTTGCTTTGGCTCCATCCATTCATTCTTTCTGGAGTTATTTCTCTAGTCATCTCCAGTAGCATACTGGGCACCTACTGACCTAGGAAGTTCCTCTTTTGGTATCCTATCATTTTGCGTTTTCACACTGTTCATGGGGTTCTCAAGGCAAGAGTACTGAAGTGGCTTGCCATTCCCTTCTCCAGTGGACCAAATTGTGTCAGACCTCTCCATCATGACCCGCCCATCTTGGATTGCCCCGCAGGCATGGCTTGGTTTCATTGAGTTAGACAAGGCTGTGGTCTCAATGTGATTAGATTGACTAGTTTTCTCAGTATGGTTTCAGTGTGTCTGCCCTCTGTTGCCCTCCTGCAACACGTACCAATTTATTAAGTTTCTCTTACCTTGGATGTGGGGTATCTCTCCACGGCTACTCCAGCAAAGCACAGCCACTGCTCCTTACCTTGAATGAAGGGTATATCCTTACTCCTGCTGTTCCTGACCTTCAGCGTGGGATAGCTCCTCTAGGCCCTCCTGTGCCTGTGCAGCCACCAACAGACTGCTTCCAAATAGGAAAAGGAGTACATCAAGGCTGTATATTTTCATCCTGTTTATTTAACTTACATGCAGGGTACATTAGGAGAAACACTTGGCTAAATAAAGCCTAAGGTGGAATCAAGATTGCCGGGAGAAATCTCAATAACCTCAGATATGCAGATGACACCACTCTTATGGCAGAAAGTGAAGAACTAAAAAGCCTCTTGATGAAAGTGAAAGAGGAGAGTGAAGAAGTTGGCTTTAAGCTCAACATTCAGAAAACTAAGATCATGGCATCTGATCCCATCATTTCATGGCAAATAGATGGAAAGCAGTGGAAACAGTGGCTGACTATTTTTTTGGGCTCCATAATCACTGCAGTTGGTGATTGCAGCATGAAATTGAAAGATGCTTGCTTTTGGAAGGAAGGATATGACCAACCTAGATAGCATATTAAAAAGCGGAGACATTACTTTGTCAGCAAAAGTCCATCTAGTCAAGCCTATGGTTTTTCCAGTAATCATGTATGGATGTGAGATTTGGAGAATAAAGAAAGCTGAGCATAGAAGAATTGAGTCTTTTAAAATGTAGCGTTTGAGAACACTCTTGAGAGTCCCTTGAACTTCAAGGAGACTCAGCCAGTCCATCCTAAAGGAGATCAGTACTGGGTTTTCATTGAAAGGACTGATGTTGAAGCTGAAGTTCCCATAATCGGGTGATCTGATGTGAAGAGCTGACTTGTTGAAAAAGACCCTGATGCTGGCAAAGATTGACGACTGGAGGAGAAGGAGACAACAGAGGATGAGATGGTTGGATGGTATCACCGACTCAATGGCCTATGTTTGGGTAATGTCAGAGTTGCTGATGGACAGAGAGACCTGGTGTTCTGCAGTTTATGGAGTAGCAAAGAGTCCGACAAGAATGAGCAACTGAACTGAACTGAACAAATATTCTCTCCCTTGCAATCTCACCTGTGCCCCCTGCTGTGGAAGCACACTTAACCACTGAACCATCAAAGAAGTTCAATATTCATTTTGTATAGCTGTTTATTACAATTGTACATGTTAATTTATATGTATGTACCATAGTATTGTATATTTATGCAACCTCCTATGATAGCTTCCAAAATTTGAAATTATAAATAATGTTCTATACATGTACATTGTTCTTGTATTATTAGAATTGTATCATAAAGTTGCCTTACTCTAAATGTAATTTCTGAATAGAAAGGTAAAAGATATTCCAAAGCTTAGTTTTGGTAGATATTGTCAGACTTCTCTGAAAGGATTGTATCAATATTCATTTTTGTAACACAAAATACATGAATGTCTGTCTTATAACATCCTTTGCAGTTCTCAAGCTTTTGCTGTTTTGTTAATGTAATGGGTAAGAAACAAAATTTCAGCATATTTTTTATAACATTTCTCTCATGAAGGAATTTGAATTTTATTTCACATCTTAAAGAATTGTCTCTCAATGGCTTTTCCTTATGTTCTAGATTTTTGAATATTTTAATATCATTTTTAAAAAATATTCTCCATATATTAGTGATAGTATTCATGTAGCTGTGATTTTGCTGCAAATATTTTCTATTTTTTTCCTTGTCTTTTGATGTTGCTTCGGGTGCATTTTGCTGTAGAAATTATAGAAGTTTTGAAATTTCGTTTTGGCTAGTCAAATTATTAATCTTTTCATCACAATTTAGCAATAGTTAGTCTTTCCTTTTTATATACCCTGCTTGTAGTATAAAAAGTTCACATCACTGATCCCTGTGACATTTTTTTTTCTTGCATGGTGAAATATGTTTAATTTTTTTTCCAAAATTATTAGGTTTCAAAAACACTATCTTTGTTGTAGTCATTAGAAATATAATCTGTTATCTTATAATACATCAAAGAAAAACTGGTAGTTAGCTCTATTTCTAGACTTTATTTTCTACTCTATTAAGCTTTCTATCTATTCATGCTCCTGTTTTAATTGTGGCGAAAGTGTAATATATCTTGTTACCTCTTAGGACTCGTTCTCCTTCATAGCTCCTCCTGTATATTGTTTTCCCAATTTGGGACATCACCAATTTTTACACTTGAAAAATGAAATATTACTTTTATTTACAACATCTCAGTGTTTAAACACCTCGTGGTTTCCATGATCTGTCAATCTAAACTATGCCTGAAATATTTACTATTTTACTGTCTTATTTTTTTTCCAATCACATTATGTATCAGCAAACATTTGTATTGGAGAACATTTACTCAGCATCTAATGTCTTGCACACAATAGTCCCTTGTTAATGGCCATCATGCTGGAGGAGAGACAGCACAGAAGGCAGCACATGGAAGGTGCCATACACAGAGCAGCAAACTTGCTTATTAGCAGATATGAAAAATATACATGACAGTCCAATAAGAACTTCATGCGTTCGTGGAAGTAAGGTGATTTCACAGTAACAAATAAGGGAAAGGGTCAATGAAACTTGCAAAAAGATTTATAGAACTGAATTTCCTCTCACTTACATGCAATAACATATTCACGAGGGAAGAGTGGAGAATGGGGTCAGAGGCCCTCCTGAGTTGATGAAAATATTGGAAGTCAGACAGTGGACAGCATGGGGAGTGAAATGATGTGTGGCTTTCTGAGTTATTGCCATCATCAGGGATCGTCAAAGCAGCTTTACACTGTCTGCATCTTTTCCAGATTCTACATGGTCACTGCCTCTGATAGAATATAAGAATGCAATATTGCTGAAGAAAGCATAGTTTCCAAAATCATAGAAAATCAAAATGACAAAGACATAATAGCTCTAGGGAAATAAGTCAAATAGAAAGTATTGATTTTGAAGGAACATATTAAAACAATATTAATATGTGTCTGATGATCACTGATACACAAGTACCAGCATTGGTTTATATGATTTAAACTTCATTATTGTGCAGGCGTGAATCCTAAGTTGACTCTTTTGTGACCCAGTGGGCTGTAGCCCACCAGGCTCATCTGTCCATGGAGTTCTTCAGGCAAGAATACTGGAGTGGTTTTTCATGCCCTCCTCCAGACGGTCTTCCAGGCCCAGTGATCAAACCTCTGTCTCTTATGTCTCCTGCACTGGCAGGTAGGATTATTAACACTAGTGCTACCTGAGAAACTCTTCCTTATTGTATTTATATTAACTTCTCAGACCTGAACAGAAAGGCATTTTCTTTGAAAATTACCAGAATGTTATTTACTTTTGAAATACATTAGAAGTCATTTTTTCAGATTAGCCAGAAATATATTTCTTACCCTTAACTGCTGCTGCTGTTAAGTCACTTCAGTCGTGTCCAACTCTGTGTGACCCCATAGATGGCAGCCCACCAGGCTCCCATCCCTGGGATTCTCCAGGCAAGAACACTGGAGTGGATTGCCATTTACTTCTCCAATGCATGAAAGTGAAAAGTGAAAGTGAAGTCACTCAGTCGTGTCCGACCCTCAGCAACCCCATAGACTGCAGCCTTCTAGGCTCCTCCGTTCATGGGATTTTTCCAGGCAAGAATACTGGAGTGGGGTGTCATTGTTTTCTCCTTACCCTTAACCGGCATTACCAAATTCTATTTACTGACTTTCACTAGTGGAGGAAATTAAGTCTTGACTCCTGTAATACAAGAAAGTAAGTCAATATGCATTTTAATACTTAAATTTCACAAAAAAATCACAATAGTTGATAAGTCTTAGCACAAAATATTATTAGAAATTAACCATGACTGGCTTTTTAAAAAATGCTAATGTCTTGATCTCTGCAAAATATTTTCTGACAAGTATTATTGACATGAAATATTTATGGATTATGTCAAATAGTGAGGCTTATGTTTTTAAAGTTTCTTTAATTCGTGGAAGAGAAGTTGCTAAATTTTACTTTCAGATAATTGTAACCTTTCTAAATGTTGCCTTGAAAAAAAGAATAAAAAGTAACAGATGGCAATTTCTTTAACTGAAAATATAAAAAAATATATGCACAATTAAGCTTTAATTAGGAAAAATCAATTAGACAAGAGAAATTATTTGAGATCTTAAACTGCATATGGAAATTCAAGGCTTGGGATTTCTACTCTTCCACTGAGAGAGTTAAACATGGTGAAAGATAAAGTCGTTATATTGCAAATTTTGCTAGGTTCACATTACAATCTTGAAAAATCACACAAAATAATTTAGAATTTGATTGGCTATGTCAGTATACTGATTTGTAAAGATATTTTAAAAATGTTTATTTTATTTTAGATTCTTAACTCAGGATATGTGACATTAGCAATTTTAACCAATTAATAAATATTTAGCATTAACCTATGCATAGCATAGGAATAGGTATGCAAATACATTAAATAATTTAGACTGTTCACTGTGCGTACTTCAAATCTTGAATTTCAGAGAAGAAGCACTTGAACTTGACTTTAAACCAGTATGAATTCTGTAAGAAAAGAGACGTTAAATTTATGTGCATGAGTATGTACTATTTTATCTTTTTTAAAAAGTATCAGATTGGTGAGACTTGTTTCTCTGAATTTAATTAGTTAATTTAATTTAATTAAGAATTTAAAGGCCATGCAGTTGTAAAGAGGAATAACTAAATAAGATAGTATTGAAAGTGATATTAAGTTATAATATCTAAAATTACCTATAACTATATCCACATATGGGACTTCTCTGGTGGCTCAGGGGTAAGGAAGCAGCCTGCCAATGCAGGAGACATGGGTTCGATCCCTGGATCAGGCAGACTCCTAGAGAAACATCCCACTCCAGTATCCTTGCCTAGGAAATCCCACAGACAGAATATCCTGACTACAGTCCGCGGGATCACAAACAGTAGGACAGGGCTCAGCGACTGAACTACAACAAACAATATCCTCATAGGTTTGTGGCTTACATTTGCCTTTTTTCTCAGATAATTTCCTCTTTTCCTTATAGGTGAACAGAGAAAACTAGAAGTATATATTTAATTGCTTGTTAAAATAATCCACAAAATAGCCTGATTGATGTAACTTTTTTGCACAGGGGAAATCATTTAGTAATTGCAGATTAAAGATTAAGGAATTACCTTAAAACATAGTGCTGAATATATAGCTATATAGTAGGTTTCTTTGACTGAAAGAACCAGAAATACAGCAATTGAACAGATTCCGGTGGAACTCCATAGACAGATTTAAAACAATAAAAGTAAAGAAGATTTACATTCACCACGGAGGACCTAACAGAAACAACGTATAAGTAGATAGACTGTGATCACCTATACTAGGAAAATGGTGAAACACATCCGATAAATTCAACTGCATTTTGTTTGTTTCAGCTAGTATATCTGACATTTGTTCTAAGGAATACATTTTATATTGGGAAAATCAGGCTCAATAACTGTTAAGGACAGAAAATATCATACCATTAATCTATTCTAGTGACAAGGATTGAAATATAAATGAGAAAGGAAATATTTTTCTACTACTTGTTACTGACTTCAGAATATATTTAATATGACACTCATTTTTGTATGTTTAAATATAAAGTCAAATAACATGAATTTTCATAACATTGTGTTTGTATATTGCTCAAGCTACCACACAATTGCACTCATCTCACATGACAGTAAAACAATGCTGAAAATTCTTCAAGCCAGGCTTCAGCAATACGTGAATCGTGAACTTGCAGATGTTCAAGCTGGTTTTAGAAAAGACAGAGGAACTAGAAATCAAATTGCCAACATCCGCTGGATCATGGAAAAAGCAAGACAGTTCCAGAAAAACATCTATTTCTGCTTTATTGACTATGCCAAAGCCTATGACTGTGTGGAGCACAATAAACTATGGAAAATTATTCAAGAGATGGGAATATCAGATCACCTGATTTGCCTCTTGAGAAACCTGTATGCAGGTCAGGATGCAACAATTAGAACTGGACATGGAACAACAGACTGGTTCCAAATAGGAAAAGGAGTATGTCAAGTCTGTATATTGTCACCTTGCTTATTTAACTTCTATGCAGAGTATATCATGAGAAATACTGGGCTGGAAGAAGCACAAGCTGGAATCAAGATTGCTGTTAGAAATATCAATAACTTCAGATATGCAGATGACACCACACTTATAGCAGAAAGTGAAGAGGAACTAAAATGCCTTTTGATGAAAGTGAAAGAAGAGAGTGAAAAAATTGGCTTAAAGCTCAACATTCAGAAAATGAAGATCATGGTATCTGGTCCAATCACTTCATGAGAAATAGATGGGGAAAGAGTGGAAACAGTGTCAGACTTTATTTTTCTTGGCTTCAAAATACTGCAGATGGTGATTGCAGCCATGAAATTAAAAGATGCTTGCTCCTTGGAAGGAAAGTTATGACCATTCTAACTAGCATATTCAAAAGCAGAGACATTACTTTGCTAACAAAGGTCTGTCTAGTCAAGGCTATGGTTTTTCCCATGTTCATGTACTGATGTGAGAGTTGGACTGTGAAGAAAGCTAAGCCCTGAAGTATTGGTGCTTTTGAACTGTGGTGTTAAAGAAGACTCTTGAGAGTCCCTTGGACTGCAAGGAGATCCAACCGGTCCATTTTGAAGGAGATCAGCCCTGGGATTTCTTTGGAAGGAATGATGCTAAAGCTGAAACTCCAGTACTTTGGCCACCTCATGCGAAGAGTTGACTCATTGGAAAAGACTCTGATGCTGGGAGGGATTGGGGGCAGGAGGANGATGCTAAAGCTGAAACTCCAGTACTTTGGCCACCTCATGCGAAGAGTTGACTCATTGGAAAAGACTCTGATGCTGGGAGGGATTGAGGGCAGGAGGAGAAGGGGACGACAGAGGATGAAATAGCTGGATGGCATCACTGACTCAGTGGATGTGAGTCTGAGTGAACTCCTGGAGTTGGTGATGGACAGGGAGGCCTGGTGTGCTGCTATTCATGGGGTGGCAAAGAGTCGGACACAACTGAGTGACTGAACTGACTGAACTGTGTTGGTGATGCCATTCAGCCATCTCATCCTCTGTTGTCCCCTTCTCTTCCTGCTCTCAATTTTCCCCAGCATCATGATCATTTCCACTGAGTCGGCTCTTTGCATCTTGTGGCCAAACTGTTAGAGCTTCAGCCTCAGTATCAGTCCTTCCACTGAGAATTCAGGGTTAATTTTCTTTAGGATTGTCTGGTTTGATCTCCTTTCTGTCCAAGGGAATTTCAAGAGTCTTTTCCAGCACCACAGTTGGAAAGCATCAATTCTTTCGTGCTCAGACTTCTTGATGGCCCAACTCTCACATCCATGCATGACTATGGGAAAAACCACAGCTTTGACTAGACAGAACTTTGTCAGCAAAGTGATGTCTTTGCTTTTTAATATGCTGACAGAAGAAGTGAGAACTACAATCCCATGGCCTCCAAAATGAAAACCCAATCACAGAAAACTAACCAAAATGATCACATGGATCACAGCCTTGTGTAACTCAAAGAAAACTTGTACCCTTGTGGTTTAAATGTAGAGCTTTTCACCTACTGGCCCTTCATCCATAATCAACTATTAGAATTTTTCAATTACAATCCTTATCTAACCTTTGCTTCAGTTAGGCATAGACTCAATGAAAATTTAAGAATAATATAAAAATAAATAAGACTGTTGAAAACAAGNATGATCACATGGATCACAGCCTTGTGTAACTCAAAGAAAACTTGTACCCTTGTGGTTTAAATGTAGAGCTTTTCACCTACTGGCCCTTCATCCATAATCAACTATTAGAATTTTTCAATTACAATCCTTATCTAACCTTTGCTTCAGTTAGGCATAGACTCAATGAAAATTTAAGAATAATATAAAAATAAATAAGACTGTTGAAAACAAGTATAAAGCTTGTACATTATAGTTTCTTTTTAACCTTTTTCTATTGAAGTGTAAATTTAGCCACCTACTTCCATGATTTTAGATTCCCCAAGAAGCACTTCCTACTACTTCCTGATATCTGAAACCCTTATAACACAGGAGAAAGAAATCTTGGGTTCCATGTAAGTCTCAGAAGCTGGAGACAGTTAACAGGATGACTTTAATTAAAATTAATATGTAAATCATTGAAAGTAGACATTTTCTGAAGAGTAGATATTAAACTTGAGCACGTACAAAAGTAGAAGGATTTTGTTACATGAAGAGAAAAGGTGAATGATCCAAAGAGAAGAAAAGAACGCATGTAGGGGGACTTCCCTGGTGGTCCAGTGGTTAGGATGCTTTGATTCCAATGCCGGGGGTAGGGGGTTGAACTTTGGTCAAGGAATACATGCCATGTGGCCAAATAAATAAAAGTAGAAAAATATATACATTTTTAAGGAACACATTTAGGAAAAGAAGGCTAGAAAAAAGTTTGCCTACTTCAAAATACTTCTAGAAGCAGCTCTAATACAGTATTTCCCACTTGAATTATCACATGCTTCAGTTCAGTTTAGTTGCTCGTGTCTGACTTTTTGTGACCTCATGGACCACAGCATGCCAAGCCTCCCTGTCCGTTGCCAACTCCCAGAGTTTACTCAAACTCATGTCCATTGAGTCGGTGATGCCATCCAACCATCTCATCCTCTGTCATCCCCTTCTCCACCTGCCCTCAGTCTTTCCCAGCATCAGGGTCCTTTCAAATGAGTCAGCTCTTTGCATCAGGTGGCCAAAGTATTGGAGTTTNCTCTCCTCTTTCACTTTCATCAAGAGGCTCTTTAGTTCTTCTTTACTTTCTGCCATAGGCGTGGTGTCATCTGCTTATTTGTGGTTATTGATATTTCTCCCATGCTTAGGAGAGAAATTTTAATTCCCCAGTCTCAGGGAAGAAAGTATATCCAAAGGGAGTAAGAAAGTGCAAAGATTGGGCCCTACAAGGGTTCACAATGAAGTAAGATCTCCAGAAGGGTCTAGTTTCTGCTCCAGAGCTCAGCTCATCCTGCTCTTCATTTTGTTTCAGTTTCTGCATCCTGCATTGTATAGCTCTACCTTCACTTTGACACTCTGAGCTTGTGTTAGTATTTTAGTTAAGCTTATGTTTAGTATTTGTGTTAGTAGAGAATTTTTCAAAATTTTCATAGGTTTAGGTATTGAAGCATTTGTAACAATGGTGGCTTCACTTCCCTTCCTTTTTTTTCCAGACAGAAAGTTTTTGAGAAAAGGGAAGAAAAATAAGGCAATAATTTTTAAAAATAAAAAAAGAGGATGAGGGAAAATATGAGGGAACTAATCCACCTAGATTATTAAAACACATCGTAAATCTATGACATTTTAAAACATTTTGGTGCTAGCCTAAGATTGATGGTACAGAACACATAACTCATAAATAGCTTGTATAGCTTAAAAGGCCCAAATTTCATCAGTCTCTGAAGTCATGCTTTCCTTTAGCACCCAAGTCATTTATCTTCAGGAAGGAGAGTCTTTAATCAAACTCTCCTCCCTACATACTTCTGGGAATTATCTAGGGAATGTTTGCATGTGCAATAAGTGTTTCCTTGGCTTCTGACACCTTACCAACACTGCCTCATCAGTCCACTGCTTGTCTCTGATGAATTTCTTCTGAATCATGGGCCCTGGTTCTCCAGCTCCTCACTGTGATAACTGAGTCGAATCTGCTGTTTGAAGACTCTCCTGAAGCTTAGAGATAAGAAAGGGACTGCAGCTTACATAACTTGAAACTGGATACTACATATTGCCCAAAAAGGCTCTATGTGTATTAGTTAGAAGTTATCTATGCTTCTCTTGTTTCTGCAAAATAATTTTTTCCCTGTGTCCTTCTGGACCTCTTCTTCCATGCTGATGTTCAAAATGATCTTGGGTTGCCTCAGCCTGCTTCGCTTGAAACAGGGCTTCAATTCCTTGCTAGAGATTGAGGTTGGGTTGCAGCAGTGAGAGAGCTGAATTCTAGCCACTAGACCGAAGATCAGAGACAAGGCTCTGGCCCTTCATCATGCAGAAAAATAATTCCCACAGAGATAGAAACTAGTGAAATAGGTAAAGTATTTATTAGGAGGAAAAAGAGTACAGTATATGTGGATAGACACACAGGCAAATTCAGAGGAAGAATTGCACCCTCACGGCAGTTTAAGTTACTTATATGGGGCATTTCCTCCAGGTTTCCTTGACCAATCATTTTAATTTGCCTGGTTCAGAGTTCACATCTGTTATATCTCAGGATAGGATTCTCCCATGTGCACACACACCTCTTAGCCAAGATGAAAGATGTCTATGGGTGGGTGGCATCAGCATCACTCCCGTTTTGACCTCCAAGAAGCCTTTCTTTGTATGTGCAGTTGGGAGGTCTCCTGACTTCAAAAAATGAGAAATATGTGGGCTCTTATCTTCTGTGTGGGCAGGGCTCAGCCTCTTCTCTTGGTTGTCCTACTATTGATAGTTTGTAGTTTCTGTCCACACGGAATGAATCTCTAAACTTTACCCTGGGGACCATCTACCTCCTGCCTCAAGAGAAATTAATATAATCACTCTTCAGTTCAGTTCAGTCACTCAGTCGTGTCCGTNGGGCTCTTATCTTCTGTGTGGGCAGGGCTCAGCCTCTTCTCTTGGTTGTCCTACTATTGATAGTTTGTAGTTTCTGTCCACACGGAATGAATCTCTAAACTTTACCCTGGGGACCATCTACCTCCTGCCTCAAGAGAAATTAATATAATCACTCTTCAGTTCAGTTCAGTCACTCAGTCGTGTCCGTTTGCAACCCCATGGACTGCAGCATGCCAGGCTTCCCTGTCCATCACCAACTCCCAAAGCTTGCTCAAACTCATGTCCATAGACTCAATGATACCATCCAACCATCTCATCCTCTGTCATCCCTCTCTCCTCTTGCCTTCAATCTTTCCCAGCAACAGGATCTTTTCCAATGAATCAGTTCTTCTCATCAGGTAGCCAAAGTATTGGAGTTTCAGCTTCAGCATCAGTCCTTCCAATGAATATTTAGGACTGATTTCCTTTAGGATTGACTGGTTGGATTTCCTTGCAATTCAAGGGACTCTCAAGAGTCTTCCGCAACAATACAGTTCAAAAGCACCAATTCTTCGATGCTCAGCTTTCTTCATAGTCCAGCTCTCACATCCATATGTGACTACTGGAAAAACCATAATTTTGACTAGATGGACCTTTGTTGGCCAAGTAATGTCTCTGCTTCTTAATATGCTGTCTAGGTTGGTGATAGCTTTTCTTCCAAGGAGAAAGCATTTTTAAATTTCATGACTGCAGTCACCATCTGCAGTGATTTTGGAGCCCCCCAAAATAAAGTCTTTCACTGTTTATATGGTTTCCCCATCTATTTGCCATGAAGTTATGGGACCATTAGTACAGTCACTCAGCAATTGTCATAAAGGAGTATTTCACAATGTGCCAAAGAGAACTGTCATGTCCTGATAAACCTCTCCATCTACTCTCCATCTACTGAATTGATTGGCAATATATTCTCTAATCAGGAGGGTATAATATAGCTAGTGCCTTATCTTGTTTCATAATAAATGTTGTCTGGAGACCTCTCAAATAGAATGGAATGAATCATATCTTGTACAAGCTCAAATAGGCAGTGCAATTGGTGACTATGTTGAAAAAATATATGGCCCTATATTAAGTGTCCTCAAATACTGTCCATATCATAACATGAGGAGGATGCTTGATTGACGCAGGACACAGTCTACCCATGAGGACTTTGGTCATACTGTGGACATGGCTACTCTCCCAATACTAAGTCCTGAGCCCCTTCACAGATAGACCCAAATGAGTCTTTCTCTGTCTGGCCCCTAGACTGCCTCCAAGTCTGAGAGACCTCTTGGCTCTCCAGGGGTGGTCATCTGCCAGGGGTCAAGCCCCAGAATGAAGCCAAGGAGAGGCCTCTCATGCTTTCTTTTCCTGCCCTAAGATTGATCCTCTCCCAGACTGACTGACAGGAAGAATAGCCCTTCTCTTCATGGGAAACCCCATTCACAGGAATGTATCTGTCACCATTCCCTTCTTTAGCCCCCCAGGGTCCCACTGTCCAGACACACCACACAGACATCCGCAACCACCTACTTCCCAGCATCTCTGCCAAAGAAGCAAGGTTTGGGTCCCCTTTATTCTTGATCCTATCTTTAGGATAAAGACACTGACTGTTTCTCTTATCTACCCTGCTATATCCCTCCCTTGAATTTGAGCATAAAGTCAACCATATCCTTGTATGGAGGAAAGGGGATGGGTAGAAAAGTACGTATACAATTCAGGATCTTAAAATTTGATCCCACTGCATTAATAAATGGTATTGAGAAAAGCTGGCTATGTAACTGGAAAAATGGTCAGATTGGTTGCACATCTCACCACACATATCAGAATACACATTCAGATACACGTGCAGTTTTGTTTAAATACAAATAAATCTAGAATAAAATATTGGTTTCTTATTTATTTACATTAGTAAACTTTACTTTTGGGGGATGTATAGCTCTATGAATTTTAACACATACATAGATTCATGCCATCACCACAAGGCAGATCCAAAACAATGCCATCAATTCCAACACCAACTCAGGTTGCCCTTTAATAGTCAAGGCTTCCCCCATCTCCAAGCTCTGGCAGCCATGGATAAGTTCTCTCTCTTGGGTTTTGCCTTTTCCAGAATGTCATGCAAATGGAAATATACAATATGTAATCTTTTGAGATTGCTTTATTTCACCTGGTAGAATGCACTTGAGATTCATCTATGTTCCATATACCAGTAGGTTGTTCTTTTTACTTCTGAGTAGTATTATATTCCATTTTGTGGATAAATTATGGTTTGTCCATTCACCCACTGAAGAACATTGAGTTGTTTATACTTTTGGATGATTACAGACAGTACAGCTGTAAACATTTGTGTATAAGTTTTTGTGTAAACATAAGTTTTCATTTCTCTAGCTATAGATATAGACATGAGATTGCTTGGCCATATGATAAGTATGGTTAACTTTAGAAGGAACTGACAATTTTCTGGTGTGGCTGCTTCTAAAATATGTATAAAAGTTCAAGTTGCCCTGAATCTTCATCTGTAATGTATTGCCATGTTTGTTTGTTTGTTTTAATGTTTTTTTTAATTGAAAAAAAAGTTGTTTTAACTGTTTTTTTTTCATAGTTGATTTATGACATTGTGTCCATCTGTGCTATACAGCAAAGTGACTCAGTTACACATATATATAAATCCTTTTTTAAAAAAAATTTAGCCATTTAAATAAGTATGTAGTGGTATCCCATGTAGTTTTAATTTGCATTTCTCTGAATGAAAAATGTTACTGAGCATCTTTTCATGTGCTTGTTTACCAATTATATACTTTCTTTGATAAAGTGTTCAATCTTTTGCTAGTTTTTTAAATCAATTTGTATATATATTTTTTATTGTTCAGTTTTTAAATACTTTACATACTCTCTTTGTTGGATGTGTAATTTGAAAATNTTTTTTTTTCATAGTTGATTTATGACATTGTGTCCATCTGTGCTATACAGCAAAGTGACTCAGTTACACATATATATAAATCCTTTTTTAAAAAAAATTTAGCCATTTAAATAAGTATGTAGTGGTATCCCATGTAGTTTTAATTTGCATTTCTCTGAATGAAAAATGTTACTGAGCATCTTTTCATGTGCTTGTTTACCAATTATATACTTTCTTTGATAAAGTGTTCAATCTTTTGCTAGTTTTTTAAATCAATTTGTATATATATTTTTTATTGTTCAGTTTTTAAATACTTTACATACTCTCTTTGTTGGATGTGTAATTTGAAAATATTTTCTCCCAGTCTCTGGCTTTTTTTTTTTTTTTTAAAGAAAATGATGGGTTTGCCACTTATCAAAGGTTTAAACACTGGTGAGTATGTATCTACCTTCTGGCTAATGAAGAACTTTCTAAAATGTAAAATCATGAAACAAATCAAAAATGAAGAGGTAAATGAGTGAGTGAATGAGTGAAGTCGCTCAGTTGTGTCCGACTCTTTGTGACCCCATGGACTGTAGCCTACAAGGCTTCTCTGTCCATGGAATTTTCCAGGCAAGAGTACTGGAGTGGGTTGCCATTTCCTTCTCCAGGGGATCTTCCCGACCCAGGGATCAAACCCAGGTCTCCCACATTGCAGGCAGATGCTTTACCGCTTGGTAATTTCTTAAAATTTTTATGGAAAACCACTAAAAAAATTAAAAGCTAAGTAACAAATTAGAGGAAATGTTTTCATAAAGCTAACTAGAAAAAAACCCAATGCCTTAAATATTTTAAAAGCTTATATGAGTTAGTAAGAAAAGCTAACAACCTAATAGAAAAATGGACATAGGGCATTAAGGGTCATTTCAATGAAGAAACTAAAATGTCAAATAAACATGTATTTCAAAGATTCTTCCTCATGTTATTTAAAGAAATGCAGATTCAAACAACACTGAAGTACTAATTTTGCCTACCAAGTTGGCAAAGATCTCTAAAGATGTTGATAACACTTCATATTAGGAGGGAGTAGGGACACAGCTTGTAGGAGGAAAAATTGAGTCAGTTTTCTTGGAAGGCAATCCTGGCACTATGTATAAAGAGCCTTTAAATTGTTCATACCCTTTGACCCACTACTTCCTTTTTGAGGAAATTTGCAGAAAGACCAAAGAAGGGGAAAGGCCACAGAGTAACAGAATTAGAGGAGAGGCCTCTACACACATACACCATCACCCTGAAACCCCATTTAGTGCAACCATTTCCACACTGTAAGTAGCAACAAGTCTGTCCTTCCAGGACCCACCTTTGAGCAGGAGCTGTTGTCAGCTAGGTAACCTGTACCATTCATGTACTCAGACACTTGTGCTGTCCCCCGCGGCCCCCCAGGACACCTCTGCACTGGGCTGCAGCTGCAGGGAAAGCAGACTGTGTGCAGTCACTGCTGGAGCTGGGAATGGATAGCAACCTGCGAGACATCAATGAGAGCACGCCCCTGGCCTATGCCCTGTACTGTGGCCACACGGACTGCATCAAGCTCCTCTCCCAAGAGAGCAGGTGAGCGCACCAGGAGGCACTCATTTTTTTCTTCGTCTTAAAGATTTATAAAATTGGATGCAATTGTCTAAACTGCCAAAACCAGCACAAAACGATCTATAACTTAATATTTGTGTTTGCCATTGCCAACTACAAATTGGTACTTGCCATCTACCTCTACAAGGATTAAACCATGCGCTGCTGCAGCTGCTGACTTTCAACAGCCCCACCACTGAAAGGAGCTCAAGGTGGAGAGCAGAAATGAAGCTCTCTGTGCTCTGGAATAACTGGCAGAACAGGTCTCTAGATAGTTAGATGTTTTCAGGAACCAATTTTATGAGCTCAATTCTTGCATCTCCGCATATCTAGAAAAGCACAAAAATCTTTCATGGTGACAGCTGTTCCGCATGACTAGCCGTAAGCTCCTGTAAAAACTATGTGCTTGATTGCATGTACTTCCCCTTCACCAAAACCTTCCCAGCCACCTCTGCTCACCACTCTGAGCAGTTTCTCAAAGTGAACAGAAATGCTGTCTCTTGGGCTATAGTCCTCATTTTCCCCCAAATAAATAATGACTCACAACTCTCATGTTGTGCATTGTTTTTCAATTGACACCATTATCTAACAATGATATGTCCTTGAATCTGTGGAGCAAAAGGGTAGTAAGTAGTAAGCCTGAATGTATCAGACTAACATTTACTGAACTTTAATCTCTTCTTTCTGTTTTCTCTCTTTCCACATCCATTTAGGCAATATGCTAATTGCTCTTTTGCCTAAATCAGCATTTCTCCAACTCTTTTGTTCTCAGCACCCATTTATACTCAAAAATTATGGAGGACCCAAAAGAGCTTTTGTTTATGTGAGTTACACCTATCAATATTTATGGCATGAAACTAAAACTGAGACACTTTTGATAAAATATTTACTTAGTAATTTAAAGTGATAATAACCCATTACACGTTAAGATTAATACCATATTTTTAGTTAAAAATAAACTATTCTTCAAAACCAACCAGAAAAAGTAGGAAAAGAGCAGCTTTATCCTTCTTTGCTCTTCAAGTCTCCTTGATAGCTTTATGGAAGCTTAATGGAATACAGCGGGATTCCCACATCTGCTTCTGCATTCAATCCATTGCAACGTGACTGTTTTGACTGAAGTGTATGAAAATAATCTGGCCTTACATAGACACATAGGTTAAAAAAAAAAAAGGGAGGTGTATTTTAATAGACTTTTCAGATAACTATGGATACTTTTCCTCTGATGCTCCACCAAAACTTGACAAGTAGTATTAGGTTGGTACAAAAGTAATTGCAGTTTTACACTGTTGAAATTTGCCATTTGATATTGGGATACATTCTTAAATAAAAGTGACTATGCTATACAACATTTTAATGTGCATTTCTCACTTTATGTCTTATTTCTAATGAGTTATTATTTGCTGTTTCTTTTATATCTATTTTGACAATAGAAATGTTGTTAGAAAAAAAGCAAATTCAAATGATTTTTTTACTTGAGTTAAAAATGGGTTGCAAAGAAGCAGAAACAACTTGCAACATCAACAACACATTTGGGCTAGGAACAGCTAATGAATGTATAGTGCAGTGGTGGTTCAAGAAGTTTTGCAAAGGAGATGAGAGCCTTGAAGATAAGAAACACTGGTCGACCATCAGGAGTTGACAATGAGCAACTGAGAGCCATCATCAAAACTGATCCTCTTACAACTACATGAGAAATTTCCAAAGAATTCAATATTGACCATTCTACGGCTATTTGGCATTTGAAGCAAATTGGAAAGGTGAAAAAGCTCAATAAGTGGAAGCCTCATGAGCTGATCGGGAATTTTTTAAAAAATTGTTGTCTTGAAGTGTCATCTTCTCTTATCCTATGCAACAACAAGAAACCATTTATTTCTTGATCAGATTTTGACATGCAAAAAAAGTGAATTTTAGATGACAACCAGTGAGGACCAGCTCAGTGGCTGGACCAAGAAGAAACCCCAAAGCACTTCCCAAAGCCAAAGGTGCACTAAAAAAGGTCATGGCCACTGTTTGGCGGTCTGCTGCTCGAGTGATCCACGAAGCTTTCTGAATCCCAACAAAACCATTACATCTGAGACGTTCACTCAGGAAACCAATGAGATTCACTGAAAACTGCAATGCCTGCAGCCAACACTGATCAACAGAAAGAGCCTTGTTTTTCTCTATGACAATGCCCGATCACATGTCACACAACCACCGCTTCAAAAATTAAATAAATTGGGCTACAAAGTTTAACCTCATCTGCAGTATTCACCCTGCCTCTTGCCAACCAACTATGACTTCAAGCATCTCAACTTTTTATAGGGGAAATGCTTCCACAGCCAGCAGGAGGCAGAAGATGCTTTCCAACAGTTCATCGAATCCCAAAGCATGGATTTTTACTCTACAGGAACAAACAAACTTATATCTTGTTGGCAAAAATGTGTTGATTGTAATGGTTCTTATTTTGATTAATAAAGATGGATTTGAGCCTAGTTATAATGACTTAAAATTTATGGTCCGAAGCCACAATTATTTTTGTACCAATCTAATAGTTTCCCAAAGATCAATTGCAGTGTGGACTTTGTCACCTTATCAGTGAACTTTTTGAATTCTGTTACATTAAAATCCATTCATCTCTCTAGCACCTTAAATGTGTCTTATATCTACGCATGATTTTATATCTTGCATTTGTCATTTGAAAAACATTGGCTTGCTTAATTATGAAGCTCTTCCATTAAATAATACATTTCATTTTACGACATTAGAAAAAAAATCACATTTATTAATGTCACCACTGATCTCATCAGAAAAGGTTTTATGTATCAGGAAGCTATCAAGCTCAAAGTATGCATACAAATTTTCCAAAATTTCTAATTTTTGCATGAAAGCTAGATTTTTGTCATTGGCAACAATTACTGTCAATTATTTACCTTGAAATGACAGACTCACTCTGTTCATTTTTGAAAAATCAAATGCCCAACTCCAATAACCATAGCTTGCCTAGAAGCCACTGAAATGATGTTTCATGGGGGAAAAAAGTATCTAGTTCAGCTCAAACAATCCCACAAATGTTTTACCTCAAAACATCCATCATATATTAGTATAGAGTTGTTGTCTAGTCGCTCAATCATGTCCAACTCTTTGTGAACCCATGCACTGCAGCACTCCAGGCTCCCCTGTAGTTCACCATCTCCCAGAGTTTGCTCAGATTCATGTCCATTGAGTCAGTGATGCCAGTACACAGCAGAATTGCTTATGAGTACTTTCTATTTTGTCCAAAAAAAAAAGCATCTCAAAAATCAATATTTAGTAAAATGAATAACTTTTACTGAGCATTATTAAATTAAATGGCAGTTTTGTTTTAATGAAAGTCTATTGTTACTACTACCTTGATTTGTGCCAAGGAGCCCATTGCTTTGCCCATTTGCTCTCTTGCATGCTTGGTGTAAAAAGCAGTCCAGTGAAAAAGACAACATCTTGATATTATTATGAATATAGTTTTAACCTCATGCGGCCTGTTGGAGACCTCACCCCCAGGGTTCAATGGACCACACTTTGAGACCTACTGGCCAAAATCACAACCTTAATAGGAAGAGGAAATTGATTGTAGAAGATGCTGAGGTAGCATTAGCATTTAGTTAATTTAGTTAGCACAGGGGCATATTCTATATGGGAAAACTTGCAGGAATGCTAGAGATCTCCTGGGGTTCTCTCTCTGCTAGTGTCAGGAATGCAGAATCTGTGTTTCATATTTCACAAAGCCTTTTGGAAGGTGAAAGGAGGAAGATAAAAATTCATCACAGGAATAAAGATTCAATTATACACTGTGTGACCTACAGGAAAAAGAAAAAATTTCATTTCATGTGGCCAAAATGAGGAGTGATACTTTTCAAACCACAGGTTACAATATCTTACTGCAAAGAGAAATGTTGCAATATTGCTTTTAGCGCATGCACACAGGTCCGGTTTCATCATTAACTCATACCGCAGAAAGCACTAATCAATTGTGGCCTCAAAAGAGAATAATACAGAAATTTCCAAGCAACAAAAACAGCATAGTGCCTCAGGGAAACTACACACAAGAAGAGCCAGCCGGACAACTGCAGATCTTTTTCCCCTGCAGAATTTGCCTGCCCGTTGGACATTGCTCACTTTTCTTCTGCTGCCACGCCCAAATTCTGGCATACACACTTCCTGTTCTGTAGCCCAAGCCCAGACA
This sequence comes from Neotragus moschatus, assembly GCA_006410615.1. Taxonomy (NCBI): domain Eukaryota; kingdom Metazoa; phylum Chordata; class Mammalia; order Artiodactyla; family Bovidae; genus Neotragus; species Neotragus moschatus. The sequence goes on from SJYA01002726.1 coordinate 4,209,058, forward strand.
AAAGCTTCTCTCCTTGGCTTCTTTTAGTATGTTTTATTTTAAGTGTTTTTCAATAGGAGATTTAGTAAAAACTCAACAGGAAACAAATAACACACAAACAGTGTAAAATGGGCAGGCTTCCTGAGGTGGATAATGTCAGAGCTCTGCCCTTATCCATGGAGCCTTTACAGAAAACACCTGAAAAAAAATCAGGCTCCCCTCCCCCAGCTCTGCAGCCTCCACCCAGCTGCTAGCTAAAGCTTGAACACAACATGTGGCCTTTATTTCTTTGACTTAAAGCTGGCACTCCTACTGACTGGCCTTTAGAAGTGAGAACAGTAACCCCTGAAGGTATTTGGTATTTTCAACTTACTTGATCCCCTGGCAAAGAAAGGATAGTTCCCAAAGGAACAAGCAAAATCTAACTAAGAAATATTCTAATTATGGACAGCAAACTGACCATGCCAAGGAAGAGGGTAGCAAAGGGTGTTGTGAGTAGCTTTTGCACATCACCTTTAACTTGAGAGGGCGCTGAATGACTTTGAATGATCTCCTTCCTGGAGATGGAATAGAGGGAGGTATTTTGTTTGATGACTGCTGTTGCACCACTTCCTGTTCTCACAGAGCATCCTTGTTTTATATTCCTATAGAACAGAGCCTCCTAGACCCCTTCCTGCCCAGAACAGTAGACCCCAGAAGAAGGAGGGACGATTCGGCATGCTCAATCAAATCTTCTGCAAGAACAGAAAGGAAGAGCAGAGGGCCTATCAGAAGGACCTCAGCAGGGACTGGCACAGGGGGGAGCACACCTCGGAAGTCGATGACATCATCACCACCTTTGACAGCAACGTGGATACCAACTGCCAAGAGCAGCCTGGTGAGCAGGTGGCTATGGTTGACTTTAAGAAGAGGACCTCAGAAAACTCAAAATATCACTTGTCAGAAAAGAAGCCTCTGGCCCGTAAAGGGCTTCCACCAATCAGAACACAGAGCCTCCCACCCATCACCCTGGGCCACAATTTCCTGACAGCCTCCCAGGGGGCCACTTCCCATGCTGGCCTGAGCTCTGGTACTCATCATGCGGCTCAGAGATCTCAGAAAAGCCGAAGTGAGCAAGATTTGTTGAATAACAGAACTGGCTGCCAGGCATTGCTAGATAACCCTTGGAAAGGTGATTCTCACCCGATGTTCTATAAAGCCTGGACTATGTCTTCATCTGACAAGCTGCTAGACAGGTTGCTTACCAGCAGATCTGGCCACCAGGAAGTATCAGGGCCCCCACATCTTCCTCATCTACCTAATCTTTCATCAGGTAATGTCCTTCCTCCTTCCTGACAGATTCTGTGCAAGAAACATGTCATACCATCCTGAGTGAGGAGGGAGAGTAGGTAGCTTGGAGGACTTCCCTTTAGTCCACTGGATTCAGGATGGCTAGGCTACGCAAACAGTCTGCTTTTCCAAACTGAGGGCAATCATCAGGTAGAATCATGTGCCTTCTCATTTTATCCCATCCCACCAAATATGTGTGGTGACTGGCAGATTGGAGCAAGAATATTATATTTCCACCAGCAAGGATTCTTAAGCAGGTATCCTCGGCAATATCACCTACAAGGGGTTGATTTGTTTGTGTGACTGTTTGCTTTTAAATCAGGTGTTCAATGCCCACTGTGGGCCCACTGAACCAAAATTTTGGTGAGGCAGAAGGGAAAAGAGTAATGCCTTCTACATGTATGTGTAGAAAAGGAACACATCACACACCTATGGTTCAAGACTCCAAACACGTCAAAGGATTACCTGGCAGATTACCTGTGTCTGCCCGCAGCTATGTAGCCCCTCATCCGAAGCAAACTATGTTCTTAATTTTTTGCTTGTCCTTCCAGAAGTATTTTATACATATTTAAGTAGTTGTGTGTATATATATATATATATATATATATATATACATTTTTAAGTAAATAAGCACATCACACTAAAGAATCTATATTTTTGTACACATACAAGCAATATATATGTGTCTACTTTTCACCCATTTCTAAACAAACATATCACACTAAAACTTTTATTTTTTTTTATATCACCCACAGGTGATTCTGAGGTACAGTGGAGACTAAGATCTATTGTTCTAAAGCACAGGCTTCAGAACAGCTGCCAAAATCAGGTCATTACTATAATAGCTTATTTTGTCATCAAGTGAATTAATCACTAACATTTAAAAATCATGAAGTTTTTACATAAAAATTTAAATTTCTAGCTTCTCTTGAGAAATTGAAAAATCCAGCAACACTAAATACAAATTCCATTTGGCAATAATTGGCTAGATCTTAGTAACCAGTATCCCTATGGACACCACTTGGACATCACTGTCCCCAGTTTAGCCCAGTCCACACCACTCTCTAGTCTCTTTCCATGGAGTGTCTATTGTTCTTTATCAATCAGTTTCTGTTGCTTTTCTTATAGTGGGGTTAAGAGGGAAAATGATATGTTTCTTGAATCCATACTTCTTTCAAAAGTAGAAAAGTGAAAGACCAAGAGGGTTTATGTATATTTTAAGAAGTAGATAAGCATCAGTATATCTTTGGAGGTAAGAACAATCCCTTCCCATTTAATATGCAGCATGAGCCTGGCTCTCCTCACTCATTTACACGTGCCTGGTGTCTGAAACCTGTGAGGCAGCATAAGACTTCTCTGATACGTATTTGTATGTAAACATATTTATTTGAATAAATACGTGACAACTATTTCCTGAGAAGAACTTCCCTCAAGGTCTTACTTCCTCCTCAGAGCACTGGAGTGTGGGTAGTTTTCCTTGTGTTCTGTGAAGGGGTAAGGAAGCAAAGATATTAGTTTGCTGTCTTTTAACACTTTGATGGCCTCCAGGGCCTTGACTCAGCCTACTTTCCGGAGTTAGTCCTGTCCTGGCTAAAATCTTCTTTTTAGAAAAAAAAAAAATTTTTTTTTTTTTTTTTTAAATTTTGAAAGTCTTGTTCTTTTTCTGTTCCCAGGACACTCTGGGGCTGTTTTTTCTTTAACAGTTAGAATTGGTTCATATGTTGTAACAGAAACCCAAAGTAACAGTGGTTTCCGCAACAAAGAAGTTTACTCCTCTCATATGAAAGAAGTTGAACGTTATGGTTCCCAGTGCTCGGTGAACCATGATCTCTAGAGATCCAGTCTCCTTCCATCTGTATTCTCTACAACTTAACCTATGGCTTTCATCCTTTGGAGAAAGAGCAGGAGACAGGAGAGAGGCAGGGAAAAAGGAAGAGAGGGGGGCGGAAAATGGATGTCCCCAAACTGAATTATCTACCATTAATAAGTTATTTCCCATCGCTGGAGAAGGCAATGGCACCCCACTCCAGTACTCTGGCCTGGAAAATCCCATGGAGGGAAGAGCCTGGTAGGCTGCAGTCCATAGGGTCGCTAAGAGTCGCACACGACTGAGCAACGTCACTTTCACTTTTCACTTTCATGCATTGGAGAAGGAAATGGCAACCCACTCCAGTGTTCTTGGCTGGAGAGTCCCAGGGACGGGGGAGCCTGGTGGGCTGCCGTCTATGGGATCGCACAGAGTCGGACATGACTGAAGCAACTTAGCAGCAGCAGCTCCCATCGCTTCTCGGCCTTTTGGCTAAGATCAAGTGTAATAACTTATTGTCCGTAAGTCCTAGAGTCTGCTTCCATCTCATTGGCCAGAACTTTAGTCACATGACTGCCTATCTGCAAGGGAGACTGGGAATTGTTGTATTTTAGTTGATCACATGACTGTACCTCCAAAACTGGATTTTCGTTCCTAAGAGGAAGAAGGGAGTAGATATTGAATAGAGAATTCATAGATTCTGTCATATGTGCCATCTAAAACTTTCCATATTACTTAAAAGAAAATTCAATAAAGTTGGCTTGAGGATTGATTTCACTCTTCCAATGAAGTAACTTGAAAAGTCCCTAGGGGCAGGAAAGCATAAAAGAACTAGCAGAATTCTCCAAGGGGATGTTAAGTGATTAGCTGTGCCTGGATCAAAGCTTTTATTTTTGTCAACCAATGTTTTTGAGTGCTGATAACTAGGAGCCGCTCTAGGTAACTGAGTCATGACAAGATAAATATCCCAAGAATCTTCAGTCTATAGATGAACTTTCAGGAACATGGATTTTCTAAGTTGATTATACAACTCACTTTAAATTTATTTTCTTCTCATGTTTACATATGAAACTCCTAAGGGTTTTAGATGGAAAGGACCCTAGTCTTCACTCATTCTTTACATGATTATTGCATGTCTATTATCATAATTTATCAAGAGGCAGCATATCCAGTGGTTAAGAGAAAAATTCTTTTTTCTTTTTTTGGCTACCACATGTTATAGGATCTTAGTTTCCCAGATAAGAACTGAACCTGGGTCCACAGCAATGAAAGACCTGAGTCCTAACCACTGGACCACCAGGGAATTCCCCAAGAGGTCTTTTAAAGTCACATTTTTGTTGTTGTTTTGTCAGTAAGTCCTGGCTCTCTTTTACTTGCTGTTAATGAATCTCTCTAAACGTTTGTATCCTTGTGTCAAAAATGGGAAGAAATACCCAACTTTTAGGGTTGTGAATTGATAGTAAGGTTAAATAAATTGATACATTTATAATACTTAAAATAGTGACTTTAACACAGTACTATATAAATACACACAAATTTGTGGGGGTTTTTTAAAACTACGTGCCAGGCCCTACACTAAGCCCAGTGCCTTAGACACAAGCTATAGATGATGACATTTAAGCAAATATACTATTCAACTGCCTTTTTGCTCTCAGACCTAATCTCTTACTTCCAACTCTATTCTGTATATCGGGAAACTATGCCTCCCAGACTCCCTGGAAGCTGCCTCCAGGTACTTTTGGTGAAGTGCCAGGAGGCACTGGCAAGCATAAGAGCAGGAGAAAGAGGAAAACCAATGTAGTTCTCCTCAATGTCCCTCTGCTTCCTACGGAATCTCCAGTAAGGGTTCCACTCCTACTTCCTCCACACAGCCCCTCACTTGTGGTTCTGGCTCCCACTAGCTTCTGGGCCTTGGTAATACCAGCTCTTTCTCTTATACTCCAGACTAGAAGTGGTTGCATCCTCCTTCTGTGGTTAATTTCTGGATGTCCTTTAACCTTGTCATCTGGCTTCTCAGCTTTTCCACCACCCGTATAATGAAATTTCTATATGAAATTGCCTCTATTTCAGAGGCCTAAAGAGGTCTCCATTTTCCTGATTGAGCCCTGATTGATAAGGCAAGACATGTCATCTCTCTCAGCTACAATTTTCCTACTCTCTGGATACACAGTCTGGGGCTGTTTTGTTTCATGAAGGCCTTTGCAGTTATAGTGTACATAGCCTAGAAAAGTTAAAACAACTTGTTCAGTCTTAACAACTAATTAGTGACATATTCAGAACTTTAACCCAGATTTCCTAAGAAGTTACCACACAGCCTCCTGGTGGCTCAGAGGTAAACAGTCCACCTGCAATGCAAGTAGATGTGGGTTCAGTCCCTGAGTTGGGAAGATCTCCTGGAGGAGGAAATGGCCACCCACCTCAGTATCCTTGCCAGGGACAATACCATGGACAGGGGAGCCTGGTGGGTTACAGTCCATTGGGTCATGAAGAGTCAGGCTCAGCACATATACAATGGTGGTGGAAGTGGATCAGTCGCTAAGTCCTGTCTGACTCTGCAGCCCCATGGACTGTAGCCCCCCAGGCTCCGCTGTCCATGGAATTTTCCAAGCAGGAATACTGGAGTGGGTTGCTATTTCCTCCTCCGGGTGATCTTCCTGACCCAGGGATCAAACCCACAAAATAAGGGCTTTCCTTATTTCTGTTTTTAAATCTCAAAGTTCAGTTGATAGCATGCTTACCAAATTATTTACAGTGTGATCTTCTTAGAAACTACACCATCCTCCCCCAAAGAAAAATATTTCTGCCTTATGGATTTTATTTTTGCAAATATTTTTAACCCAATTTGAGATTTTTTTTTTTTTTATGACTACTGAAACTTCCAGACTACAATTGGNGTTGGTGATGGACAGGGAGGCCTGGTATGCTGCTATTCATGGGGTCGCAAAGAGTCGGACACGACTGAGTGACCGAACTGAATTGATGGGATTCAAGACACATTGATCTCTCTGGACCCTTCTTTCCTCTGTGATATCTTCACAGCACTACTCATGTCCTTCAAAAGTATTTTATCTCTTTCCATGCCCATCAGCCACTTTGAGCACCTTGCTTCTCTTTGTACTCTAGTCTCTGGAATGCAAAGAGTTTGCAATAGATGAGTGCTGAATGTATTTGTTATTATTATTAATCTTCATTCTCTTCTGTTTCCTCATTGAACTGTGAAAAAATTTCTGCCTTTTTATTCTAAGACAGTGATCATCCTCCACAGGCTGGACACTCCCTGAAAGCTCCCACAGCACAGATAAGAGATCTTTGAACTATGCACATTCTACTTTGTTCTTCAAAACTGAGCAAAATGTCAGGGTGGCAAAAAGTAACTCTCTTCCCACCTCCTCCCAAATCACTGCTGAAGTCCCTCTCTGCCACTTCTCCCATCCTATCTGTACCATTTTGGCCCCTAAGGAGGCAACATTGTGTGGATTTTAGGTCCAGACAGACCTGGGTTGGGTCCAGATTCTGTCACCTCCTGTCAAATGACCTTGAGCTCCATTCAGAACTCCTCCAAATCACAGTGTCCTCATTTCGAAACTGGAGATGATAGTACCTCTCTCACAAGGGAAAGTGACTGTTAGGATTAAATGAGATTACATATATAGCAGTTAGTCCAGTGCTTGATCGTAGTAAGTGCTCAATAGTGTTACCCATACTTATCATCTCATTTTTGGTTTTTAAAATTTCTACTCCACTGTTCATAGATAAATAATCAAATATAAGTTGATATAGGTTTTACTGTAATTCTACTCAGGAATTTTTTTTTTTAAACAATGGCTTATGAGCTTCCCTCATGTCTCAGATGNTTAGTCCAGTGCTTGATCGTAGTAAGTGCTCAATAGTGTTACCCATACTTATCATCTCATTTTTGGTTTTTAAAATTTCTACTCCACTGTTCATAGATAAATAATCAAATATAAGTTGATATAGGTTTTACTGTAATTCTACTCAGGAATTTTTTTTTTTAAACAATGGCTTATGAGCTTCCCTCATGTCTCAGATGTTAAAAGCATCTGCTTACAATGCAGGAGACCTGGGTTCGATCCCTGGGTAGGGAAGATCCTCTGGAGAAGGAAATGGCAACCCACTCCAGTACTCTTGCCTGGAAAATTCCATGGATGGAGGAGCCTCGTAGGCTACAGTTCATGGGGTAAGACAGGACTGAGTGATTTCACTTTCACTTATGAGTTTATTTAACCTTCAAAGTTCAAAGGAATAAAAATATAAAGGCAAAATGTATACCCAGGAGACTGGAAATTTTGCTTAATATTCATCAAATGACACTGCTCAGATGATCAGCCCTAAAAATCTACCACTGGAATCACCGAAGCAGATAGGGGGTAGATCTTTTCCCCCTATTCTAAGGACTGCTGCTACTGCTAAGTCGCTTCAGTCGTGTCCAACTCTGTGCGACCCCATAGACGGCAGCCCACCAGGCTCCCCCATTCCTGGGATTCTCCAGGCAAGAACACTGGAGTGGGTTGCTATTTCCTTCTCCAATGCATGAAAGTGAAAAGTGAAAGTGAAGTCACTCAGTCATGTCCAACTCTTAGCGATCCCATGGACTGCAGCCTACCAGGCTCCTCCGTCCATGGGATTTTCCAGGCAAGAGTACTGGAGTGGGGTGCCACTGCCTTCTTGCTTTACCCAAACAGAAGACTTAAACCCTATGGGCCTCACTGTAGTGACTCTGGTTCCTACAAGACTGCTACGTAAAAGATCAAATGAATACATGCCCCACTCTCTAGGAGATCATATTTTATTTTATTTTTTGTGTGTGTGTGTGATCATATTTTAAAATGCCACAGAGTAACACTGTAATAATTGCTAATGTTTATTGTTTACTTTATAAGCTAAATGCTTTACCTTTGTTCTCCTAGTTAATCTTTATAACAACTAGAAAAGACAGAGAAAGCTATTATCCACTTTTTCATAAGGAAGTTGAGATTTAGAGAGAGAACATCACTTGCTCAAGTTGGGAATTAAGCCTAATCCTGTCTGATCCTGTTGTTCTTGTTCATTCACTCAGTTGTGTCCAATTCTTTGAGACCCCATGGGCTGCAGCATACCAGGCTTCCCTGTCCTTCACCATCTCTCAGACCTTGCTCAAACTCTTGTCTATTGAGTCAGTGATGCTATCCAACCATCTCGTCTGTCATCCCCTTCTCCTGCATTCAACCTTACCCAGCATCAGGGTCTTTTCCAATGAGTAGGCTCTTTGCATCAGGTGGTCAAAGTATTGGAGCCTCAGCTTCAGCCTCAGTCCTTTCAAAGAATATTTAGGACTGATTTCCTTTAGGATTGACTGGTTTGATATCCTTATAGTCCAAGGAGTCCAAGACTCTCAAGAGTCTTCTCCAACACTACAATTTGAAAACATCAATTCTTTGGCGCTCAGCCTGCTTTGTGGTCCAACTCTCATATCCATACATGTCTACTGGAAAAAACCATAGCTTTGACTAGACAGACCTTTGTTGGCAAAGTAATATCTCTGCTTTTTAATGTGCTGTCTAGGTTGGTCATAGCTTTTCTTCCAAGGAGCAAGCATCTTTTAATTTCATAGCTGGACTCACCATCTGCAGTGATTTTGGAGCCCAGAAAAATAAAGTCTGTCACTGTTTTCATTGTTTCCCCATCTATTTCCCATGAAGTGATGGGATGGGATGCCATGATCTTAATTTTCCGAATGTTGAGTTTTAAGCCATGTTTTTCATTCTCCTCTCTCACTTTCATCAAGAGGCTCTTTAGTTTTTCTTTGCTTTCTGCCATAACGGTGGTGTCATCTGCATATCTGAGGTTATTGATATTTCTCCCAGCAATCTTGATTCCAGCTTGTGCTTCATTCAGCCCAGCATTTCTCATGATGTACTCTGCATACAAGTTAAATAAGCAGGGTGACAAGATACAACCTTGACTTACTCCTTTCCCAATTTGGAAGAAGTCCATTCTTCCATGTCCAGTTCTAACTGTTGCTACTTGACTTGCATACAGATTTCTCAAGAGGTAGGTCAGGTGGTCTGGTATTCCCATCTCTTTAAGAATTCTCCAGTTTGTTGTGACCCACAGAGTCAAAGGCTTTGGCGTAGTCAATGAAGCAGAAGTAGATGTTTTTCTAGAACTCTTTTGATTTTTCTATAATCCAACAGATGTTGGCAATTTGATCTCTGGTTCCTCTGTCTTTTCTAAATCCAGCATGAACATCTGGAAGTTCACGGTTCACATACTACTGAAATCTGGATTGGAGAATTTTGAGCATTAATTTGCTAGCGTGTGTGATGAGTGCAATTGAGTGGTAGTTTGAACATTCTTCGGCATTGCCTCTCTTTGGGATTGGAATGAAAACTGACCTTTTCCAGTCCTGTGGCCACTGCTGAGTTTTCCAAATTTGCTGGCATATTGAGTGTAGCCCTTTCATGGCATCATCTTTTAGGATTTGAAATAGCTCAACTAGAATTCCATCACCTCCACTAACTTTGTTTGTAGTAATGCTGCCTAGGCCCACTTGACTTCACATTCCAGGATGTCTGGCTTTAGGTGAGTGATCACAGCATCCTGGTTATCTGGGTCGTGAAGATCTCTTTTGTATAGTTCTTCTGTGTATTCGTGCCACCTCTTCTTAATATCTTCTGCTTCTGTTAGGTCCATACCATTTCTGTCCTTTATTGAGTCCATCTTTGCATGAAACGATCCTTTGGTATCTCTAGTTTTCTTGAAGAGATCTCTAGTCTTTCCCAGTCTGTCGTTTTCCTCTATTTCTTTGCCTTGATCACTGAGGAAGGACTCTCTCCTTGCTATTCTTTGGAACTCTGCATTCAAATGTGTATATTTTTCCTTTTCTCCTTTGCCTTTTGCATCTTTTCTTTTCTCAGCTATTTGTAAAGCCTCCTCAGGCAACCATCTTGCCTTTTTGTGTTTCTTTTTCTTGGGGATGGTCTTGATCACTGCCTTCTTCTGTACAATGTGATGAACCTCCGTGCATAATTCTTCAGGCACTCTAGATCTAATCGCTTGAATCTACTTGTCACTTCCACTGTATAATTGTAAGTGATTTGATTTAGGTCATACCTAAATGGTCTAGTGGTTTTTCCCTACTTTCTTCAATTTAAGTCTGAATTTGGCTGTAAGGAGTTCATGGGCCGAGCCACAGTTAGCTCCCAGTCTTGTTTTTGCTGACCGTATAGAGCTTCTCCATCTTTGGCTGCAAAGAATTAATCAGTCTGATTTGAGTGTTGACCATCTGGTGATGTACATGTGTAGTATCTTCTCTTGTGTTGTTGGAAGAGGGTGTTTGCTATGACCAGTGTGTTCTCTTGGCAAATCTCTGTTAGCCTTTGCCGTGCTTCGTTTTGTACTTCAAGGCCAAATTTGCGTGTTACTCCAGTTATCTCTTGACTTCTTATTTTTGCATTCCAGTCCTCTAACTTTTGCATTCCAGTCCCCATGTGCTAATAAATGTTTAATAGGTGGCTTTTCAGAGAAAAAATCAGTGTTTGTTGATTTCTCTGATGTAAGTACTCCCATCATGGCTGATGTTAAGCCACTAAGTGTGGTGTCAACTATCTCACAAAATTCCTGAAAATTGGTATGCACAGCTCCAGCATAGCACTACTGGTCATTTAAATGATATATTCCAGGTCTCCAAAATGCTTTCATTCACCTCTCATCTTCCATCTCATGATTCTCAATCCTGGATTCATATTAGAATCACCTGGGAGCTGGAACAAATCTAGCATCCTATCCAGCCCCTGAGATACTCATTTAATCGGTGTGGTTGGTGTTTAGTCAGAGTAACATCTGTTTGTTTGCTTTTTTAACTCCTCAGATAATTTCTCAGTGCAGCCAAGATTGAGAAACACTGATCTCGAAGAATAAGTCCTACTCATCACCCAGTCTTCAACACAGATTCGCAAATACACAATACATTAATACCCTATTTTATTTTTCAAACTTTTAAGTTGTGTGCAGTATATGACCAACAGTGCTTGGGTGTTGTGTTTTAATTTTTATTTATTTTGGCGGCACTGGGCCTTTGTTGCTTTGTTTGAGTTTTCTCTAGTTGCCACGAGCGGGGTCTAGTCTTCATTGCAGTGCACGTGCTTCTCTTTGCAGTGGCTTGTCTTGTTGCAGAGCACAGGCTCTAAGTGTGTGGGTTTCAGTAGCTGCAGCACACAGGCTCAGTGGTTGTGACTCCTAGGCCATAGAGTGTGTGGGCCTCAGTTTGCTCTAGAACTCAGGCTCAGTGGTTGTGGCGCCCAGCCTTGATTGCTGCGGAGCATGTGGAATCTTCCCAAACCAGGATTCAAACCCATGTCCCCTGCATTAGCAGGTGGATTCTTATCCACTGGGCCACTGGGGAAGTCCCTAATTGTGCTTGTTTATATATATATATATATTTTTTTTAAGCTAGTTTACTCAAGAAATGATTTTGGATACATTTTTCCTTTCACTTAAATGGTGGCTGGCATGTGATAGAAACTGAATATTATGTAGTTATTTTGTTGTTAACATAGTAAATTTCATGATCTATAACAACTTGTATAATTCTCTAATCCACTGGATTTTATAATTTGCACTTGGTTGAATCTCAGATGGTTGACGCAAATTATGTTTGTCCCCAGGACAAAATTTTCAGCATCTCTCCCCAAACAGACCCAAAATCAGGGATCTTCCTTTTACTCGGAACAACCTAGCTCCCCTACCAGACCAAAAATGTAAGTATTTTCAATCTTCCTCAGCTTCCTTTGCAAATAGTAGTGCTGTTATTAGGACTAAATGTTATTTCGGTTTACTTTCATTTTTCCAAGAGAACATCAAGTACCAAAACTTGAAAATTATAGGAAAATAGACTAGAGACAGTCTTTAAAGCTCCATCCAAAATGGTAATGCTTGTTTAAAAGAAACACTCGCTTCCTTGAGGAATTTTTATGTTTGGACTATAAAAACAATAACAGAAGTTTATTTTGCTATGTACTGTTTAATGTCTTTAATGCTTTAAAAATTATTCTAAGACTGGCTTCCTGACATTGTTTTCCTTACCACATTGGACAGATATAAATGTGTGTTACCTCTGTACTTATAGGCCTGCAGTCCTTAGCAGAAAGGAATAATCCAGTATGATGTTCATCGGGTTTACTTCTGGCATTATTTTATACAAAACTTCTCACAACATAAACTGTTAATATGGTCTATTCACCAAGTGATCAAGTTTGCCTGTGTCTAAGTATTATCTGGGGTGCTTGTTATAAAATGGATTCCAGGGCCCCACACTCAGAAATTCTGAGTTTGTATATGCTTATATCTGTACTCTGAGACAGCATAGATTAGAAAACTGATTCAGAGAGGTCAGATGACTCACCCATTATTATTTAGGCAGTAAGTCGCAGAGCTACAGGATACTGAGTCAGCTGCTTCAAGAAACAAATAATACTCACTGGATTCTAATTTCCTTTCTTCCTGTTCTTCCTATCCCAATGCACTGGTTTGTAACACGTGTGCAAGCACTCTCATGGACCTGTACACATACACTCTCTACATCATCTTAATCGCAGAGATTAGATGATTTAGAAGCTGCTCTATTTAAGACAAGTCCCTTACCCTTTCTTTACTTCAATTCCTTCACCTAGCCTGTAAGAGAATTGTAACCTATAAGATTGTTGAGAGGATTAAATGAGATGACATATGCAAAATTGTTGGCAACCATTTGTACAGAATAAATATCCAACATATCTTTTCTGCCCCAGACGGCAGTTCAAATGGGACAAATCAAGAGTTCTAGAACCCTTTAGTTAAAAACCAAGAACCATGGAGTCTTAGGACAACTCTGTCTTTTTTTTCAGATAAGGAAAGGGAGAAGTGGAGATTTGTCCAAAGTCACACACAGACTTAGTAGCAGAAACCAAGACCCCTTCCTTGACAGATTATTTTCCTTGCCCTTACTAATTTGTCTAAAGGGAGAGTTTTGGATGGTATGAATTCAATCACTGAATGAAATTCAAGTCTGACCTTGTCTTTAAGCAGAAATGTAGTCACAAAGACATCTAAGGAAAGAGTCACTTAGTCTTAAATCCAGTGTGGCCTAGAGAAGCCAAAGAGAGGGGATTTTCTTTGGCAGAGCCCAGCAGCTTTGCTTTTCATGATTAAATTTAAGGAGACAGGGAAAGATAAAGATCTTTGATCAACTATAGCTCTATGAAAAAGAAATGGAAAGGTACAGCGCCTGTCCTGAAAGAAACCTGAGAACCTTTTGAGGTTTGCATAAAAGCACAGTACAAACATCTTGGGGCTTATTTAGGGCCTTGTGCTGACTTGGCTTTCAAGGGCTGCTCCACCCAAGGAAAGGAGAACTTTGCCAGGCACGCACAGCCTGATCATGTTTTCACCAAACTCAGCCCCACCTCATATTGCGCATATTTGACTTCCCTGACTGGAGCTTCCTAGGTTGCCCCAGTGGTAAAAAAAAAAAAAAAAACCTGCCTGCCCATACAGGAGACATAAGAGACGCAGATTCAATCCCTGGGTCAAGAAGATACCCTGGAGATGGGCATGGCAACCCACTCCAGTATTCTTGCCTGGAGAATCCCAAGGACAGAGGAGGCTGACAAAGAGTCAGACGCGACTGAAACAACTTAGCACACACACACAACATCCCTGACTACGTGTAAGCTTGATAGGTAGATACACATGACTATCTCCTGAAGTTTAGCTCTCTGCAAGAAAAACTTCTTAGAAGCACCACTATTCCTTCAGATATAACGCAGTTCTTCTACCACCATTCCATTCCTAAGAGAAGAAAACCTTGAGAGTCTTTCCTTCTATTTTTTCCTCTCAGTTCTGTCTGGAGAACCTCTACGGACCAACCGAGTGCTTCCTGCTATTCCAAGCCAGCGGGGACACAGTCCACCAGCTGAAGAGAGTGAAAACTCTGCCAGTTCCACCAATGATGCAAACTAGCTCTGGGTCACTGATTGTGAAAATATAGACAAGATCTATTTTCAGCTGTCAAAGAAAAAGATTACTCTAGTTCGTAAGAACAAAGACTGATCTAGTAAATTACATTCTATCAACCATTCATGGTTTTATAACTCAAAGTTCTTCGTTCCAGATAAGCACTTAGAATCTTTGATTGTGTATATATTGTAAGTCTGTGAGTTTCTATGACCTCTACAAGCCAAAATAAAAAGTCATAGTATGTTATCAGCAGGAAACCTTAGTTATGTTTGGTTTGTTTGGTGGCATGTTTGCTGATTTTTTTTTTAATGATTTTCTGTTTTTAAAAAATATATGCTTTGCTGAATAAAAAAGAAAGCACATTCCATATGTGTTATTTACATTGACTGCAATTCCACTTTGGGTTAACAAAACTTAATTAAAACAGTAAATTTCTTTCATCAGTCAGTGCTTATGGCTTTTAAGTGTACAATCATCTACAAAATATTTTCCAACATTGTCAGTTCCTGGCTAGAGATCGAATCATTCAACAATGTTTATATATCTTCTTTGTTATAAGATTATTTCCACCTATTGTCATTTTCAGATATGATTGTTTGTTCTAATAGAGAAGATCATGTGAGTTAGAAAGGTCTACATCTTGACCTAATGGAATGAAATAGACATTTCTCATGCATTCCTCAAACACTCTACATATTTAATCTTTTTTTTTTCTGTTTCAAAATAATGGTCTCTGTCTACTTAACATATTCCCACTTATGATGTAGCAAATTTCAAAAAGACTATTACTAACTACAGATCTCCTTACTAAATGGTTTGTGTATTGTTTGGATTAATTGAAAGTTCAAGATTTAGCCATATAAGATCATACTCACTCCATGTTATTACCAAGCCTGCTGATATTCAGCAGACTTGGTACTAGTACATTTACTATTCTATGTTAGTATTATTAATATTTATTTAGGGAGGTCAGATTGTGCCATTAACTAGATAGAAGCTCCTTTGAGGCCAAATCATAGTAACTTGGCTTTACACATCTAGAAATGTGTACAGTGTCTGCAACATACTTAGGCGCTCAATCATCTATTCTTTTTTTCTTTAGGAAAGAAGGAAGGGAAGCAAATAGGGAGATAGAGAGGTAGTTGGCAAAATAGAGAGATGTAAGAAGTGATAATGAAAGAAGTCACTAGTCCCCAGTCTCATTTTGCTAATGATAGTTTTCTGTATCAGGGATTATAAAATAAACCTATCAGCCTCCCAAGCTAGGCACTAGCTAGAGGGAGAGCAGTTTCTGGTGCAAATGGGAGAGCTCCCAGGACATAGATTCTGAAGGGTTTTCTTTGTGTGGAGGTGGGGTGGGGGGCAGCTATTTTTGTCTTTGAATAATCATTCTTTGCAAATATCAGGCTATTCAGTTGCATCACTTGGCTACTTGTGAATCCACTAGTAGATACCTGGCCCTACACTGCCTCAACTAGCCAGGATAGTCTAGCCTCTGCTTCAGTAATAAGCAACTCCAGAATCTCATTGGGTAACACAATTTTTTTTTTTTTTTTCTCATTCACAATACATGTCTCATTTCTAGCTGGCAGAGTTGGCTGATGTAGATGCCCTTTCAACTTGCACTTTCTTAGTCACCAAAATGGAGAAAATCAGAGGTGAGTCTCAGCACTTCCTCCCACATTTTATTTGCTAAATTAAGTCACATATGGACATGCCTAACTTCAAAGTAGATACAGAATGCAATCCTTCTGTTTGCGTCAGGAAGGGAGAAATTCAACTCTTTATGAATTATCCAAAAGATTACCACACTAACCAAAACTCAGGCCCTAAGAGATCACCAAGTGGAGCGTTAAGAGGTCAAAACAATAAAAGAAAACAAAACACCCTTTATAAAACCCAACATCGCCCAACACTTGCACTTATATATATGCACATGGAATCTTCTAATGTTGGGCCTTTCCATCCAAGTTGATTTAAGAATCTTTGCTTAGCTAAAAAGAGGTAACATGCTGCCTATTGCCACCTCTTTAAATAGAGCAACTATCCTTTTGCCTCTAGATAAATTTGCTTGCTTGGTGTAGAATATTCCTCAGCCAATATTTTACTGACCATATCAGATAGAGATATTCACCAATTTGTGCTGAATTTTTTTCAAGCAAGTTTTTCATCTAAAATTATTTTTTGTTCCTCTACCACTTATATTTCCCTTTATTGGAAAGCACATAAAAATAGTAACTTTGCATACATTATTTCATTTAGATCCTTACAACAACCTGTATTTCCCAAGTACCAACAAGGTACCAACACAGAGAAGTTAAATAATTTGCTGAAAGTCACAGAGCTAATATAAGCATATCTTGGCAATATTGCAGATCCAGCTCCGCAATAAAATAAATACTGCTCTCATTTTTCCTAGTCTGTGGACCACCAGCAATTGCAAAATGATTTACCATTCACCAGAGATTTAATAATTAACAAGCTATTTTCTGTTTTTTACATATTAATGTTAGAGCTACCTTTGTCCTAGTGACAACTATGCCAAAATAACATGGCTGACAGGAAACTCTTCAGCTTTTCATACAATTTATTTACTGACCTCCTAAATTTGACTTCTGGAAATATCCTGGAACTCATTCAGCTGTCCAAAAGACCAAGGTTGGACTAAAATGGAGGTCAGAATGGGAATGTATTTGCTCTGAAGAGCAAGTTTTGATAGAGACCTACAGTTTGTTGACAGTATTCATTTACCAGTATTAATATTTTTATCTCAATGTCTAGGGAATATGTGACTCTGATAGAATTGTCTGATTCTAAAATAAAATTTGCCCTGAAAGCAATGAGTCTAGCTACTGCATGTGAGAGCTGCTATCATGTTCCTTTAATTTAGTGTTTGGCTTGAGTGTTATATTTCATGCTGAGGGGCTTCCCAGTTGGCTCAGCGGTAAAGAATCTGCCTGCCAGATCATCAGCCAAAAGAGACAAAGGTTTGATCCCTGCCTGGTCCAGCAAGATCCCCTGGAGGAGGAAATGGCAACCCATTCCAGTATTCTTGCTTGGGAAATGCCATGGACACAGAAGCTGGCAGGCTTTGGTCCATGCGGTCACAAAGAGTTGGACACAACTAAACAACTGAACACACACACACACACACACACACACACACACACACACAGTCAAATATGTTCCTTCTTAATTACCTCATTTAAGCCTATGGTAGATTCCAAAGCGTTATTTTCGAAAGACCACCTTTAAGACACAAGGATACACTTGCTTGAAGACATGCATCAATATAGTTTAAAGAGTACAGTACAGTTTAAAGAGGGACAAAATCAAAATCAATGGTTATGTTTGTTTTGGAGGGAAGTGCTATATTTCTAATCAGTCATTTAGTGAGATTTTCTAAAATCATATTATGTGTCAAGCTGTGACCTAATAGAGTTGGAAGGGATAATAAGCTGGAGTAACAGAAATCTATTTATATTGGCTTAATTCTAGGGAGATGAGAGCCTTGGAATTAAGTGTTTACTGGAAAAAATTACATCTGTGTTAAACCAGGTAATTACTGAAGGAAACTAAGGAAAACGAGGCAGGGCAGGGGGAAGGGGGGGGGGGGACTATAACTTCCAAAAACTAATTTAGTGAAAATTACTGCATTGGTGGGCTTTTTGTACAAGTGTTAACTGTAGCTCCACTTTGCTTGGATGACAGATAGGGTGAATAAATAAATTCAGAAAGGAGGCTATGCCAAAGGTATGCCACACTTATGAAGTTTCTGAAACAGGAATATACTTGTTGGGGAATTATGTATGTGGACTATGGGACTAGAGACACTTCACTGCTAAGCCCTGCTCTGCCATTTGTATTGTACTGAGCCAAACACCAACTGCAATTGAAAGTATAATTTAAACTGCTGAGCTAGATGACAAAAGCAGGGTTGCTGAAAGTATGTAAGAAAACAAAAAACAGAAGGTGAAGCCAATCAGCATTATAGTTTATAGCTAGAAGGAGCCTATTAGAGGAGTTTTGTCAGATCTATATGAAAAAGCCAAGCAAACCTTTGAATTCAAGAAAAGCTGAAAACCAAAGCACTGTTCTCATGTGTCTAAATAGTTCACTCAAACAAAATCAATCCCAGTATTCTCTGAACAAGTGACTTGGGGCAAGGGGGGGTGTAATACAAAGGAAAAATGAAGAGATTTAAGATATTTTCCCTTAAACTCAGGGAGCTTAGCAAGCACCACCTTCCCTTTGCCATATCCTGTCTTCATCTACGGATAAAGATCAAGCTTCCATAACGTCCTTTGTATGATTCTAATAAAGGCTTACAAAGTGAGTAAGATTTTGCTTCAATGAATTTTGCTCTTACCACCTTGCAAGATTTGATTGCTGAATATAACTTTCAGGAATTTGGTGAACTGGTTTTTCAACAATTGGTGGCTTGAAATTGGCCATGGTGGGAACATTTACACCATGAAAGTTGGCAAACACTATAAATCAGGGCTTTTTTTTTTTTGAAATCTGGTTTACCAGTACATCCCTGGATATAACATCTGGGGGAGGGGGGAAATCTTTCAGAATTAAAAACACGTAAGAAAACTTTTCTTCTGCAAAGTGCTCAATTGTTTCTATTTGGTCCACAACTGGGAGAGAACTTCAGGTGGTTTCAAAGGTGCCTCCTGACTGCAGTGTGCATCTGTGCTCAGTGTGTGCACGCATGCTCAGTTGCTTAATCATGTCTGACTCTTTGCAACCCCATGGACTGTAGTCTGCCAGGCTCTATGCACATGTGTGTGCAATGTGCATGTGTGCTCAGGATGTGAATGTGTTCTCAGTCACTCAACTGTGTCTGACTCTTTGTGACCCCATGAATTGTAGCCCACCAGGTTCCTCTGTCCATGGAATTTCCCAAGCAAGAATACTGGAGTGGACATCTAGGTTGCTTCCATGTCCTGGCTATTATAAATAGTGCTGCGATAAACATTGAGGTACACGTGTCTCTTTCCATTCTGGTTTCCTCAGTGTGTATGCCCAGCAATGGGATTGCTGGGTCATAAGGCAGTTCTATTTGCAATTTTTAAAGGAATCTCCACACTGTTATCCATAGTGGCTGTACTAATTTGCATTCCCACCAACAGTGTAAGAGGGTTCCCTTTTCTCCACACCCTCTCCAGCATTTATTGCTTGTTGACTTTTGGATTGCAGCCATTCTTGACTGGTGTAAAATGGTATCTCATCGTGGTTTTGATTTGCATTTCTCTGATAATGAGTGATGTTGAGCACCTTTTCATGTGTTTGTTAGCCATCCGTATGTCTTCTTTGGAGAACTGTCTATTTAGTTCTTTGGCCCATTTTTTGATTGGGTCATTTATTTTTCTGGAATTGAGCTGCATAAGTTGCTTGTATATTTTTGAGATTAGTTGTTTGTCAGTTGCTTCATTTGCTATTATTTTCTCCCATT
>SJYA01002726.1:4229773-4282350 GCA_006410615.1 Neotragus moschatus
CCGGATTGGGAACTCAGGTACACTTATGGCTGATTTATGTCAATGTATGGCAAAATGAGTACAGTATTGTAAAGCAAAACAAACTAAAAAATAAAAATTAAAAAAAAAAAAAAAGAATACCAGAGTGGTTTGCCATTTCCTACTCCAGAGTATCTTCCCCACCCAGGAGTCCAACCCGAGTCTCCTATGTCTACTCCTTTGGCAGGAGGATTCTTTAACACTGTGCCACCTGGGAAGATCCTGGGCATGCAGATCCAAAAGGGCCCAGTTTAGGTTCTTCTCCAGGATCATGGCAGCTTCCACAGCATTCAGAGTTTTACCTACTCATCTTGGGACCTCCTGGAAGAGGGCACAACTATGGCATTGGTTTTACGTCTGTAAGAGACTCGTGGAGCCCTCAGCATCTCCTAAGCCAACTTATGGAAGAATTGATTCTAGGGCCATGTCATCAAGGTCAAAATAGATGCCTAGAGAGAGGTAAATGTAGGAGACTTGCAGATGCAGGTTGACCAGGCCATTGGAGTGGCCTCTACCTCGGGGGAATAATTCTGACACACCTAGTAGCTCATCTAGTTGATCTGCAATAAGGAACTAAGCTCAAAACCAGTCTAGTTGATTATGGAGGCAGACAATGGACGAGAAGATGGTTCCAAAGGCTGTGCCTAGAAAAAAGGTTGGAGGATGGTCAGAGACTAGGAGAAGACACATCCCCTGGTCTGTTCTGTCCAAACACCGTTGAAGCAAGAGGTTGCATGCAGAACCGCAGGGATACCTCTTTGCTAACACTGATTTTAGCTGTTGTTGTTTAGTCTCCGAGTCGCATTTGACTCTTTGTGATTCCATGGACTGCAGCATGCCAGGCCTCCCTGTTCCTCATCATTTCCCAGAGTTTGCCCAAGTGCATGTCCATTTAATTGGTGATTTTGCCTAGGTTTCACTATATTAAATTATTTCCAAGTGTTAATGAAACCCAGGTCATATATGCATGCATGAATAACTCAACACAGCAGAATGGGATTCCCCTCAGAATTCATCCTGAATGAGTATTTTCCAATGAATGCTCTCTCTCCCTGATGACTTGTGAGCCGAATTAACAGTTCACAGCCGAATTTAGTCAATTTTTCTGTTCAGGTTCAGTTCAGTTCAGTTGCTCAGTCATGTCCGACTCTTTGCAACCCCGTGGACTAGAGTACGCCAGGTTTCCCTGTCCATCACCAACTCCCAGAGCCTATTCAAACTCATGTCCATCGCGTTGGTGATGCTGTCCAACCATCTCATCCTCTGTCGTCTCCTTCTCCTCCCACCTTTGATCTTTCCCAGCATCAGGGTCTTTTCCAATGAGTTGGTTCTTCTCATCAGGTGGCCAAAGTATTGGCGTTTCAGCTTCAACTTCAGTCCTTCAATGAATATTCAGGACTGGTTTCCTTTAGGATTCCAGTTGAATCTGGTTGAATCTGGTTGAATCTCCCTGAAGTCCAAGAGACTCTCAAGAGTTTTCTCCAACACCTCAGTTTAAAAGCATCAATTCTCTGGTGCTCAGCTTTCTTTAAAGTCCAACTCTCATGTCCATACATGACTACTGGAAAAACCTTAGCTTTCACTAGACAGACATTTGTTGGCAAAGGAATGTCTCTGCTTTTTAATAGGCTGTCTAGGTTGGTCATAGCTTTTCTTCCAAGGAGCAATTGTCTTTTAATTTCATGGCTGCAGACACCATCTGCAGTGATTTTGGAGCCCAAGAAAATAAAGTCTGTCATTGTTTCCATTGTTTCCCTATCTTTGCCTTCGCTTGTTGTGAATCAGTAGCCATTCATTCTTTCAACAAACATTCATTGATGCTTGCATTGGGGTAGATGCTGCAGGAAAAAAAAAATATATATATATATATAAAGTATAAAAGATAGAACAAGTTCATATGAGGTTAAATGATAAGGATTTTCCTATATTTCTTAGAGAAAACGCAGTTATTATTTGAGCTATATTCTCTCTATTTTGATTCTTTATCTTTTTGTGATTTGAAGCCAGTAAATTATCTTCTAATAAAACCAAGTTTTGTCTCAACATTATTTCACTATTTTTATTTCTCCCAGAGTCGTACTCTCTGAGCCTAAAACTAAATAAATAAAAAGACTCTAGACATGAGTAAATAAATTTGAAGGAAAACTGAAATGATAACTCATAGTATCAACATTGAACCTCTTTAAGATCCTAACACTAAAAACTAGAATCTTTTTTTTTTTTTTTCTTAAGTAAAAACTAGAGTCTTTCTGTAGGTAGTACAAGTGGTCAGAGTGTGAAGAAATCTGGACTGGTTCTTGTAAAGTGGTAACCTTACTGGTTAGGCAGAAAAGAAAACGTATTTGACAAAACAGCATCGATATCAAAAGTGTTGGCACTGCTGACTTTTTCTTCCTCAAACTGATACTTCATGCTAATTTAACCTCATTTCGTCATCAGTAGACCTATTCAGGAAAAGAGAGTCAACTTCAGAAACTCTGTGGGAAGTGAAGAATAAGATTGGGGTAGGAGGTGATGAAGCTGACCCTTTTGCCAGCCAGTCGTGAACCCAGTCAGTAGTGGAGATTAGAGTTTCTCAGGGTGGAGGGGCAGGAAGAACATGATCCAACAATTTTCCTTTACAAGAATTACACTAGTAGAAAGTGAGAGGTACTCCATCAACAGGCAGTGTTTTAATGAGTTATCCATTACTTTCTCTCTCTTCTCTCAAACCTTTTAACACCCACAGCTCACAAGAAGCAAAACAAATGGATTTCTGTGTTCTCATTTCTCTTAACCATTTACCCATCCTGTGTCTGGGCTCTTGGACTCTGGAAGGAGGAGAAGGAAAGAAAGAGGTGAGGCCTAGACCCATCAACTTTCAGTTTCTGATGATGGAGAACTGGCTGTGGGTAGCTCAGACCAATGTATGAGCACGCACAGACATGAAGCACTGGGTAAAAACAATCCACCTCTTGACAGGTTCTCAGTCAAATGCTGGTTCTTACAAGAAATGAAACTTCAAACATAAAGAAGCTTCTTGTGTGTTTTATCTTCAACATTTGAAAGTTAATTTTACAAATCATAATAATATAATAGAATGTAATGCTTTGCTCTGATTTTAGTTACTTTAAAATTTCACCAACATGAACATAAAGTTCCAGTACTTTGACCAACTGATGCAAAGAGTTGACTCACTGGGAAAGACTGATGTTGGGAAAGATTGAGGGTAAAAGGAGAAGGGGGTAGCAGAGGATGAGATGATTAGATAACATTACTGACTCAGTGGACATGAATTTGAGCAAACTCCAGGAGATTGTGAAGGACAAGGGAGCCTGGTGTGCTGCAGTCCATGAGATATCAAAGAATCAGACATGACTTAGCAGCTGAACAGCAAACAACAGTGTGAACATATGAGTAATTGCCTTTTTCAATTAAACTGTAGCTGAAGAACATGTCTTCCTGACAATTTTTAAAAGAAAATGAATAATATGATGAAGAAGAATGGCCATTTAGACCCCAAACACATGCTTTTATTAACTATGCTAGTCCTTCCAACTTTGCTAGTGTCTTTGATACACAGAAAAAAAAAAAAAAACTTGTTAAAATAACTTTACTCTCTTAATTAAAAATTCATAAAAAGTGGTGGTAGAAAATAATCTTTAATAAATGCTCTCTTGTTCTCATTTACCATTTACCAATTCCCTTCTCCCGCTAACAGTTAAGCGAAAAAAAAGTTATGAACACCCATTAGGTGCACTGTTCCAGTGAGGGAACTATAGCTATGAAAAAAACAAAATACCTACTCTCATTGTCTGTGAGGATGCCAACCCAAATTCTCCAGATTGCATTTATACAGGTAAAGAAATTATGAAAACCGTTAATTATCTTAGGTTCTGTTTTCTGACTTTATCCCTTCAATATCCCAGAAACTCCATAAAATCTGATTCCCAGTTACTGGCATTGCTGCTGCTAATAGCCCAGATTCTGCTAGTTTCATTTCCTCTGAGAACTGATACAATAATAAAAGAAGGGGGAAATAGAAAAGCAGAGGGCACCACTTCATTTAATTTAGAGTGATTCTTTAAGTGGGCAATAAAGACAAGGTTTCATTAGAAGGAACTTTTCAGGAGGTATTTGATGGCGAGCAGGAGACTGGAGGCCAGAATCAGGCATAAATAAAGGAGACTTTTAAAGCTGGAGGGTACATGATGGAGGAGAAAGGAATAAAAATCAGGGACAGAAATAGCCACCCAAAATTTCAGGAAAGAAGAGAACAAGAAAGAAAAGGAGAAGCAGATGGAGGTCCGTGGAGGACACTGAACATGTTAGAAAATTATATTTGGGGACTTCCTTGGTGGTCCAGGGGTTAAGACTCTGTGCTCCCACTGTAAGGGGCATGGGTTCCACCCCCGGCTGGGGAACTAAGATCCCGCATGCTGTACAGAGCAGCCAAAAAAAAATAATAATAATTTTGTAGTTGAAGTTGCAATAAAAGAAAGGAGAAATGATATAGCTACTGCTCTCTGGCAGCCTCTTATCAGATCTGGTCTAAGTGTTCCCATTCATGACCAGCACTGAATATTCCTCCGGCATTTTCCATGTACCACCACTGTTCTGAGTTCAGTACATACTTACAGGAGTCATCTTGTTTAGCCCTCACAACAGCCTGAAAAGGTAAGTACCATTATTATGGCTATTTTAGAAAGAAGGTGACACGGCTGCGAGTGGCAGGGCTGGGATTCCGGTGCAGACAGCCTGGACTAGAACTGTGGTCACTGTATTTGGATTCAGGTCACATCCAGCAAGTGGCTCCAAGAGAGAATAAACTTACGGGTAGTCATTCAGTTGATTCATTTTATTGTATTGTGTTCCAAGGGCAGGAAGGTTTTTGTTGTTAAGATCTCTTTTTTCTGGAAAAGTTTCTTGTCATCTATAACTACAAAGGAAAATATCAGCGAAACAACAGAGTGGTTATTGGCTTTGCTTTAGAACTAATGTTTCTTTAGAATTCTTGGTAACCAGCAACCCAGGCAATGCGAAACCTGCATGTTCTTACAGGCCAGGAAGGCTTATTAGCCCAGAGGTGGTACAAGCTGAGTCTCCTGGTACAGTCAAGCTGAAACTGTGCTGTACAGTCACGGCTGAAACAGAGCTCTTTTGCTCAAACCTTCTTCTCCTTCAATCCCCAAGCCATTGAGATGCTGGACTCCTGGGTTCTATCAATTCATATCGCCCAAGGGATTTCTCCAGGGAAGTTCCACACACACACTTGCCACTGCTCTCAGTGTTTGTCTGAATACGCAAGACCCTGACACACAACCCACCTCCAGACAATGGCCTCTCTGCTCTGAGACTAACACTCAGTCACTGCTGCTACTTCAAAACCACTGAGGGCCTACGAAGAGAAAGGGAGTACTATTAGCATTGTTAGGGCTCTGTCAACCATGGAATGCTCACCAACTGCAATAGAAGATGCCTTCACTTCCCACCTCCTTCCAGTCGTATTCTACACATGATAAGTGATTCCTGAGTAGTAAGGGAGAGGCAATTTGGTGAGGTTAAATGGAGAACTCAGAAGGAAATGTGACTAATGGAGTGTGGCCATAGCCTACTCCTCTCTTTTCCTACCTAAAAGTCCTTGAAAGATCCCCCCTGGATTGGCTGCTAGAGTGAAGAGAAAAACCCGAAGATGCAGAGCCAACACTCTATGGAAAGGCCAACATCTTGGAAGCCTAAACCTCTGGACCAAACATTCTCTGAAGGTAAATAGGAATGATCTTGTCTAAAACAAGGGTACTCTTTGGACTCTGTCTTTAGCCTCCCAGGCTGGGCTCTTGGTCAAGCACTGCAGTTATTTAAGCTGGCAGATCCCCAGTCAACATTAAAAAAAAAAAAAAAAGCAATCAGCCTTATGTTCTTTTCAGAAACAGTGAACCAACTGGTATCCCGAGTGCCTCCCCAACACCAGAAGCTACTTCGTTCTGCTTTACAATAGTCTAATGCATGTCCTTAAGAGACTGGTGTTGTTTCAACATCTTCTATGAGTGATTATCAATACCAAAAAATCTTAGAGAACTTTGGAACTGAAAGAGATCCTAATGAAACAATTTTCCTATGTACAGAGTGCTTTGGACTAGAACATCTCTAAATATCCTTTCAACCGTACAAGCCTATGATTATGTATCTGTGATATGTCCATACACAAGAAAAGAGGTCATAAAGTATTGAGCTGAGTTTTTTTTAGCAAACATTCTAAATGTGTATGTAACCCATTTTTCTAAGCAGTCGTCATAACAGAATACGAACACGAAAGCATTTTTCATCTTGTCCACCACTTCATAGTAAACATGGACCATTGTTTCAGGCCCTAGATAAAAACTCAAGCAGGTCCCGTAGGTGTTCCAGGCCCAAGAACAGCCTGTCATTTTAAAAGTTCAGAACAGTTTAACATCGAAACTCCAGCTCAATTCTTGTCTAAATTTCCAGATCAAACTGTCTTCAAGTTTGAGAGCCTGCAACCAAAAACTAGGTGTTATTGGCTTCTTCTCTCCTCCTTTATCCATCTTTTCTCCAACTCCCTAGCAAAGTTTTAGACCCCTCGGGGTCAGAGTCAGGGAGAGAGAGTGGAGGCAGGAACAAAGAAACAGTCTACCAAGACTGATAGAGTTGTGCTTCAGCCTCTGCCCTCTGGGTGCTAGCTGTGGTGCAGCTGCCTCTTTCCCCAATGGGACTTCTTAAAGCTTATCTCACTCTGTCTCCATTGCTGGATCTCCCTACCTACCCCAAGATTCTGATCATCTGCCTTTCTCTTAGGGTCCTTTCTCTACCCTAAGAAGCTCTCTTGGATAGGATCCATTTACCTGGTTCCATTCAGGCTGCTGTAGCAAAATATCACAGACTAGGTGGCTTATAAACAACAAAAATATATTTCTCACAATTCTGGGGGCTGGAAATCTGAGATCAGGGTGCCAGCATGGTTGGGTGAGGGCCCTCTTCTGGGTTGCAGACTAGTGACTTCCCACTGGTCCTCACATGGTGGAAGAGTCCAGGGAGCTCTGTGGGGTTTCTTTTACAAGAGCACTAATTCCAGGCACGAGGGCTTCAGTTTCCTAACCTAATCACTAATTATTTCCAAAAGTCCCCACTTACTAACAGCATCACCCCTGACTAGGTCATGGGAGTAGAGAGCCCTCATGAATGGAATTAGTGCCCTTATAAAAGGACCCCAGAGAGCTCCTTTGCACCATTCACTGTGTGAGAACATAGGGAGAAGACAGCCATCTCTGATCCAGGAAGCTGGCACTCACTCACCAGACACCAAAACTGTTGGCACCTTGATCTTGAACTTCCCAGCCTCAGACCTGTGAGAAAAAAATTTCTATTATTATAAGCCACCCTGCCTCTGGTACTTTTTTACAGCAGCCCAAGTGAACTAAGATACCTTTTCTCCCTGGTCTGAATGGTGGTTTAAGGAAGCATTAAATAATACAATTTCTTCTCTATGAAAAAGAAATGGAATAACTTAATCCAGGAATGCCTGGCTCTTCCTATGAGGTCTTTGCAAAATGTTCTATGACAAATGTGGGTAAAGACTCGTGGGATGGCAACTGCAAGTTCAAAAATGCAAGATATATTGTTTCCTTTCCGCCTCTGCCAGATATGCTCAAAAGCTCAGACATGTAAATATCTGTTTGCTCTAGTAAACCAACAAGAATTCCACTCACTCATAAGTAATGACATCATCGGTCCCCACAAATGACCTCATTTTCTCCAGTACATATTAGCAATTGCATGCCTACAAACAAACCAAAAGATAGATTATTAGTTCACTATTCATTTAATTATTAGAGACGGGAAACATGTGGTCCAACTCAACAAGTTAAAAGACAATCTCTAAAGAAGCACATTTTTAAGCAGTGATGATTTGGCATTAACATTCCCAGCCATCTAATGAATGGCTACATGCATGTGGCCAAAATATATCATGGATAATCCATCACCCTGAGGTCAGTGTTGTTTCAAGCCAATGATTAGTCCTCGGGGGTTTTATACACCAATCTCTACAAGAATGATCTCAGCTTTAATCACCACTGGAATAAAAGAAAAGAAAAATGAAAGTGAGTTTATTTAAATGTCATTTCAATGGAAGAATAAGGAAGTGGTTTGGCTTCTTTCCTTAGCCCTGGAAAATTGCATGACACACAACAAGTGCTCAACGAATGGAAGCATGAAGACAATCATCTTAGTGTTCTCAGGACAGACAGCGTCACTGAAGCACTCTTGTCCACAAGCACTGGTTGGAATCACAGTCATTTATTTAGCAACTCTTTGTGCCCACACTGGGCAAGGTGTTGGAAATGGTCCAGTTAGGGAGACATGGGGCTGCCCTCAAGGTGCTTGGAACAATTAGGGAAACAAGCCAGGAGACAGGCACTGACAATAGAGGGCGGTGAGATTTTTGGTGAAGGGACTCTTAGCCCCCGGGAGCACCTGAACATCAGAAAAGGCTTTAATTAGGAACTTATATCTCTAACCTGGGATCTAAGAAATAAGCTTGAGTTAGCCAGGAAGAGGAGAAGGATAGGGAGTCCCAGGAACTGCACAAAGGCTAGGAGTTGAGAAAGGGCATCCAGGATACTGGAAACAGTTCAGTACAATGGGGTGGGGGTACGGATGATGAGGCAAGAGACCAGGGAGGCTCACACAGAGCACAAGATGAAGGTCCTTGAAGGGCATGCAGGGAAATCTGGACTTTGTCCTAACATCAGCAGGATAATGAGGTATCATCAAAGTGATGTAAAGTGGGGAGAGCAGGTTGCATATGCCCTGATGCGAATGCACAGGAAGAGCGCCAGCTGGAATATGAAGAACGGAAGGAAGAGGACAAAAGTGGAGTCAGGGAGACTAGTTAGGAGTTTGCTGCATTAACCAGGTGGGAGATATAGTAACTCAAATGAGCACAGAGGCATTGGGGATAGAGAGAAGTAAATGGATTTTAAATATTCAAGACGTAAAATGAATGGGTCTTGGTGATTGACTTGATGTGGGATACATGGAGGGAGGAGCTGCGCGTGACATCAGGATTCTGACTAGGACAACTCAAAGATGATGTCGCTATTTACTAAGAAAGGGAGCACAGTGCAGGGTGGGGAGGAGTGGGGCACTGGGGACAGGCTCAAGGGTGGAGATGATGAGCTCAGTTTAGGAAGTTTCCAATCTAAAATGCCAGTAGAATATCCATGTGGAGATGACAGCACGCTACTGAATTTTCTGTGGCTTCTATGATAAACAGATAAACAGAAATGAAACCCACAAAAGATTCTAAGAAATTATAATGGAAAAGATGAATATCACTAAACCAAGGGAAGACAGTTTCAAGGAGATAGTGGTCACTAGTACTGGATGATCCTTAAAGCTCAAATCAGATAATATCAGGGAAAAAAACCTTAACATTTAGCAACAGTGTTATTAGTGATCTTGGTAGGAGAAGCAGCAGAGGAATGTTGGAACAGAGGCTAGTTTTCAAGAATTTCTTGGATAACGAAGTGGTGATGGTGAGTACAGACATGTGTTTCAATACACTTGAATGAAGCCAGAGAGAACCAGAGAAGGAAGTAAACTTCCCCAGTGGTAAAGAACCCACCTGCCAATGTAGGAGATACAGGTTTGATCCCTGGGTCAGGAAGATCCCCTGAAGAAGGAAATGTCAACCCACTCCAATATCCTTGCCCGGGAAACCCAATGGACAAAGAAGCCTGGCAAGCTGTAGTCCAGGGGGTCTCAAAAGAGTCGGACACAACTTAGCAACTAAACGACAAGGAAGTAGGTGAATGTTTTAAAATATAGGTTTCATTATTATTCTAGTAATGTGAGACCAACAGATCAGGAAGGGTGCCAGGCCTCACAGGGTCTTACAGGGAAGCCCCAGGAAGAAGAAAAAGAGAGAAAACATAGACAGGAGATTTGATTATGGTTTTTACAGGAAAGAAAAGCAACACAGGGTAAGAAGGTTTAGGATTGGTTAGTTGAAAAAATTTTAGTAGGCTCTCATAGAGGCTGTTTCCAGCCCTCTGGTATCTGGCCCTGGGGCGATTAGGGCAGGAGGATAATGGGCCAAGTGTAAGGACCCTATGAAAAACCAAAGGAGGTGGTTGGGGTATGGGATCTGGAACTGGTTACTTTGCATAGAAAAAGTTCACTCTCACGTGAGTCGTGTTATATCTTTAGGAATTAGTTATCCCTGTCGGTGAAGAGGGGCAAGGAAAGCCTTCCCTGGTCAGCAAGGCTTCAAATGCCAGAGCATCAAAAATATAGAAGTATCTGGCATGATGTAATGTACCACTGAATGACCTCTCTGCTAACACCCTTATGTTTCAATAAATTTGTCTAGATCTCAAAAAAAAGACAATAGAATTATGAAAATATCATTAATACATTGGAAAGGAATGTAGAAGCTATGGAAGATATTATTTTTAGCCTAGGAGAAATAACTTTAAACAACTTGGGCTTGTTTAAATACTGATGAAAGGAATCGGTTGCAAGTGAGGCAGCAGGACAGAGGAGGGATCTGCAGTGGAACAAAGTCTATCAGACTTGCAAGAGAAATATAGAACCTTACAATGACCTTGGCAATGAGCAATCACTTCAACTATGATGGAAGGAAAAGAGGAAGATAAGTATCCTTGCAGATGTGTGGCAAGATTTTGAGGGAGTTACTCTCTAGTGGCTTTTATTTTCTCTTACAAAGTAAAAGATTCCCCAATAGATTATACATAAGGCTTCCCTGGTGTCTCAATGGTAAAGAATCTGTCTGCCAATGCAGGAGAGCTGGATTCAATTCCTGGGTCCAGAATATCCCCTGGAAAATGAAACGGCAACCCACTCCAGTATTCTTGCCTGGGAAATCACATGGACAGAGGAGCCTGGCGGGCTACAGCCCACCAGGCTCCTCTGTCCATAGGATTGAAAAAGAGTTGGACATGACTTAGTGACTTAGGTCTTCCCTTGTGGCTCAGTTGGTAAAGAGTCTGCCTACAATGCGAGAGACCTGGGTTCAATCCCTGGGTTGGGAAGATCCCTGGAGAAGGGAAATGCTACCCACTCCAGTATTCTGGCATGGGTAATTCCATGGACCTATGCAGTCCATGGGGTCGCATAGAGTTGGACACTACTGAGCAACTTTCACTTAGTGACTAAACAACAACTTTGTGTGTGTGTGTGTGTGTGTGTACTGGGAGAGAGAAAGATGCCAACTTTACAGTCAAAATTTTTCTCTGATAGTGATTTCACTTATAACTAGAAAATAAGACAAAACAAAACTTGTCATTAAGTGTTTCTCTTTCCTTCCTTTAACAGGTAGGTCTTATGTCCTAGTCACAGCTGTAGGCCCAGGAGATGCCTTCCAAGCTCCAGGGAGCAGCGTGGGGACCAGCACAGCTATTGATGACTCCTGGGCACCAGCTCAGATCATAGGAATGATTGTTGGGTGTCCAGTGAGACTTCAGTCCCTGGAACATTGGGGAAGGACAGAGAAGGGAGGGTTTTTCAAAGCCCAAGAAGCTCTGGTGGCCCAAAAAAGAATTACTGAAGAAGTGGGCGGCTGACCTCAGAGAAGGAGAGGCTAAAGAGCAGGAAGAACGAGCCTAAAGATAGAAGTCCAGAAAGGGCAAGTGCAATTCACATAGACAACCAAGTCAACTTCCTGAAACGCACATTGCAGATTATTCAGAACTTGAAGACACTAACTCCAACCACTCTCTCCCTCCCTCTCCCACAAACACCCTTTTTGTTTTTGTTTGTTATACAAAATCTTTAGACTATTTTCTGTATTCATTGCCTTCAAAGACAGTATTAATCTGCTTTAAAGCTCAAGTGATGATTTCCAGTTACTTAGCTTCCTAATGTACTTCTAGAAAGCTGAAGCTGTTTGAAACTCTGAGGCCCCACTTCCCACCGTGGCTTCACACAGGAAAGGGAATTTCCACCCCACATGGCTGACACCAGAAAGTGGTAGGGCCCTCTGCATGCCCAGATGATCCAGATCCATCCCTGATTGTGCGTTAGGAAGGCCCTCACATAAAAGCGATTTTCAAGGTTCCAGCTTTCCTTGCTGTTCTCAGCAATCTGCTTTCCAAATCAACCATGTAGCAAAGTGGAGGCCAAGTGACCTGCCAAAAAGCCCAGGCCTCTCACTGGATCTTGAGGAGAGAACACAGAAGTTTCTACCGTTGCTGCCCTCTTCCTACTCTGGGGATCAAGTTGCTATTGCGCCACAAAGAGGGGAGTCCTTGAGGGGTCCCCTGATCTCTCACCAGCACCCTCCCCCCGCTCTCCCTAAGCTGTTGCAAAAGAGACAGGCTCAGATCTGCCTTAATTAAACCTCTAGAGAAAAAGATTTCATAAACTTCCGCAGTGACTATTTCAAAACCAAATAATGTTCTGATTTTGCCAGAGAGAGGAATGTGTCTGTGTGTAGGGGGCAGGGAAGAGAGCACCACAGCAAAAGGGAAAGCAAGAAACAGTTAGGAGAAGGAAAAGCCAGGAAATGAAAAGGTTTACCTATCATCTCCCAGTTGAGAATTTTATGTAAAAGTATAGCTCTTTGCAACCCCATGGACTGTAGCCCACCAGGCTCCTCTGTCAGTGGAATGTTCCAGGCAAGAATACTGGAGTGGGTTGCTATTTCCCCCTGACCCAGGGGTCGGACTCAGATCTCTTGCATCTCCTGCACTCTCAGGCGGCTTCTTTACCAGCTGAGCCCCCAGGGAAGCCTGTGAAGTTATAAAGTCCTTTTGTTTCTGACTGAAGCCATGAAATCAAAAGATGCTTACTCCTTGGAAGAAAAGTTATGACCAACCTAGATAGCATATTCAAAAGCAGAGACATTACTTTGCCGACTAAGGTCCGTCTAGTCAAGGCTATGGTTTTTCCAGTAGTCATGTATGGATGTGAGAGTTGGACTGTGAAGAAGGCTGAGTGCCGAAGAATTGATGCTTTTGAACTGTGGTGTTGGAGAAGACTCTTGAGAGTTCCTTGGACTGCAAGGAGATCCAACA
Source organism: Neotragus moschatus (assembly GCA_006410615.1). Taxonomy (NCBI): domain Eukaryota; kingdom Metazoa; phylum Chordata; class Mammalia; order Artiodactyla; family Bovidae; genus Neotragus; species Neotragus moschatus. The sequence continues at coordinate 4,242,829 of SJYA01002726.1, forward strand.
AGTCCATTCTGAAGGAGATCAACCCTGGGATTTCTTTGGAAGGAATGATGCTGAAGCTGAAGCTCCAGTACTTTGGCCACCTCATGCAAAGAGTTGACTCACTGGAAAAGACTCTGATGCTGGGAGGGATTGAGGGCAGGAGGAGAAGGGGACGACCGAGGATGAGATGGCTGGATGGCATCACTGACTCGATGGGCGTGAGTCTGAGTGAACTCTGGGAGTTGGTGATGGACAGGGAGGCCTGGTGTGCTGCGATTCATGGGGTCGCAAAGAGTCGGACACGACTGAGCGACTGAACTGAACTGAACTTGTTTCTCCTCTTCTGTATCAGGCATTTTACTACATTCAGGAAGAATAAAACAGGACCTACTCTACCACTAGACATGAGTTGATGGAGACTTTTTTCTTTGTTAAAAAAATAAATAAACAACTAGAAATTCCACGGAGCCAAAGTAAACAGATATTCATATCAGGCTGGCTGGAACTGTCCCTCCAGGGGTTCCAGCCCACACCCTCTGCTGCCATGACTGTCCTCCTCCACTTCTCTCCTCCCCTAAAGAGGGATCAACACTTTCAGGAATCCTCTGTATGCCTGAATTTTCATGTTCTCTGACTGCCTGTGGCCTAGGACTTCCAGTTTAAACTCATAGCTATTTACAGCCCCCCCACCAACTTCATTCTTTCTCCCCACTCCAAGCTGCCCACCACCTCCCACTTCTACTCATCCCTCTGAAAAAGAAAGTAGTTCCTACTCTTCCTGGGTGATTTGCTGGAGCATCTCAGCCAAGACAATTGTCAATTGACTTAACAGCAGAGACTAAATCCTGTCATATTTCTCCATCAAATCAGTGGAAATCTCTTTGTTGCCAGCAGGAGTCAGTGGGAATGATTTTCTGCCTTCAGTTCAGTTCAGTTGCTCAGTCGTGTCCGACTCTTTGCGACCCCATGAATCGCAGCACACCAGGCCTCCCTGTCCATCACCAGCTCCTGGAGTTCACTCAGACTCATGCCCATTGAGTCAGTGATGCCATCCAGCCATCTCATCCTTGGTCGTCCCCTTCTCCCCCTGCCCCCAATCCCTCCCAGCATCAGAGTCTTTTCTAATGAGTCAACTCTTCGCATGAGGTGGCCGAAGTACTGGAGCTTAGCTTTAGCATCATTCCTTCTAAAGAAATCCCAGGGCTGATCTCCTTCAGAATGGACTGGTTGGATCTCCTTGCAGTCCAAGGGACTCTTAAGAGTCTTCTCCAACACCACAGTTCAAAAGCATCAATTCTTCGGTGCTCAGCCTTCTTCATAATCCAACTCTCACATCCATACATGACTACTGGAAAAAGCATAGCCTTGACTAGATGGACATTTGTTGGCAAAGTAATGTCTCTGCTTTGGAGACAGACTGTTTGGGGGCAAGAGAGTGGTGGTGGCACTACTGGACCTGATATCACTTAGAAAACAGGCTCTTTTCTTGGGATGAATATAAGACGTTTAATGACTTCATGGAAAAGGAAATGGCAACCCATTCCAGTTTTCTTGCCTGGGAAACCCCATGGATAGAGGAGCCTAGAGGGCTACAGTCCATGGGATCATAACAGTTGGACATGACTTAGTGACTAAACAGCATTGACTTCATGGAAGTTGAAGGAGAGTTTGTTGTTGTTCAGTCGCTCAGTCGTGTCTGACTCTTTGAGACCCCATGAACTGCAGCACACCAGGCTTCCCTGTCCTTCACTATATCCTGGAGTTTGCTCAAATTCATGTCTCATTAGCATGAGACAGTCATGCTATCTAACCATCTCATCCTCTGCTGCCCTCTTTTCCTTTTGCCTTAAATCCTTCCCAGCATCAAGGTTTTTTCCAATAATTTGGCTCTTCCCATTAGATGGCCAAAGTATTGGAGCTTCAGCATCAGTCCTTCCAATGAATATTCAGGGTTGATTTCCTTTAAGATTTACTGGTTTGATCTCCTTGAAGTCCAAGGGACTCTCAAGAGTTTTCTCTAGCACCACAATTTGAAAGCATCAGTTCTTCAATGTCCAGCTTTCTTTATCCAACTCTCACATCTGTACATGACTACTGGAAAAATCATAGCTTTGACTACATGGATCTTTGTCGGCAATGTCACCTCTCTGCTTTTTAATATGCTGTCTAGGTTTGTCATAATTTTTCTTCCATCGAGCAAGTGTCTTTTGATTTCATGGCTGCAGTCACCATCTGCAGTAATTTTGGAGCCAAAGAAAATAATATCTGTCACTCCTTCCACTATTTCCCTTCTATTTGCTATAAAGTGATGGGATCAGATGCCATGATCTTAGTTTACTGACTGTTGAGTTTTAAGCCAGGTTTTTCAGTCTCCTCTTTCACCCTCATTAAGAGACTCTTTAGTTCCTCTTCACTTTCTGCTATTAGAGTATCATCTGCATATCTTAGGTTGTTGATATTTCTCCTGGCAATCTTGACTCCAGCTTGTGATTCATCCAGCCTGGCATTTTGCATGATCTATATAAAAGTTAAATAAATAGGATGACAATATACAGCCTTGTCATACTCCCTTCCCAATTTTGAACCAGTCAGTTGAAGCCCCTTCATGGATCATAGCCTTGTCATGGTGAAGGAGCTTGAGTAACTCAATAAAGCTATGAGCCATGCCACTCAGGGCAACCCAAGATGGATGGGTCATAGCAGAGAGTTCTGACAGAATGTGGTCCACTGGAGGATAGAATGGCAAACCACTCCAGTATTCTTGTCTGAAGAACCCCATGAACGGCATAAAAAGGAGGGAGATTAACTTCATTCAAAATGGTGGCTGCTGGTTGCTGCCACTGATAAGGAAAAGATTCATTCATGGGGACTCAAGAGTCCTAAGTTCAAAGACTTTCTCCCCAGCATGTTTTATAGGTACCAGGGTCTTGTGTGGGTGTTGCTGGCAGTGATGGGAGAACTGTACAGGCCCCTGCTTGGTTGGAAGGCTCATACTAGCTGACAGAAAGGACAGGAAAGGGACATCCAAGCAGAAGGTGTGAGAGCACAGGGTAAGTCTTCAGTCTTGATGCCTCAAGGATTTGTGCTGAGACGATGAGAACAAAGAAGAGGATAGAGTAGGAGGTTCTTGGCATGGAGGAGACTCCATGGTCTCCTGTGGTTCTTCCTTAGGTCAGCTCACCTTGGAAGTCTGGCAAAGTTAAACAACACCAAGACAGTGGGACTTTTGATAGAATTGGCTAGATTTCCAGTTAACATGGGAAAGAGGGGAAGGGACTGTTGCAAGTTAAAAGAGATTTAGGAACATAATAGCTGAATGTCTCCAATTGGTTGGTCAAGGACCTACCAAGGTATACCTAAAGTGGATTCTAGTTTAAATAAGCCATTCTTAAGAAATCTTCTGGGGACAATGGTGACATTTGGGAACTATTTATTAGGTTTGATAATATGAATATGTGTGAAAATGGTATTATGGTTCTGTCAGAAAATGTCATTATTTTCAGAGATGTATTTAGGGGTAAAATGTTATTAAATCTGAAATTCACTTTGAAATAGTTGAGCAAAAAAAGAGCGGTGAAGTAAATATGGCAAGGTGTAAGCAATTAGTAAAATGGTAAATCTAGATAAATGAGTATTCACTGTGTGATGTTCTATTTTCTGTTTATATGAAAATGTATGAAAGTGTAAAAATGTGAGAGCTGAGGAAAATAAGAAGAGAAAAACTCCCCAGGCAGGTCAATTATCCCTCAAAACACCCCTTGCAGAAACTGTGGGGAAGGATGAATAAAACTCATTTGTTGAGGTAACAGCTCAGGGTGAAAGGCAGACAAGTAGACAGACCGGGTCCCACACAGATCAATGTATCAGGCAGGTGCCATGTGAGCGAGAGAGGAGTATGGTCTCAGGTGGGTGGGAATTGAGAACTGGCATTTGAGGGAGTGGCAGTCTCCTAAAGGAAACTACGCTTGGGCTGAGGCTTGATAAACAGAAGGCTTACTGGGCAGTCCTATAATTGGCCCACCTCGTTATCAAGAAAGCACACTCAGATTTGGGGGACAAGAGTTGTGAGACTAGGCGGAAAGCGAGGTATGGGGGAGGAAATTGGCAGAGGATATGGCTTTTTAAGCCCATTCATGGCAATATGCCCCTGAGAAGGGGAATGAAAGTTTAACTGAGGGTCTCTGGATAGTGCATCAAGAAAACCATTTTTCAACAAAGTCAGAAATGGGTCACAACAAGGCAAGACAGCTTTAAGAAGACATGGAGACTATTAGGCAGCCCCAAACATCGAGGAAAGGGCTGGTAGCCTTCCCCTGCAAGTTTTCCTCAGCCGTGCTGGTGTCCTGCTTTTCTGACTAGAGGCCCTGTGCTCAAAGTCTAGAAGTTTGTTCTGCTTTCAGAGGGCTCCAGAGTAGACCTCTACCCCTGCCTGGGCTTCCAGGATACAAATATTCACAAATAACACTTAATCTTCCTTAAATTTAACTATCCACTCGTGGTTACACTGATCTAACAAAAGGCAGACAAGAGCAGTAATTAACTGAGGCCACCCCAAAATCAGCAGGTTAAATATGTCCCTGCAGGTCTGAGCAATAATCCCCACAGCCCTGCAAAGTGGCCCAAAGTGCAGCTGATGATTGAGCTACCAAAGAAACTGAAGGGTCTGGAGAGCAGCTAATGTGCTTGGTTAAAGGAAAGAGATCATCAATTATTCAGAAAACTTGGTTCTAGTAAATTTAGGGCTGCTGGAATATCATTACAGAGTGAGAGGTTTGGGAGGAAATCTGGAGAACTTGTAACCCAATATTCCACCCGGCAGGGTTTCCTTTTACTTGGAAGTTTATGCTAAGTTGACTTATCAGAGTGTGTTGTTGTCAGTTTCTTAAGCAAAAGCCTCACCCATGATGAGGATTAATCTGCAAGTTGAGACAATGTCACTGGAAAGAAAAAAGGCAAACTAATACAAAACAAAAACAACCTCATTTCACACAGAGATCTTTTTTCACTGTGGAAAGTAGTTTTCAAATTTATTTGCCCAATATTGGAGCAAGTAAACTAAAAGGATCTAAAGTTTTCCTGGCTAGGGACCATCTTTGTCCTTAGATACAAAGTACAGTGTTGTAGCATCTTTAACTGCAGTTGGGTTCCAAAAGTAGAAACTCTTTAGTTTTCCTAAAAGAAGGCTATATAGTTGGATTATTGTCTAGCCTTTGAACTCAGTTCAGTGTCCTCAGTTAAACACCAGATAAACTAATCAACTTGTATTTAAAGGCTGTGTTGGGTAAATATTTAAAAACACAGAAAAAATAAACAAAACCCAGCGCAGCACAGTAGAAGCAATAGAACCACATTCAGAGGGAAAGTACCATGCACCACACTTTGAGAAGCCCTTGGAATGGAGACCCATCCAGCAGAGGGAGGCTGCAGGGTCCTGGTGCTCACCCACAGATAGAATCACTGCACTCTCTAAACTGACTTTTCATCTCACTTTCTCTGATGCTCATTGATTTGATTTTTCAAAAGTTAAATATGCTGATGACACAATTCCAGACAGAAGTTTAAAGAGCTCATTTTCATTAGTCCATTTTCTTTTTTGTAAGGTCTCACTAAGATTTCTACAACTATTCACATGGAGCTAAGGTATTTTTTAATAATAAAGCACCAATTGTGTATTGTGCGCTTACCGTTCACCAGGCACTTGCTAAACATAATTGACTGAGCATTAAAAATAATGGGTGGACAGCAAAGTTGAAAGAGAAGACTCTAGAATGCTAAGTTGCAGAGACTAATACAGGATGATTTGCTAGCTGATACCATGTTGGTTTGTCAGAAGTGTTGAGGTTTTCTGAGAGGAGTGAAACATAGCAGGTCAGGGAGAGCTTTGTGAGGGTGGGTGGGTCTGAGCTGGGAGGCAAGGGCCTCAACCAGACCATCCGGGCTGACTCTGGCCTCTGCCGCTTCTGAGCTGTGTGACTTTCTAAGCCTCAGTTTCACTTCTGTTAAATGAGGATAATAATAACACATGCCTCATAGAGCTCAGTGAGGATTAAATAAGATTGCTTGTGTTTGTGTAAGGGCCTGGTATACAGAAAGCACTCAGTAAATGCCAGTAGTAATAGTAGTATGACCAGGGTCCTGAAGGAATAGTAGGATTTAGACAAGAGGGTAAAGGAGAGACAGTAGAGTCAGGCTTGGAGGCCATCTGGAGTGAAGATAGCAGGAAGGAAGTACTGTAATGATGAAACTTCTGTGAATTCTGATCCGGGTTCTCCTACTTTTCTTGTGATGTGGGGCAAGTTCACACTGTGCTTCAGTTTCCTCATCTATTAATAAAAATGATAATAATAGTTACTACATAGGGTTGTGGTGAGGATAAAATGAAATAATATATCTTAAATGCTCAGCACAATAACTTGGAAGGCAAACAGAAGAAACTGGTGAGCCTGCTGGATTCTGGGGTAAAGATTAGGGAACAGGAAAGCAGAATTACTTTTGACACTTCTCACTCTATGTTCTTCAATTTCTTGTATATTTTTTAGTTGGTGGAGATGACCAATTAAAAAAAAATGTAATCTCAAAAAGCATATATAGAGATTTTCCTGGCAGTCCAGTGGTTAAGATTCTATGCTTCCGTTGTATGGGGTACAGATTCAATCCCTGGTCAGAGAAGTAAGATCCCATATGATGCGATAAAAACAAAAAACCTGATTAAAAAAAAATGCATATGCAAAAATAAATCAGTACAGAGGCTGGTACATAGTAAATACAGAAAAAAGAATCAATGTTATTATTGCTATAATAATTATTGTTATTGCTATATGTATTCCATGTGGAATAAGACCATGTTCTTGCTCATCCTGCTAAAAAGAAAGAGTGCAGAATAATTTCAAGATATATTCTAAATCTACAATATTTTGAAAAATAAGATTTACAAAACAAATGCCAAAATCATGTTTAGACTTCTGACGGAAACCAACTGTTTTCAAGTACTTAAAGTATTTTAGTATACATTTATTTATTTGTTTTTTAATTTTTATTTTTTAGTTTGTTTTGCTTTACAATACTGTATTCGTTTTGCTATACATTGACATGAATCAGCCACAAGTGTGTATGAGCTCCCAATCCCGAACCCACCTCCCCCCTCCCACCCCACACCATCTCTCTGGATCATCCCCATGCATCAGTCCNCTGGGAAAGATTGAAGGCAGGAGGAGAAGGGAGCAACAGAGGATGAGATGGTTGGATGGCATCACCGACACAATGGACATGAGTTTGCGTAGGCTCTGGGAGTTGGTGATGGACAGGGAAGCCAGGAGTGCTGCAGTCCATGGGGTCACAAAGAGTCAGACACGACTGAGTGACTAAACTGAACTGAATTTTTTTCCCTTTAGGCATTTAAGTCATCCCAAGAGGATTTTTAGATGTTTTCTTGGTTATTTAATGATTAAAGAATAGGTCTTAAAATGGTAAATTTATTTTAACTCTAAAAATGAATGTATTCTTTACATTTTTATCCAGATAAGACCTCTTCAACACTAGTCTGTGGATATTGAGAGTTCATGTGTTTTTATACTTCAGAACAGTCTGTGTCTCTTCTCCAGACTTTGAGCATGAATTTCTTTCTGCTTTCTTTCTTTTCTTTTCTTTTCTTTTTTTTTCCTTCATGTACATTGCTTCCCATTTCATTCCTTTTCAGAGTCTCCTATAAAACTCATTGGTCAATCAGTTTGACATGTTCCAGTTGGCAGCCCTGTGGCTGCCTAATCAAAGATGTCAGTTCTAAAAGGGTTCCCCAATTTGTGCAGAGACCCATGGACCAGAAAATTAACTCTCAGCCCTGAGAACCTCAGGCTTTGCTTTCCAGCCCCAGCTCAGAGCCCTACCTCCCCTGAGTACTCACACTCACCAAGGACTTGCTCATCCCACACCACCTCCCAGGGACCTGAACTAGATCACTTCCATGAAGGAGCTGCCAGGGGCTCAGTTACCACAAGGATCCATGGCCATATAGGAGGGATCTTCCTGTGTTAAACTGACNCCAGCCCCAGCTCAGAGCCCTACCTCCCCTGAGTACTCACACTCACCAAGGACTTGCTCATCCCACACCACCTCCCAGGGACCTGAACTAGATCACTTCCATGAAGGAGCTGCCAGGGGCTCAGTTACCACAAGGATCCATGGCCATATAGGAGGGATCTTCCTGTGTTAAACTGACTGCTGCTGCTGCTGCTGCTAAGTCGCTTCAGTCGTGTCCGACTCTGTGCAACCCCGTAGATGGCAGCCCACCAGGCTCTGCCATCCCTGGGATTCTCCAGGCACTGCTGACCTCTAAAAAAAATCTGACCACATTTCATTTTTGTGTTAATCATCAGAGGGCCTTCAGATAAACTCAACCTATGACTTTTTCCTCTTACTACAGGAAATCTATTGTGTGGCAAATATGCTAACACTGCTTAAATCCCAGAGTAAAATTACAAGAAGTGAGAGGAAAGTCAGCAAAACTGGCATCATTTTAAAAATAATTCTAGTTTTTCTCCAAGTCATAGGCAACAGTTTTCTAGAAGTAGATTTTACTTCTCACTTTTCAGATTGGAGACTGTTTTTCCATCTGGTTTTCCACATTTAAATTCATTTGTTACAAAACTGAAGTCAACATTCTCACAGCTAGTCAGTGGCAACTTACAGCTTTTCATCCAAGAAACAAAAGTAAAATTGATTGGAAGAGAGGACAAGATGTACACAAAACCCATTCAGAGATATCAGACTTTCCCAGCTTCCTGTTGTTTGCCTCAAAGAGCAGAGCCAATCTCACATTCCTCCTCTTTGGCCCCAAAAACTTCTCTGGAAATTCTCTTGCATGACAGCCTAAGAGCCATATTTAGAGCTATGAGTGAGGGCAAAGGATCACTTTAAAAAGAATGAGTCTGGGAGCTATTATTTTCTCCAGATGGATATGAAGTCATTTTCAAAAAAAATAAAGACATTGATTTCTTTGGGGTTTTGTCAATAACAGTTCAAAGTCTGCATTATCAGAGGAAGGAAGAAGCTTCATCTTCTAGAAAAAGATGATGGACTTAGTGATGGGAACCAAAAACAGGATTTTCTCTCAAGCCATAAATTAATGTCGGTTAAGCTACAGGGTCCCTTACTTGCAGAGGCCCCTGCGAGTGCTGCGAGTTACTTGTCAGTGGAAAAGGGAGGAAATGTTTTTATGTAAGCATTTCTGGTAAACTGCCTAATTTCAGAAAGAACGCACTGAAATCTCCACAGCTCTAGTCATTTGTTGTGGTTTATTTTCATGCCCATTTTTTCATAATTTTGTTCTTTACCTTAACAAGAGTGCCCAAAGTTATATAACCTTCAATATCCACAGAATCTGACTCCACTGTTGCAAAAGAATAGATAATATTTAATTATAATTTATTGTCTAGTGTCAGTTTGCAGTAATTTTAATTAGTGGCTCCTTTTTAATTTTAAAAACAATTATAGTATACCTTTCCCTCATTCAGCCAAGGCATGGAATGTGAATTTGAGAAGTGTGTGTGTGTGTGTGTGTGTGTGTGTGCGCGTGCGCGTGTGCGCGCGCATACATTGCATACCATAGATTGGAGAAAGAACAATGATATTAGGGCTCTGAAGGCAGGACTTTCTCCTTCTTCTAGAAAAATGGACTATTAATATTTTTTCCTCACTGAAACATTGAAATTTCCTATACTGGCAATATTTGGTGGCTTTTCACAGTTGTGAACATGTACTGATATTTCAGAGAGCCCAACACTACCACCACCCACCTTTCCCCTGAGTACAACTTGCTAAAAGATTCTATCGTTGTATCTCCTAAAAAATATGGGCTTCCCAAGTGGCACTGGTGGTAAAGTATCCACCTGCCTGGGGGGGAGGGTTCAAGATTGGGAACTCATGTACACCTGAGACAGAAAAAAAAATTAAAAAAAAAAGAATCCACCTGCCCATGCAGGAGATATAAGAGATATGAGTTTGATCCTGGGTCCAGAAGATCCCCTGAAGTAGGAAATGGCAACCCAGTCCAGTATTTTTCCCTGGAGAATCCACGTCAGCATTTCACACTGTCCTATCCAGGAGACTCTCCAAAGAATTTGTCTGGTCTCTTTGGAGGCAATGATGCTAAAGCTGAAACTCTAGTACTTTGGACACCTCATGCAAAGAATTGACTCATTGGAAAAGACTCTGATGCTGGGAGGGATTGAGGGCAGGAGGAGAAGGGGATGACAGAGGATGAGATGACTGGATGGCATCACTGACTCGATGGACGTGAGTCTGAGTGAACTCCGGGAGTCGGTGATGGACAGGGAGGCCTGGCATGCTGTAATTCATGGGGTCGCAAAGAGTCGGACACGACTGAGCAACTGAACTGAACTGAACTGAGTACGAAGAACGATTTACTTATCAACTACGTAAACTGTATAACCAGTCACATCTCCCACTTTGAGTTGGTTGCTGGTCAGCCAGGAGTTAAATCTGCACCCAGGTCATGACTAATAATTATGGTGTGCGTTTTTAGGCACATTCTTGGCTCTGTTTTGTGTTGTCCTTCTTCTTTTATTTCTAATTATTATTCATGCTGTACTGTTCAGTTTATATATTCTTTCTCAAAAGAGAAGCAATATGAATTAATAAAACATTATTTCCAAAATATTCTGTTAATAGTTTTATCATAGCCATAAGGATTTGTAGCAAAAATTCTCTACTTATCACGTCAAAAACTAAAAGGATTTTGAAGGAGGAATATGTAGCTGTGAAGCAGCCTTCTTGATGCTTCCCACTTCCTCTCTCCACACTCACACTTCTGCTTGCTTACCAGGTGTCAAGTGTGCCTCTTCCACTATCCCAGCAGTCTGTCACTTAATCTCAGGGAACCCTAATGGTGACACCTGTTTCTATCCTATCTGTGCCTCTTAGAATTTATCCCACCCTCGATCCCTCCCCACTCCAATTCCTGATACAGAATGCTCTGAGAATGCTTACCAAGATTCAGATTGTGCTCAGGGTAGCAATAAAATGCACTTAGAGCAGATGGGTACAAATGAAATTTTAGGGAAGATTCTTAAGAGTCTGAAAAAGAGTGTGAAAGGCGCTCTGACCCTAGGGATGGCATTACATATAATTTAGACAGGAAAGAGATCTGATTGGCGGAGGAGGAGGCCCAACCTCACCGGACCTGCCTCAAGACTTCAGTTATCTTTGTGGACACACTAGACCTGCGGGAAGCAGCAGGCAAGGACTGATGTTTGGAGAGGCCTGAAGGTGGGAAAAGCTGCCAATAAGCAGAGACAGGGCTTTAACTCTTGTCAGGACAGTCTTCCTCTGGACTAATCTGAATTTAATAGCCCCCATTCAAACTTTTAATCATTCAAAATTTCAGATTCAGGTCAGAGTGAGAACAGAGTCTAACAGGAAGGCACTCACCATTACTGCAAAATTTTAGTTCTCATGTCCTTTCGCCTCTATGCTGCTGCTGCTGCTGCTAAGTCACTTCAGTTATGTCTGACTGTGCAACCCCACGAACAGCAGCCCACCAGGCTCCTCTGTCCACAGGATTCTCCAGGCAAGAGTACTGGAGCAGGTTGCCATTTCCTTCTCCTTTTTGCCCCATATGCCCCTCTTAAGGAAGTATTCAGTCCCAAGAGTGTCTGCTGTAGCATCATCCACCTGTCTGACTTCACTCTCCTAGAAGCTCTCTTACTGATATCATTGCTCTCTTTTCTCTATTTCAGTCAGAGGTACATTTCTCAGACTTTTTCTCCTATTCCTAAAAAGAGGGGGTAGGTTAGCTCTGGGTAAATTTGAGATTCTGCATGAATATTTTATTTCTACCCACAAATGGAGAGATGACTACTACTGAGTTATGTCACCTAGGAAAGGAAAGTCAACATTCAAAAATACTTCAAGACCAGATGGAAGGAGGCACTGGATGGTGTCTTAGTCAGCGTGGGCTGCTATAGCAAAGTATCAGAAACTGAGTGGCTTATAAACAATATAACTCTGTTTCTCACAGTTCTTGAGAAGTCCAAGATCAAGGTGCCCGCAGATTGGGTGTCTGGTGAAAGCCCACATCCTGGCTCACAGACTCCACAACTGAGGTTGCAGACATCCAAACTGTGAGGATGGCAGACACTCTCTGTTGCTTCCCAACATCATTCTCCCACAATTTTCTTTGCTAACAAAATTCTAGTTTTGTTCAAGTACTAGGTGACCATGTGTCTCAACACGGGGGGGTTCTTCCCCCTTCCAGGGGTGAATCCTGATTCATCTAGGCTGGTTATGGTATTCTGTTTAGGATTATAAAGCAATTGATTATTGATATTGAGCACATTTTCAAGTGCTTATTGGTCATTTTTTATCTTCTCTGGAGAAGAGTCTAAGTCTTTTCCCCATTTTTTGATAGGTTGTTTTTTTGTTTTCGCTTTGTAAGAATTCTTTCTATTTCCTGCATATTAATCACTTATCAGACATGTGACTTGCAATTATTTTCACCAGTTCTGTGGGTTGCCTTTTCAATGACACACACAAGTTTTAATTTTGAAGAATCCAGTATATCTAATTTTTTCTGTGTAATATAGATGCACATACTATAACTTCATGTAAATCTACAATTATCTTAAATTTAAAAGTTCAATCAATCAGATAAAATGTAAAAACCCTTCCTAGCTTGTGAGCCATACAAAAACAAACATCGTTTGGCCGCAAAGCCATGGTCTGCCACCTCCTGCTACAGATAGAAAATAGAGCTGCAACTCTTTCCCTGTATTCAAAAACTCTGTCCTGTCCCTCATCTTGCTCCTAACCCACTGTTTCTGGGCTCAAAAACTTAAAATATTACAACCACATATATTTTTGGGTATAGGACTATGTGTATAAAATCAAAGGACGTCAAAAAATAGCTACAATTCCACATTTAACTTTCAGGGTTTTAGATGCCCCTGTAAAGCTCTGCTCTTTCCACTTGTTTCTTCTCTTTGGGGGATCATGGCAGAGGATTTTAGGAAGAGGACATTTGCATCCATCCACCCGACCTCCCTCCGCTCCTGGGAACCCTTCCTCTGCATTCTCACACAGACTGCTCTTGACCTCCCACGGGCTCCTGAAGCAGCTTCTTCTATTGCCTAAAAGCTCTAATTGTTAGAAAGTCCGGATATCACCACATTCCAAGGAGAGTTTTCAATCCCTCTTTAAAATTAAGCAGAGTCTGGTTTAAAGAAGATTTTCATAACAATAATGTTCTGATTCTGAAACAGGGAGATGGCTTTGCACAGTTTTCATTATGTTCTCGATGTTTACCTTAATGTTTTACATTTACATGTTGAATATTTTATAATAAACCCATTTTTAAAGCAAGCAATTCATCATTCTTCTTTCTATTAGAAGTATTGCTATTCATAAACAGAAATATTTCTATTGTTATAGAAAAGACATCAGTGCAAACTATCATCTCAGGCATTTGGAGGGTTAAAGACAAGATCCCCAAGGCAACAGCCCAACCCAGTGTGAACTATCCCAGACAAGGCAATTGCCTCCCCACAGTCCTCCGCAGCTCTCTCCAGCCTGTTCTCTTCACTGCAGCTGGACTGATCTTTTCAAAAGGCATGTCTGGTTATGTCCAGGATGGATGGGGCATCCTCTTGCTTCACACATTTTAATAGTCTCTGATCAATCTCAGGATAAAGACCAAAGACCCACCAAGCTCAACACTGGCTGTCTCCAGCCTCATCTTCTTTCCTCGCCCACCCTCCATATCCTCCGTTTCTACACCTTGTCACTCTCTTGGAGATGCTGTTTGCTCAGCCTGAATAGTCTGTTCCTCCCACATGCACCACTACCTGCCAGGCACATAGGTTTTCATTTCTCTTCAGTAAATACCTAGGACTTTGAGACCATTGTATGGGCTAAGTGTGTGTTTCACTTTATGAGAAACTGCCAAATTGTTTTCCAAAGTGGCTGCACCATTTGCATCTCCATCAGCAATGTATGAAATTTCCAGTTGCTTTGATCTTTGCTAGCACTTGGCTTTGGTAGTCTTTGGTATAGGCTGTATTTTTAACAAAGTGTAGAATAATATCTGATTATGAGATTTTGCCAAAATGCATAGAAGATGAGTAACTTCTTTGAACTCATTTCAGTGACAGTGCTCTGGTCTAAGCTATCTCCCACTCATCCTCCAGTGTTCATTGTAATAACCTTTAGCCAAGCTGCTATGAAAACACAGGGGGATTTAACATGCTTAACCACAGAGATTGTTTTTCAGACTGAATTGATAAATGCACTGCAGCTTCAAAGTCTTACCTTAACATCTCAACAAAGCTTAGAGTTACCCTCGACTACGACTTCTCTGCTGGAGTCAAAGTGATGAATGCGAAGGTCACGTGTGTGGAAATGTCACAAAGGGCCTAGTCACAGAGGGTGCTAAGACTTCCGGGAACGGAAATACTTTTGAAGGTTGGTTAACATATTTTCCAGATCAACTGCTGGTTAAACTCTTTAGAAAACTACCCGTGAATTTTTTTTTTTTTCCTTAACACAAAATCTACCTGTTGGTAAGCACCAGGAGATGCAAGTACTTTTGACAAATGTAGTTTGCAATACAAATATAAGTGTGGCTAATATTACACCAATTAAAAGGCTGATGTGAATATTGCTAGGAGTATTTTACAGATAATTTGCTTTTTATTTCATCAGAATATTCCAGTGAGAATGTTTGTGACTGAAAGGTAATAGGCGGCTAGCTCTGGAACTAGCCTTTGCTAAGGTAACATATTAATGAGTCATCAGAGGCTATAAATAGAACCCAGCGTGAACTTCTGTCCACAATTACACCACTATTCCCACAAAGGGAGCTGTTACTAATGACAGAACACAGCCTGCTAGCCACTATTATAACCAAGGAGGGGTGCAGACCAGGCAACCACAGCCCTCTGGGAAATGTGCTTTGAGGTGCATTTTGCCAAGATGTCATTATGTGCTTTTTTGGTCTCCCTTACAGCCTGTGAAGCAGCTGTGCTATTTTCCTTAGGGATCATCATTGTGTATATCAGCCAAGATTTTCCAGTTCTCTCTCAGATGATAAATCCCTGACAGTCACTGCCTTAAGGCATCTATTTATGTTATCTTTGTCTCTTCCCTATTCCTTCCCAACATATATTATAATGTATCATATAGCACAGTAGCATGTACATAGGAGGGGTCCATAATTATTTATTAGATGGATGGATGGATGGATAGATGAAGGGATAGTGGATAAGCAAGTTAACTATGCTTCCATAGAATACTCTGGAAGTTTGACCTTTTATATAAACAGAGGAATACATTCAAGTCAACTTCCTATGTAACACGCATGTAAATGTTTCCTTGACTGAAAAAAATGTCTTCACCAACAGTTCTACTGTGTGTTCTCACTCCTGCCCTGCTCATTTCTTCAGGTGATAATGAGGAGAGAATAACATATCAATCACCGAGAAGCAGAGAGAGAGCAAATATGTTCAGATACTACCACTCTCCACACCTGAATTCCGATTTCACACTAGCCTTGAAGGGAGGATAGAACACAGGAAAAATAAGGTTGAGGAGATAGAAGTAGTCAGAAAATGGTATAGTACCTAAAGACCACAGGGTTAGATAGCCACAGAGCTCTCCACCCTGGGAGTCTGTCTGTAAAGGCACCAAGTTGTAGGGAAGTAGTCCAGAAAAAGGAGATAAAGATACAGCCAATCCAAACAAATTATCTTCACTGCTGGTTTTTTGGCTGATTATTCCTCACCTCCATGACCAAGTCTGCAGTGAATGCTTCCAGCCCTGAGTCAGACCGAGGAAGCAGGGGAAGGCAGGAAGGCAAGGTATATGTGGTAGCACAGCAACTTCCTGTTTTTGCTCATGGTCAGATACAATCTGAACACTGGGGAGTTCAATCACTGAATCTTCTTCACTGGTTCAAGTCCAAACTGTAACATGATCTTGTGATCTAACCCCTTGGTAAGTCTCTGATGAGAAGGATCTCAGCTACACTGCTCCACTTCAGTACAGGCTAGACCCAGTCAGTTTAGTCCGACTCTTTTCGACCCCATGGACTGCAGCATGCCAGGCTTCCCTATCCATCACCAACTCCCAGAGCTTGCTCAAACTCATGTCCATTGAGGCAGTGATGCCATCCAACCATCTCATCCTCTGTCGTCCCCTTCTCCTCTTGCCTTCAGTCTTTCCCAGCTTCAGGGTCTTTTCCAATGAATCAGTTCTTCACATCAGGTGGCTTAAGTATTGGAGCTTCAGCTTTAGAATCAGTCCTTCCAATGAATATTCAGGACTAATATCCTTTAGGATTGACTGGCTGGGTCTCTTTGCAGTCCAAGGGACTCTCAAGAGTCTTCTCCAACACCACAGTTCAAAAGCATCAATTCTTCAGCGCTCAGCTTTCTTTTTGGTCCAGCTCTCACATCCATACATGACTACTGGAAAATCCATAGCTTTGACTAGACGAACCTTTGTCAGCAAAGTAATGTCTCTGGTTTTTAATGTGCTGTCTAGGTTGGTCATCGGACAAGGCAATTGCACCCCACTCCAGTACTCTCGCCTGGAAAATCCCATGGACGGAGGAGCCTGGTAGGCTGCAGTCCGTGGGGTCGCTAAGAGTTGGACACGACTGAGTGACTTCACGCATTGGAGAAGGAAATGGCAACCCACTCCAGTGTTCTTGCCTGGAGAATCCCAGGGATGGGGGAACCTGGTGGGCTGCCGTCTATAGGGTCGCACAGAGATGGACATGACTGAAGCAACTTAGCAGCAGCAACAGCAGGTTGGTCATAGCTTTTCTTCCAAGGAGCAAGCATCTTTTAATTTCATGGCTGCAGTAACCATCTGCAGTGATTTTGAAGCCCAAGAAAGTAAAATCTGCCACTGTTTCCATTGTTTCCCCACCTATTTGCCATGAAGTGATGGGACTGGATGCCACGATCTAGTTTTTTTAATGTTGAGGCCATACTAATTCCTTGGAACTATGATTAGACAGGAGCAGAAATCTGATGATCTCAGAATTCTGTGTCCAACCAAACTTGGCGCAAACTCCAAGAGGGCACATGAGCTACAGTCTACCTTCTAACCACCAGAAGTTGTTAAGATTTCTTGAACTTTCTAAAGAAGATTCAGTTTGTTACAGATTCACACGTTGAAGCCTGGACCCAAGATCCAGTTCCATTCTCCTGAGACCAGCCTTTAACAAGTACAAACATCTTAAAAATGAAAGTTATGTACATACAGCCTCCCAAGATCAGAACGTTCAAAAATTAGAATCACTTAGGGACCATTTTTTTAGTTTCTTTTAAATTAAAGCAAAAGTCATATAATGTAAAATTAACTATTTTAAGTATACAATTCAATTGCATTTAGTACATTCACTATGTACAAAAAGCATCTATATTTCTTGACATTTCCTCATGCTAAATGAACATTCCATACCCATTAAGAAGTCACCCCTGCTGAGGATTTTAAAAGTACATATTCCATGGCCCCAAACCCAAGGGATTGAAATTCAGCAGACATAGGAATATTTTTCAGAACTTTCCAGGTATCTCACTCCTAGATATTTACCCAAGAGAACTAAAAATGCATGTCCACACAAAGAGTTACATATGAATGGTTATAGCAGCTTTATTTGTAATCATCCAAATTTGGGAATAACCTAAATGTCTCTGAGCTGAGGGTATATAAACAAACTGTGGTATATCTGTATAATAGAATAGTACTCAGCAATTAAAAGGAACAAAGTTCTGATAAAAGCAACAACGAAGATGAATCTCCAGTATATTGTACAAAGTAAAGGAATTCCCTTTCTATACTATAATTCCATTTATATGACTTTCTGGAAAATGTGAAACTGTAGTGATGGAGAATAGATGAGTGTTTTCCAGAGTTTAAGGGTGGGGATGGGTTTTGAGTACAAAAAGATAACACAAGGGAATTTTGGGAGGGGTGGTGAAATGGTTCTACTTGATTGTGATGGTGGTAAAAAGCATTTGTCAAAACCCATAGAACACACCAAAAAAGTGAATTTTACTGTTTAAATTTTAAAATAAATTGGAAAACATTTTAAAGTTTTCTGGATGTGTATGGGGTGCAGCCTGTTTGGGGAACAGTGCCTAATAATACTGGGCAACCTGATTATTCTACAACCCAGTCAAGTTATACTTCAGACACCTGGGGCCTGCCAACTTTACTATCTCTCTGTTTGTCACCATGGCATCTGGATATTTTCCACAGACAAGTATAAAAATAAGCTGTCAGGTGAAGCAGATCACAGACATGGGCTATGCAGTTGTTCTGTTCCAGTGTTTGTCAAACTAAAATCATCATACCAAACGCAGTGACTTTAGAACCTTTCTTAAAAATATGAGTTAGGAGTTTGAGATGGGCATGTACACATTGCTGTATTTAAAATGGATAACCAACAAGGACCTACTGCACGTGGAAGTCTGCTCAATATTATGTGTCAGCCTGGATGGGAGGGGAGTTTGGGGGAGAATGGATACAAGTATGTGTATGGCTGAATCCCTCACTATTCACCTGAAACTATCACAACACTGTCAATTAGCTGTACACTAACACAAAATAGAAAGTTCAAAAAAAGAAAAAAGCCATATCTTGCTATAGTTAACCATCTACTTAAAATGGATAAGATTCAAGTAGAAGCTCCCAGATAAGAGAAATGAGAAGCGGTCAATGCTTAGATTGGAAGATAACGCTCATTTCAAAGGAAAGAAAATAATGCCAAACCCCTCCCTGTGTAGTTACATAGATTTATCTAATGTTTCCATCCCACTAGAGTACATTTCCAAATCTACTATTCTTTCTTGCTTGCACTAGCCTCAAACCTTTTCTGTTACCACTATTGCTCTGCTTCCTCATCACTTTGCAAACGAAGCATTCTATTCGCCTAGCTTCTTTTTTTAGACCTGCTTGTGCCTGGGAGGAAATGGAACTACAAGTGTTTCCTTTCCATTCAAAACTGGAACTTTTTTGTACTGGGGGGGGGGGGGCGGGGGGAAGCTGAGGTCTTAACAACTTACTCCCAGCAGTTTGAGACAGTACTGTTGTTTATTGTTTAGTAGCTAAAGTCACGTCCAGTTCTTTGCAACCTTATGGACTGCAGCATGCCAGCCTCCTCTGTCATTCACTGTCTCCCTGGGTTTTCTCAAACTCATGTCCATTAGTTTGGATGGTTGGATGGTTCAAACTCATGCCATCCAACCATGTCATCCTCTGTCGTCCCCTTCTCTTCCAGCCTTCAATCTTTCCCAGCATCAGGGTCTTTTCTAACAAACAAGCTCTTCACATCAAGTGGCCAAAGTATTGGAGCTTCAACTTTAGCATCAGTCCTTCCAATAATATTCAGGGTTGATTTCCTTTAGAGATGACAAGTTGGAACTTCTTGCAATCCAAAGGACTCTCAAGAGTCTTTTCTAGCACCACAATATGAAGGCATCAGTTCTTTGGCACTCAGCCTTCTTTATGGTCCAACTCTCACATCCACATGACTGCTAGAAAAATTATAGCTTTGACTATTTAGAACTTTGTTGGGAAGTGATATCTCTGCTTTTTAATACTCTGTCTAGATTTGTCACAGCTTTCCTTCCAAGTAACATGCATTTTTAAATTTCATGTTTGCAGTCATTATCCACAGTGATTTTGGACCCCAAGGAAATAAAATCTGTCACTGTTTCTACCTTTTCCCATTTTATTTATCATGAAATGATGGAACTGTATACCATGATCTTAGTTTTTTTTTTTTTTTTAATGTTGTTTTAGCCAGCTTTTTCACTTTCCTCTTTCACTCTCCTCAAGAGTCTCTTTAGTTCCTTTTCACTTTCCGCCATGAGAGTGAGATCATCTGCATATCTGAGGTTGTTGATATTTTCCCTGACAATCTTGATTCCAGCTTGTGATTCATCCAGCCTGGCATTTCACATGATGTAGTCTGCATAGAAAGTCAACTTATTAGGTTGACAATATACAGTCTTGTTGTACTCCTTTCCCAATTTGGAACTAGTCCATTGTTCCATGTCCAGTTCTAACTGTTGCTTCTTGACCTGCAAACAGGTTTCTCAGGAGATAGGTAAGGTTGTCTGCTATTGCCATCACTTTAAGAATTTTCCAGTTTCTTGTGATCCTCACAGTCAAAGGCTTTAGCATAGTCAATAAAGCAGAAATAGATGTTTTTCTGGAATTCCCTTACTTTCTCTATGATCCAACGGATGTTGGTGATTTGATCTCTGGTTCCTCTGCCTTTTGAGACAGCCCTGAGTTTTCCCATAAGCCTCTCTAGAAGCCCTTGTGTTATAAATTATATATAAATTTTATCACACCCTCCAGAAAGCAATTTGGGCAAATTCTCCTGAAGCCAGACGGCTCGGCAGACTTTTCTGATGTTACTACTCTACTGCACATCTTTCCCTCTACTACCCCACGCCCCAAGTACATCCAACTAGAAAGTGCATTAAAAACTCATTATTTCACAGGTCTTCAGGCAAAAATTTCTTCTCTTTGAAGGAGTCATTTGATCCCTCCCCAAACTGTAAGTAGTGAGTCTTCCTCCACAGTTCCAACCTGAGCACCTAAGTGGGAAGGAGTGTGTGCAGTCCTGGGAACCTAGGGTATAGCCAGGCATTCTATTCAATAATATGGTTATCATTGAATGATTTGATTTAAAATAAAAATAGTATTGAGGACTTGCACTAATTTGATAGCAAAAATGACTTTTTAGGAAAATTGCCACACTTATTAAATAAATCAGAATTGTTTGGTTGTAAGTGGCAGACCATATTTGAACTAGCTTAGACAGGGAAGGTCATCTAGTGCTCATATAATCAGAAAAGATTAGGACTTCCCTGTAGCTCAGATGATAAAGAATCTGCCTGCAATGCAGGAGACCCAAGTTTGATCCTTGGTTCAGAAAAATATGCTGAAGAAGGGAATGGCAACCCACTCCAGTATTCTTGCCTGGGAAATCCCATGGACAGAGGAGACTGTTGGGCTATATAGTCCATGGGTTTGCAAAGAGTCAGACACCACTGAGTGACTAACACTTTCACTTTCAGAGGGAGAAGGTCATCTAGTATTCATATAATCAGAAAAGATAAGGGAAAGCATAATCCAAGGGCTGGATACCACTAATACAGTTTTCCTTTCTGCCTCTTGCTTCTGCTTTTCTCTGCAAGAGAAAAAGAGAGGCAACAAAGGGTGCAAACCACGTTTGTGTACATTGAGATGGACACACACACTCACCAGTCACATTTAAAAGATTCAGTCTATATATTAGAGCAATGAGACGCAAGGGAACAATGTCCAAAAGGAAGAGGACAGCACAAACGTGGCCCCTGGGAGAACTGTTCTGAGCCAAGAAGAGACTATTTTTATCTTAAGGCATCATATATTTCCAGGCACAAAGCCTCAGATTCCCAAGAATACATTGGTGTCATTATGAGAAGCACAGACATGTCATACAGTACTTTAGTAGGCCTCAAATCCATGTCCTGTGAAGAATTCTCTAATGAAGCATTGTCTGTTCTTTGATAAGACATTTAGATGGACACTGAGAGCCTCAGGAACTTTGGGAGATAAGACAATGAGAGAGAGTTAAAAATCTTTTTCAGAAAAAAAAAAAAATGAGCAGGAATGTTGGGTTATTAAAAGAAAGAAATGGATGAAAGGAATCAAGTGAGAGAACAAGTCAGCATGAGCCTGAGCACTGCATTAAAAGTCCCTCGTAGTTAGAAGGCTGAGGAATCTCTAAAAATTGCGAGCTATAACATTAAATGTGAAAAAATTTGCATCTCTGTGGTGTAAATCCTCTGACCAAGACAGATTTGGTGTTGTACAAAGTCATTTTCTTTTCTTCCTTGGTTCAAAACTAGACTATATTTCCCAGCCATTCTGGCAGTTAGGTGTAGCCACAGAACTAGTTCTAGTCAATGGAACGTGGGCAGGAGGGATGTGGGCCACCTCCAGGCCTGGCTATTATAACTCCCACCTTATCCTCCACACCTTGTCCTGGGCTGCACAGGATCAGGTGGAGGAAGCAAGGGCCCCAGAAGATGCTGGAGCCACCAGATGAAGGACTGGGTAGACCAGGCCTCTTCCCATAACCACTGGACTTATGACTTAGGTAAGGGATCATCCTTTTCCTCTTCTGCTCTTGCTGTTAACTTCTTGCAATTGGGACTGCTTTGCTATAGTGGTTAAGCAGACTCATCCTGACTAAAACTTCTTCATCTCATTCCCTTTCAAAACTTTCTAAAAAGTCTACTATATATACAAATATGGTGTCTCTGTGGTGATCATAAAGGCGGCTGGCTGAGTTTCATATCTGAGTTAATATGGCATGGAACAGAAATTGCATTTATAGGAAAGCAATATGTTCCATGATCTAAACCCATCTACAAAAGCAGGGGTGATACAGGATGAGATAGTTGGACAGCATCACCAACTCAGTGGACATGAGTTTGAACAAACTCCAGGAGATGTGAGGGACAAGGAAGCCTGGTGTGCTGCCATCCATAGGGTTGTAAAGAGTCGGACATGACTTGGCAATTAAACAACAACAACAAAAGCAGGAGTTCAGGCCAAGCCATGACCATGAGATCATAAACTCTTTCAATACTTTACAGAAGTATTGAAATGGACTTTGACTTCTACGAAGCATGGAATGAGGGAGGTTTTATGAAACTTTATCTAGATCTGAAGGGAATGACATGGATTATGTTGCTATTTTTATTGTGGGGCAAGATGCAATGAGTGAAAACAGTTTTGGACTAACGTGTCAAGGGTGGAGACTTTAAAACTCTTAGAACCACAACTTCCAGATGTTCAAGCTGGTTTTAGAAAAGGCAGAGGAACCAGAGATCAAATTGCCAAAAACTCTGGATCATCGAAAAAGCAAGAGAGTTCCAGAAAAACATCTATTTCTGCTTTATTGACGATTCTGAAAGAGATGGGAATACCAGACCACCTGACCTGCCTCCTGAGAAATCTGTATGCAGGTCAGGAANGCTAGTGGAGGTGATGAAATTCCAGTTGAGCTACTTCAAATCCTGAAAGATAATGCTGTGAAAGTGCTGCACTCAATATGTCAGCAAATTTGGAAAACTCAGTGGCCAGTGGTCACAGGACTAGAAAAGGTCAGTTTTTATTCCAATCCCAAAGAAAGGCAATGCCAAAGATGGCTCAAACTACTGCACAATTGTACTCATCTCACACACTAGTAAAGTAATGTAAAGTAATGTAAAATAAAAGTAAAATTCTCCAAGCCAGGCTTTGGCAAGACATGAATCACGAAATTCCAGATGTTCACGCTGGTTATAAATGGCAGAGGAACTAGAGATCAAAATGCCAACATCCACTGAATCGTAGAAAAAGAAAGAGAGTTCCGGAAAAATATCTATTTCTGCTTTATTGACTGTGCAAAGCCTTTGACTGTGTGGATCACAATAAAATGTGGAAAATTCTGAAAGAAATGGGAATACCAGACAATGTGACCTGCCTCTTGAGAAACCTATATGCAGGTTAGGAAGCAACAATTAGAACTGGACATTGAACAACAGACTGTTTCCAAATAGGAAAAGTAGTACGTCAAGGCTGTATATTGTCACCCTGCTTATTTAACTTTTATGCAGAGTATATCATGAGAAACTCTGGGCTAGAGGAAGTATAAGCTGGATTCAAGGTTGTTGGGAGAAATACCAATAACCTGAGATATGCAGATGACACCACCCTTATGGCAGAAAGTGAAGAGGAACACTACAAAGCCTCTTGATGAAAGTGAAAGAGGAGAGTGAAAAAGTTGGCTTTTCAGAAAATGTTGGTTTTTCAACATTCAGAAAACTAAGATCATGGCATCTGGTCCCATCACTTCATGGAAAATAGATGGGGAAACAGTGAGAGACTTTATTTTGGGGGGCTCCAAAATCACTGCAGATGGTGATTGCAGTCATGAAATTAAAAGACACTTACTCCTTGGAAGGAAAATTATGGCCAACCTAGATAGCATATTGTAAAGCAGAGATATTACTTTGCTAACATAGGTCCGTCTACTCAAGGCTATGGTTTTTCGTGGTAATGTATGGATGTGAGCCTTGGACTGTGAAGAAAGCTGAATGCTAAAAAATTGATGCTTTTGAACTGTGATGTTGGAGATTCCTGATCTTCTGTATGCAGGGCCATGTTATCTGTAAATAAATGTAGTTTTACTTTTTTTTTTTTTCCTGATCTGTATTCCTTTTCTTTCTTTCTTATCTAAGCACCCTGCCTAAAATTCCTTGTTTCTTCTCATTTTTTAACAAAGCCTAAGTATTTGTTATACGTTACAAACTGATATAATTTTTAACCATATGAAAAATAAATAATTTTTTTTAATCTTGATGAAGTTTTGGGCACTGTAGACCGCTGTGAAAATGAGAAAATTCCAAGGGTGGTAGTTTTAGGGAGATCGCCACACCTCTGAGTTTTTTTTACTTTCAGGAATCCAAAAAGGTTCTCGTGGTGAAGAATCATTTAGGGCTCCTCCATGTCAGGACTCCTGTTTCAGGGGAGCAAAAAGTAATTGGAGCATTCTCCATAACAATGTCTTACTCTTCAGTTCAGTTCAGTCGCTCAGTCCTGTCTGACTCTGCAATCCCATGGAATGCAGCATGCTGCACGTCTCCCTGTCCATCAACAACTCAACTCAAGTTTACTCAAACTCATGTCCATAGAGTTGGTGATGCTATCCAACCATTTTATCCTCTGTCATCCCCTTCTCCTGCCTCCTTCAGTCTTTTCGAGCATCAGGGTCTTTTCAAATGTGTCAGCTCTTCCCATCGGAGTGGCCAAAGTATTGGACGTTCAGCTTCAGCATCAGTCCTTCTAATGAATATTTAGGACTAATTTCCTTTAGGATGGAATGGTTGGATCTCCTTGCAGTCCAAGAGATTCTCAAGAGTCTTCTCCAACTACACAGTTCAAAAGCATCAATTCTTTGGCACAAAGCTTTCTTTATAGTCCAACTTTTATATCCATATGTGACTACTGGGAAAACCATAGCTTTGACTAGATAGAACTTTGTTGGCAAAGTAATGTCTCTGCTTTATAATACACTATCTAGGTTGGTCAAAACTTTTCTTCCAAGGAGTAAGCATCTTTTAATTTCATGGCTGTGGTCACCATCTGCAGTGACTATGGAGCCCCCCCAAATAAAGTCTGTCACTATTTCCTCTGTTTCCCCATCTATTTTCCATGAAGTGATGAGACCGGATGCCATGATCTTAGTTTTCTGAATGTTGAGTTTTAAGCCAACTTTTTCATTCTCCTCTTTCACTTTCATCAAGAGGATCTTTAGTTTTTCTTTGCTTTTTGCCATAAGGGTGGTGTCATCTGCATATGTGAGGTTATTGATATTTCTCCCAGATACCCTGATTCTAGCTTGTGCCTCATCCAGCCCAGAATTTCTCATGATATACTCTGCATATAAGTTAAATAAACAGGATGACAATATATAGCCTTGACATACTACTTTCCCTAATGGAACCAATCTGTTGTTCCATGTCCAGTTCTTACTGTTATTCCCATCTCTTGAAGAATTTTCCACATTTTATTGTGATCCACACAGTCAAAGGCTTTGGCATAGTCAATAATGCAGAAATAAATGTTTTTATGGAACTCGCTTGCTTTTTTGATGTTCCAGTTGATGTTGACAATTCAATCTCTGGTTTCTATGCCTTTTCTAAATCCAGCTTGAACATCTGGAAATTCTCAGTTCACATACTGTTGAAGCCTGGCTTGGAGAATTTTGATCATTGGTTTACTACCATGTGAGATGAGTGCAATTGTGCAGTAGTTTGAACATTCTTTGGCATCACCTTTCAGTGAGATTGGAATGAAAACTGACCTTTACCAGTCCTGTGGCCACTGCTGAGTTTTCCAAAATTGCTGGTATATTGAGTGCAACATTTTCATAGCATCATCTTTTAGGATTTGAAATAGGTCAGCTATAATTCCATCACCTCCACTAGTTTTGTTCATAATGATGCTTTCTAAGGCTCACTTGACTTCTTCCAGGATGTCTGGCTCTAGAATTTACCAGAACCTCCTCCAAATTAGTAAAAGTACATTTTTACTACCCCACCCTCTCTGTCAACCCTTTCTCACCAAAAGGTGTGAGAAACCTAAACACTTATGGAAGTCTTTAAGAAATACTTGTGAAAGTTTCAGCCCAAGAACACAGGCCTTTCAAAAGACTAAGATTTAACCATTATTATTTTTTTCCTACCACCAACCAATAGGTCTCCACTAAAATAACAATGGAGTACAAATATAAGATCTGCAAGACACATACTGTTTGAGGAAGCATATTCAGGGAAGATCAAGGTCAAAAAGGAAGACAAACACAAGGATATGAGAAAGCTATGGTTTTCCCAGTAGTTACCTATGAATGTGAGAATTGGACTCTAAGGAAAGCTGAGTGCCAAAGAACTGATGCTTTTGAACTGTGGTATTAAGAGAAGACTCTTGAGAATCCCTTGGACTGAAAGGAGATCAAACCAGTCCACCCTATAGGAAATCAGTCCTAAATATTCCTTGGACATGAGTTTAATTAAGCTGTGGGAGTTGGTGATGGGCAGGGAAGTCTGGCATGCTGCAGTCCATGGGTCACAAAGAGTCTGAGCAACTGAACTGAACTGAAGAGAAATCTGAATTTACAGTCACTTATATCCCAGACCCCTAGCCAAAGTAACATAAATCCTCAAACTAGGCCTTTTTATCTAAGATCTTTCACCTGATACATTATTTTCTACACACCATTTTTTATTAGAAAAATGTACATGTCAAAACAAGAAAAATCATGGTCTTAAGAGATAAAACAAGCATCAAAATGACATAAGATAGTATGTGAATATTGGAATTGTCATGGAGAAAATTTAAAATATGATTCATAGTTGGCAAAACCAATACAATATTGTAAAGTAATTAACCTCCAATTAAAATAAATGAATTTATATTAAAAAATAAGAAACAAGCAAAAAATAAAATAAAATACTTTGATGGGAAAAGTAGAAAACATGTAGAAACATAGCATAATATAAGCAGAGTTTGAAACTCCAATGAAAAATCAAAATAAATATTAGAAACCACAAACACCAACTTGATTAGATTTCAGTGGTTAAGAAAACATCTTTCAATACAATAGACACAAGGGGTGTGGATTTGATCCCTGGGTCAGGAAGAACTCATAAAGGAAGGCATAGCAACCCACTCTAGTATTCTTGCCTGGAGAATACCATGGAAAGAGGAGCCTGGTGGGCTACAGTCCATGGGGTCACAAAGAGTCAGACACAACTGAGTGACTGAGCACATACGCATGTATCCTGCAGACAGAACACAGAAGAGGAAACAATCAGTGAGTCTGTCAATAGAAATTTCACAAACAGAAATGCAAAAAGAAAAACAAAACACAAGAACTAAGAACAGAGATATTCAAAGAGACACAGACACCAACTGAAAAATATCCCAAAAGCTAAAGCTGGAATTTTTCAAACAAAAAGTAATTGACCACAAGTGTTAAGTCCCTTCAGCTGTGTCCGACTCCGTGCGATCCTATGGACTGTATCCCACTAGGCTCTTCTGCCCCTAGGATTCTCCAGGTAATACTACAGGAGTGGGTTGCCATGTCCTTCTCCAGGGGATCTTCCGACCCAGGGATCGAACCTGGGTCTCCTTCATTGCAGGTAGACTCTTAACCATCTGTGCCATGAGGGGAGCCCTAGTTGACCACATACAGAAATGGAACCAAAAGTATAAAATCGATGCTTCCATATTGAGTGATTAACATAAACAAATGATTGAAAAAAATCTTCAAGTAAAGGATGGAGCATAAGTGCTCACCCTTTAAATGTGTATTCTGCAAAGTGACTTCCCTCCAAAGAGGAAAATACACAAAGTGAGATTAAAAGAGATTGATTTAAAAAGATTAAATTAAAAGATTAACTTCAGTGGGGAAATCTGATAAAAGCTGCTTCGGTCCTGTGATCAAAGTTTATTTGTGTTTCACTGCTCCATATCAAGTTAACACAAGCAATGTAAATAAAACCACATATACTTATTCTATCTCAGTTTTCCTGAGTCAAGCGTCTGGGCATGATTTAGCTAGATTTTTAGGACTTAGCTTCTTATTAGGTCTCACCAGGGAACAGAAAGGTTATACAACTTTCTTGGAAATTTGTCTACTGCAGATGTTAAAAAACAAACAAAAACAAACAAACAAACAAACAAAAACAGCAAACAAAAATCCCAAGGATATTCTTTATGTCTTTTGGGGCTCTGCTCACACTGTATTTGTTACATGGGTTCTTATACTAAGCACCACACCATTTATGTGTTTCTCAGTCCTTTAGTTCAGTTCATTCATTCAGTCGTGTCCAACTCTTTGTGACCCCATGAACTGCAGCACGCCAGGCCTCCCTGTCCATCATCAACTCCTGGAGTTCACTCAGACTTATGTCCATCGAGTCAGTGATGCCATCCAACCATCTCATCCTCTCAGTCCTTAGCAGATCAGTTAGTTCAGTTCAGTCACCCAGTCATGTCTGACTCTTCGTGACCCCATGAACTGCAGCACACCAGGCCTTCCTGTCCATCACCAACTCCCGGAGCCAATCCAAACCCATGTCCATCAAGTCGGTAATGCTATCCAACCATCTCATCCTCTGTCATCCCCTTCTCCCCAAATCCTTCCTAGCATCAGGATCTTTTTCAGTCAGTCAACTCTTCTCATGACGTGGCCAAAGTGTTGGAGTTTCAGCATGAACATCAGTCCTTGTAATGAAAACCCAGAACTGATCTCTTTTAGGATGGACTGGTTGGATCTTCTCACAGTCCAAGGGACTCTCAAGAGTCTTCTCCAACACCGCAGTTCAAAAGCATCAATTCTACTGGAAAAACCATAGCCTTAACCAGATGGACTTTTGTTGGCAAAGTAATGTCTCTGCTTTTCAAGATGCTATCTAGGTTGGTCATAACGTTCCTTCCAAGGAGTAAGCGTCTTTTAATTTCATGGCTGCAGTCACCATCTGCAGTGATTTTGGAGCCCCCAGAAATAAAGTCTGACACTGTTTCCACTGTTTCCCCATCTATTTCCAATGAAGTGATGGAACCATATGCCGTGATCTTTGTTTTCTGAATGTTGAGCTTTAAGCCAACTTTTTCACTTTCCTCTTTCACTTTCATCAAGAGGTTTTTTAGTTCCTCTTCACTTTCTGCCATAAGGGTGGTGTCATCTGCATATCTGAAGTTATTGACATTTGCCAGGAGTGGCAATCTTGATTCCAGCCTGTGCTTCATCCAGGCCAGTGTTTCTCATGATGTACTCTGCATATAAGTTAAGTAAGCAAGGTGACCATATACAGCCTTGATGTACTCCTTTTCCTATTTGGAACCAGTCTATTGTTCCATGTCCAGTTCTAACTGTTGCTTCCTGACCTGCATACAGATTTCTCAAGAGGCAAGTCAGGTTGTCTGGCATTCCCATATCTTTAAGAATTTTCCACAGTTTATAGTTATCCACACAATCAAAGGCTTTGATATAGTCTATAAAGCAAAAATATATGTTTTTCTTAGCAGATCAGAAGTATCAAGCTCACAAAAGGGAGAAATAGAATATGAAAATCTTATGAGGTGATGAATGTAGCATGGGAGAATGAAATAAAATCTTTTTTCAGGTGCTGGGGGCCAGTGTGAGGAATCCCACCCATGTACCCCCAAAATAAGAATCTGCCAGCCTTATATTGTATTTTTCTATTCTTCTGACACTCTCTGGAAAAAGTTAATTCAGGGCTTTAGTCTTCTGCATTTGGAAGGAGTGTTTCAGTTCTACCCCCTCTGATAATGCTCTAACTTGCTTAACAGGTTCCCTGGACCTTTTACAGCTTGTGAATTGCTTACAGTCCCCAACTGCGAGGGGCACAAAGCTTAAAGCATCTTAAAGATACAGAGCCTTTTCTAAAGAGCTAAAAATCATATTGGTGACAGGATTTCACTGTTGATTCAATGATTGCTGCCAGATCTCCTTATCTTTATCTTTTAGGCACCTTGGAGGATGTTAATCAATGTAAATGGGATATGGAAAAAGATATATAGTAGTTTTGATGTTAGCAACACTAGACTTTTGAGTTAATTACTTTTCCTTTGTTATAAATCACTGTACTCCTTTTACTTGTTACAAATTGCTGTATCTTTGCTATGTAAGAATGTAACTTTATTTAGTGTTTTCTTGGAATGGCACCAGACTTTGAGAAGAACAACACTTTTAACACAAATAAGTCTTCTGGTTAACAAACCCTTATTAGAAAAGAGCCGTTAAATGTTAATTGACCTTTTGGCTGGAAGATGATATAAATCACCTAAGACTTGTATATACAACTAGGTATGCAGAGAGAAAAGCCTAGTTTTGATAAGAGTCTGGGCTGCTAATGCTGCATAATTTTGTATTACCCCTTGATCTCTATGTACAATCAAGAAGGTATAAAAGTCCTTCTGAACAATAGGGGCTGGGGCCAGTCATTGGAAGGATTGGTTTCCCCAGTGTCTCTTTACTCTAATTTCTGGCTGAATTCTCATCTAGGGCGTGGAGGCTCGCCGTGTCTACTTGTCCTGGCTTCTAAAATCCACGTGAGGGGGAGACCAAGGCAGGGCACCCCTCGATATTCAGGAGGATGCCGGTGGTCTAACGTAGATGGTGCAAGCTCTTTGTCTGGAACTTTATTGGCTTTCCACATAAACCAAGTTATTCAGCCTCTTTTCTCTACCTAAACTTTCCTACTATACTATTATTTCCTAATCTAATCTTATATTTCTAAATAAATAAGTTTTTCCTCGCTGACGCCATCCTCGCTTCGAATTCCCTGGATCCACCGGAGCTGGACCCCGGCATTCAGGAATCCAAAAAGGTAACTACTCTGGCATTCAGTGGTNTACCTAAACTTTCCTACTATACTATTATTTCCTAATCTAATCTTATATTTCTAAATAAATAAGTTTTTCCTCGCTGACGCCATCCTCGCTTCGAATTCCCTGGATCCACCGGAGCTGGACCCCGGCATTCAGGAATCCAAAAAGGTAACTACTCTGGCATTCAGTGGTATGTGTCAACAGCATTTGGGATTAAATCTCCTCATTAGGGCTTACCTGGTGGCTCAGATGGTAAAGAATCCACCTGCAATGCAAGAGACTTGGGTTCAATCCCTGGGTTAGGAAGATCCCCTGGAGAAAAGAATGGCAACTCACTCCAGTATTGATGCCTGGAGAATCCCATGTACAGAGGAAACTGGCAGAATACAGTCCATGAGCTCACAAAAGTTTGGACATGACTGAGAAACTAAGCACATTTTAGGACAGGTCAAAAATTTCTATTAGGTAGGGACTTCTAAGTGGTCATCAGTGGTCTGGTATGGCAGGTTATGGGGTGATGGAACTCGATTGGTTGCTACACAGATATTAGTTAATGCATGTGATGAATTGTAATAATTGTAAATTGATGGAAAAATTATAAATAAAGGATAAACTGTTTCTGTTACAACCTCTTAAAATGCAACTACTCTTAACATTTACTTACTAAGTTCTTGCTATGTACCAGCAAATAAAATACTCATTAGCCACAAAAGAAAATCCTGAGGTAGATTTTATTATTCATACTTTAAAAGGTAGGGCTACTGAGTTTTAGGATATTTACTTCACCCATTCAAGCTCACCCAGGCTCACACACACCTGGGTGCCCTGTCTCAGTACAAGCCATCTCTTTCCTATAACAGGGCCATCTCTCTTTGAGGGGCCATAATGTTACACAATTGAGATGTCAGTGCACAAAAGCATCATAGCTGTCTCCTATTATAGACAAAGAAGAGCAGCTAAGCAATGTAGATAGCACAAGCAGACTGATTATAACTAATTATGAAGCAGACACTTGTTCTTTTGAATGCCTTAACTAAGTGCTTCTAGTTTTCTAATTGAAGTGTGAAGACGCCATGTGCATTCATTCTTAACACTAGCTCCTTTTCCTCTTCTTATTCATAGCTTTAATTTTTTTTTCTCTTTAAGAGGATTATTTCTGATGTTCATGTATTTGTTTTTGCTTTTAAATAATTCCAAATCTCTAAAATAAGACTAGATGGTGATATTTTTAGGGTGGCAAAAGTATAAAATATTGAGAGCTGAGAAAACTAATTCTAAATGTAATACAAGTGATAGACATTTATATTAAATTTCCCAAACTATTTTACATTTACTAAGGTAGACTCTTAAGAGAATTTAGTTGACAAAGGATATCATTGGAAAACAGAGTAAAATTTAAAATTTATGCATTAGAGTTATTTTTTTTTTGCAATTATTTAATGACAGAAACTACTTATGGATGTATTGTGGCATGACAATGTATAATCGGTTGCAAACCACTCTGCCACTGCTTTTTTGTTTCAAGGTGCATGAGGAATAAAGACTGGGCTATCTTATTTCCTTCCGTTCTCTGCCGCTGATGCTGTTAAGTTGTTTTAGTCATGTCCAACTCTGTGTGACCCCAAAGACGGCATCCCACCAGGCTCTCCCATCCCTGAATCTCTAAGCAAGAAGACTGAAATGAGATGCCATTTCCTTCTCCAATGCATGAAAGTGAAAAGTGAAAGCGAAGTTGTTCAGTCGTGTTTAACTCTCAGCGACCCCATGGACTACAGCCCATCAGGCTCCATCTATGGGATTTTCCAGGCAAGAGTGCTGGACTGGAGTGCCATTGCCTTCTCTGTCATTTCCCTAAGGAGTACTTAAGAACATGGTCTTTGTTTTCAGAGTTTGAGTCTAGTCTCTGCTCCATCCTCTGTAGCTGTGTCACCTTGGGAATCTTCTTTTTTAAACCTCAAATTCCAAAGAGCCTCAGTTTCTTCATCTGTAAAATTTGAATACCAGTAATGATTAATAAATTTGTGGCAAAGAGTTACAAAACAAAAGTGCATATAAATTTCACATTACAGATCAAACTGGAAGATATGGTTTTGTTTGTTTACTTATTTTGTTTCAGAAAATGGAGAAGGAACAATAAGAGGAGGAAGGAGAAGGTTCTGATTTTGAGTCCAAAGACTATGACAAATGACCATTAGTTCTAATATTTTCCTGTGTATATGCAGATATACTGTGCTTTGTCATTCAGTCATGTCTGACTCTTTGCAACCCCATGGATGGCAGGCTCCTTTGTCCATGGGAATTCTCCAGGTAAGAATACTGGAGTGGGTTGCCATGCTATCCTCCGGGGGATCTTCCCAATCTAGAGAACAAACCTAGGTCTCCCACATTGTAGGCAAATTCTTTACCAATTGAGCCACCAGGGAAGCCCCAAAATACTGAAGTGTGTCTCGTGTGTTGCAGGAGGAATCTTTACCAGCTGAGCTACCAGGGAAGACTCTATATGCAGATACAGCACCTTAAAATATTGACTCTTCTTAAGTATGATATGCTATATTCAGAATGGAATTACAGGGCTATCCAAGAATTAGTCGTTCATCAGGAAGCCTCAAGTACCTCATGTCTAATCAAAATGACTTGACTATTCAGATCCTATCTCCACTGAGCTTTGTTTCTGTCCCTTCACAGTTGAAAGCCTTTAAATTTATCTTTCCAAGGTTTTCAGAATGAGGTGATTTGATTACTTTAGCTTAATGAAACTAAAACAACCAAGTAACTAAAAGTGTTAATTAATTTGCTTGGAATCCAAGTTTTAGTTTTGAATTGAGTATAAGGGAAATAAGCATCAAAGATAAACTGCCTGATCAGCATAGGACAATTTTAAGAGCACTACGATTTAGATTATAAACCTGTTATGACTGTGTTAGTTTGTTGCAATCTCTAAACCCAGTCATATAGTAATAAACCTTAATTGTATGCCTCAATGCATAATCTGTAGTCAGTGATTGACTAGAGATATGTTGTCAATTATGTTCATTCTAATGTTTTATCATAGGAACTTTGGCCATTTACTTGTTGAATATATATTTTATAACTTATGGTTTTAAAATTCTTCCATCAGCCTCTGTGAGTCTTATCAAAAGTTTCCAAACATTTCTATAAGAAGTAATCTCACTTAGTTGGATATTTATGTCAAGTATACATTGGCAATTGCCATGGGCACTTGCCATCTGCCTCTACAAGGATTAAATCATGTGCTCTTGACCTTCAACTGTCCCTGAAGGGAGTTCAGGGTGATGTTTAGGGATGAGGTTCTCTGCTCTGAGAACAAGCAGAAATGGCAGAATAAGTCTTCAGATAGTTAGATATTTTCAGGAGCTGATTTTATGAGCCCAATCTTATATCTTCACATATCTAGAAAAATAATCAAACCCTTCATGGTGACACCAACTTCTTGCAAGTAACAAAAAACTTTTGCAATGACTCCCCTTTCACGAAAGTCACATATATTGACTTTTCCCACCTACCTCTTCGGGGCAGTTTCTCAAAGCTATCTGAGATGATACCTCCCAGGCTACAGTCCTCATTTTGTCCCATTAAAATTAATTTGCACTCTCACATTGTGCAATTTTTGTAAGTCAACGCTTAAAATAGACTTACAATGGAAAATAAAAAAGCTAAGCAAAATTTAATCAGTGAATATTCAAGAAGTCCATTAAATTATTTTAAGTTCTATACTTTATCCTAATGTTTTACCTCCTCTGAGATATGGTGTGAAAACTGGAACAGTTCTTTGTCCACTGATCTATCTTGGGATTAATAATGGTAACACAATTATACACTCAGTGAACCTTAATATGCTGCAGAGTGAAAATATAACATCACCTATCACATATTCTTGACAAAACATTTAGCTTGAATTTAACCAGCTTGTTAGATCTAACCTTCCACCAACACTAAATACAAGAGAATAAGAACACTTTAAAAGACATGAGAAATCAATCAGATAAATTCAGAAGATGGGACTCTTAACAGGAAAAATTGATTTCTTTCTTCATTAAGCTTAATCATTAAAAACATGTGGTACTGTTTCTATCAAAGGGGTTTTAGTGACATAATAGTCAAATGCAATATATAGATTTTGTCAGATACTGATTGGAACAAGTAACCTAATAAAGGTATTTTAAGAAAATCTGGAGGAATAAGAATATACACTAAGAGTTAGATGATACAAAAGAATTATTATTTTCTTAAATGTCATCCTGATTAATTTATATAGGAGAATGTCTTTGATTTTTAATATTCTTATTAAAGTATTTTGGGGTAGATAACATAAGATTCTTTTTAAATGTTAGAATAAGAAACATTTAACATTTACCATTAGCACATCCCAGGAGGTGCTGGTGGTGAAGAACCCACCTACCAATGCAGGGGACATAAAAGTCACAGGTTCAAGCCCTGGGTCAGAAAGATCCCCTGGAGGAGGGCATGGAAACCCACTTCAGTATTCTTGCCTAGAGAATCCCGTAGACAGAGAAGCCTGGCAGTCTATAGTCTGTGGGTTTTCAAAGAGACAGACACAACTGAAGTGACCTGGCACACAGAATACAAAAGATGAAATAAATACAAAATATACTGACAAATTGTTAGATTGGTGATAGGAATTCTGTGTCCAGTGTAATTCCCTTCTATATTTCCATATTTTTTAATTAATTAAAAAGTAATATGAAGGTAAAGTATACCCAATCAAAAGTTATATATGAAAAAATAGTTTAGCCAACAACTATTTATTAACTATCCATGTACTATGTACTAGGTTCCATACTATCCATGGGGGTTGTACAGTGAACAGGTATGATTCAGTGCTTCCTGTCATGGGACTTATTGCATAAAGGGGATGATGGACACTGCCCAATAATTATAAGGGGTCTGAATAAAATGTCAGCTATTATAAATGAGTATAACAGTTAAATCTACCTTAACCAGAGGGAAAGTAAAAATTCCAGGAGGAGATGCCTATAGGAAGAGCTTGCAAGAGCAGATAAAGGAGCAGTGGGTGGTGGACAGACTTAATGCTTCTAGGAAAATCCTCTGTTTAAAAAAAGTCTATATTTAAAAGCATGCTTTATTAAGTACAGACAAATACAGTATGGTGGGAAAAACAAGGGAGAAAAATAGAGAAATGAGACAAGATTAAAACATTAAACAACAGCTAAGATACTTACAAGTTAGCTTAAGGGTCTGGGTATTTAATTCTGAGAAAAACAGGAAATTGGAGGGCTTTAAAAATAAAGTAGAATTGAGTGATTATGTCAGAGATCTCATTCTTGCTGAAATGAAGAGAATGGAATAAGAGTTGGCAGATGTGACTTTGATAGGAGAGTTAGAAAAACACTGTAGGCATCAAGAGATGATGGTGTTTCATGAAGTGAAAAGGTTTAGAAATGGTTCCAGGGTTCACACTTCTGGGGCCTGAACTTGGAGTGCTTTCCTTATAATGTTCTTTACAAGTCTCCCTCTGGTGCTAAGGTTGGGCAAGATGGCAGTTCCATTCAAGCAAGGCATCCTGAGCTTACATCATGACCTACTATGAGCCCTGGGACTCACGGTGCCTTTAGGACTCCTTCAAATCTTGATTCTCTGCACAAAATGGATGGACAATAAGTGGTGCTGGGAAAACTGGAGAGCTACATGTGAAAGAGTAAAATTAGACTCCTCCCTAATACTATAGACAAACATGAACTCAAAATGGACTAAAGATCTAAGTGTAAAACTCAAAACTATAAAGCTCTTAGAGGAAAATAGGCAGAATATTCTTTGACATAAATTGCAGCAATATCTCTTTGGACCTACTTCCTAGAAAAATGAACATAAAAACAAAGATAAACAAATGAAATTTAAAAACTTTTGAACAGCAAAGAAGACCATGAACAATATAGAAGACAACCTTCAGTATGGGAGAAAATATTCACAAACAAAGCAACTGACAAGGAATTAATCTCCAAAATATACAAAGAGTTCATGGAGCTCAATATAAACAAACAAACAAACAATATTCGCTACCCGGGGATCTAACTCATCTCTCCTTCATTGTAGGCAGATCCTTTACCATATGAGCTACCAGAAAAGTCTGAAAGACGTTTAACATCACTGATTATTAGAAAAATGCAAATCAAAACTGCAGTGAGGTATCACTCACAGTAGTCATAGTAGCCATCTCCAAAAACTCTACAAACAATAAATGATGAAGACGTTATGGAGAAAAGGAACCCTCTTACACTGTTGGTGGGATTATAAATTGAAACAAGTCACTATAGAGAACAGTATGATGTTCCTTAAAAAAACTAAAAATAGAACTCCCATATGACCTAACACTCCCACTATTGGGCATTCTAAATTGCTTCAGTCAAGTCTGATTTTTTGCAACCCTATGGACGATAATTCACCAGGCTCCTCTGTCCATGGAATTCGTCAAGCAAGAATACTGGAGTGGGTTGACATGCTCTCCTCCAGAGGATCTTCCTCACCCAGAGATCAAATCTGCATCTCTTACTTCTCCCCTGCATTGGCAGATGGGTTCTTTACCACTTAGTGCCACCTGGGAAGCCCACTCTTGGACATATATCCTGATAAAAGCACGATTCAGAAAAAAATACATGCAATGCCAGTGTCCACTGCAGCACTGTTTACAATAGCCAGGACACAGAGGCAACCTATATGTCTGTCAACATAGGAATGGGTGCATGTATAGAATGGAATGTTACTCAGCCATAAAAAGAAATGAATTAGTGTCATTTGTAGAAATTTATGTGTACCTAAAGATTGTCAGAGAGAATGAAGTAAGTCAGAAAGAGAAAAGCAAATATTGTATAATATTGCTTATATGTGGAACCTATAAAAATGATACCAATGAACTTAGTTAAAAAAGCAGAAACTGAGACATATATATCTGGAGAACAAACATATGAATACCAAAGGAGGAAGTGGGGATGGATTGAATTCGGAGATTAGGACTGACATATACATGCTATTATGAATAAAATACATAACTAATGAAAACCTACTATATAGCAAAGGGAACTCTACTCAGTGTTCTCTGTGGTACCTAAATGGGAATAAAATCGACAAAAGAGGGGATATATCCTTATATATACTTTGCTGTATAGCAGAAATTAACAGAAATTTGTAAAGCACCTATACTCCAATAAAAATTAATTACAAATAATTTTAAGAGTTGCATATATTTAAAAACTCTCCAGACTTAGAAGAAATATCATGTTTAGTTCAGTCTTCAGTCATGTCCAGCTCTTTGCGACCCCATGCACCACAGCATGCCAGGCTTCCCTGTCCATCACCAACTCACAGAGTTCACTCAAACCCATCATGTCCATTGAGTCAGTGATGCCATCCAACCATTTCATTCCCTGTCACCCCCTTCTCTTCCTGCCCTCAATCTTTCCCAGTATCAGAGTCTTTTCAAATGATTCATCTCTTTGCATCAGGTGGCCAAAATATTGGAGTTTCAGCTTCAACATCAGTCTTTCCAATGAACAGCCAGGACTGATCTCCTTTAGGATGGACTGGTTGGATCTTCTCACAGTCCAAGGGACTCTCAAGAACCTTCTCCAACACCACAGTTCAAAAGCATCAATTCTTCGGCACTCAGCTTTCTTTACAGTCCAACTTTCACATNTCATGCAAAGAGTTGACTCATTGGAAAAGACCCTGATGCTGGGAGGGATTGGGGGCAGGAGGAGAAAGGCGGACGACAGAGGATGAGATGGCTGGATGGT
This sequence comes from Neotragus moschatus, assembly GCA_006410615.1. Lineage (NCBI taxonomy): Eukaryota > Metazoa > Chordata > Mammalia > Artiodactyla > Bovidae > Neotragus > Neotragus moschatus. The sequence goes on from SJYA01002726.1 coordinate 4,281,588, forward strand.
ATCACCAACTCGATTCGCATGAATTTGGGTGAACTCCGGGAGTTAGTAATGGACAGGGAGGCCTGGCGTGCTGTGATTCATGGAGTCGAAAAGAGTTGGACTAAACTGAGCGACTAAACTGAACTGAACTGAAGGACTCTTAGAGCTGATCCAAGGTCCGATCCCTGGCCAAAGATGAACTGGCTCCTAGTAGAACTAGAAGCATGTCATCAACTTCTTTCCTGGATGCAGAGGCTACAGCCCCTGCCATATCCTCCCCTCAAAGAAGGAGGAGAGGGAAAAGCAATGCTCCAGGCAGAGAAATGGGAAACAAAGGATCGCTGACAAGAGTAAGTCAAGAGCCAGCCCTCAGGTTACACCAATTGTGCTATGCGGGCTTCTCTGTCTCTTCCCAGATAAGCAGATAAGCACCACCCTTGCTCCTCTCCCCACCCTCAACTCAGTTCAGTTCAGTTCAGTTCAGTTCAGTCCCTCAGTCGTGTCCGACTCTTTGCGACCCCATGAATCGCAGCACGCCAGGCCTCCCTGTCCATCACCAACTCCCAGAGATCACTCAGATTCACGTCCATCGAGTCAGTGATGCCATCCAGCCATCTCATCCTCTGTCGTCCCCTTCTCCTCCTGCCCTCAATCCCTCCCAGCATCAGAGTCTTTTCCAGTGAGTCAACTCTTCACATGAGGTGGCCAAAGTATTGGAGTTTCAGCCTGAGCATCATTCCTTCCAAAGAAATCCCAGGGCTGATCTCCTTCAGAATGGACTGGT